>CM051494.1:9690377-9700789 GCA_028031935.1 Paedocypris micromegethes | reverse complement strand
ACCCTCACATGTTCTGTGTCTCAGTCTGCGAACACCAGTCCTGATGTCCGAAAGCAGATGTGCGAGACCCTGCGGCTTCTGGCTGACGATCTGGAGCAGGAGAAGTGTGAGTTCCGTTCCACTGGAATGAAGAGAGACTTCATCTCGAGCAGACTCCCACCGTACCTGCTGGAGACCCCTGCTGGACCAGGTCACTTCCTACTGTCTGTGTGTCACGTCTAGTCAAACTTCTAATCTCTCTTCACACACAAGGCTTTGGCTTGACATGCACCTGATGCGAAATTAAACTTTTCCAAGCTAAATTTATTAGGCTTTTTAAATTTACGAAGATTTGTAGAAGAAAACTGTGGCAAGCCAAATGAACATTAAACCTCTGTGCCGACATTTTACAGCAGCTTCCTGTGTGTTTTACACACTGTCACTAACAATCGACAGTGGCGTTTCACACTAGTGATAGTAACTACTCTCAACTGGTTTAGAGTTAAATGTTAATATGGCCTGCCACATATCATGCATCTTCGTGTTAAGTTCCTTCGCCTGTCAGTTTCACGAGACATCAGTCAGTTAAACTGACAGTGGGAGAATCGATTGATCTGATTCGCTAGCTTCAGCTCTAGAAAAACTCCAATAAACAAAGTTCAATAGATTCATGAATTTTAATGCGTCGACCTTTGAACCAGAACTGGTAGTATAAAAGACGTGCACACGTCATGCATAGTATCCTTTCTGATTGAAGCTGGTCATATGTTTCACTCCCTCGCTCTTCAGCGCTTCTTTCAATCTCAAGTCGAGCTCTTTTTGTCCACGACACTAGTCTATAGTTTAATTGCCCCAATAGTCCCAGAAACAGGGTTCTTGACTTGCTCTCCTTCACAGCTGGTAATCAGCCTACGCTGGAGGACGACGTCTGTTTGCTTTTTAAGGAGCATCTTCTTCTCACGCTGGAGCCCAGTCAGGAACAGGATGTAGGACACACACACACACACACACACACACACGCTTGAACCTAGTTTACACCGTCTCTGCTCTGTCTCCAGGATACTCCCACGGAGCTGGTGGTGTTCGTGCTACATTCTCTGAAGAACAAGAGGGAAACGCACATGATGGGCAGCTCTGACGACGATGATGATGATGATGATGAAGAAGGCTTCTCTCAGGTTGGTGCTCCATGCTGAGACCCGGTGTCTCCTCATCAGCGGCTGGGTGTGTGTTCTCAGGGTCTCCGCTTCCCCGGATCCCACCTGACGGCTCTCAGACAGCTGCTGGGCTCTGAGCGTCTCGCCGTGAAGGATCTGCAGCTCCAGCAGGAGCCTGACAAACTGGGGCTGGTGCTGGGACTCTGGGTGGAAGGTCTTCTACAAGTCTGCTGAACCATTTCCAGGATTGCTTTCTACTAAACTTGACGTGATTGGTGCGGAATAAAAAAATCACTGAGTTATTGTGTGTGTGACTGTGTGTTGACGTCATGGACTAGCAATGAATACCAAAATCTTTTTTTAGGATGTTCTTAGTCTTCTATTTATAGTCGTTTAAATCTACAAAACACCTGCAGCTAATGCAGATTAATATTGACAACATTCCCATTTAATTGAGATGTAGATGTACATGGACTTGGAATACAGTAGATCAAACCAAAGTGCAATTAATGATTGTAATCACATATCTGTATAAAAGAGCACGCGATCTACTGATGTGGACAATGATTTAAAAGCTCCACTTCGCGGCCTTCTAAACTGAGGGAAAATGGTCAGCTCCGATCCAGGGGGCGTGTCCCACCTTCAGCCTCAGAGTTGCTGTGATCCAGGTGCTCCACGTGACTCAGAAAAAGAAAACGGGTGAGAAAATGGATAGATGAAAAGTATAGGCCATAGGTTATCATGTAAATCGATACTACCAAATTTAAAACCAGACTGGGTCGTACTTTGGACACCAGCTTCGACCATCAGAGATGTCAAACAGTCTGAATGATCATCGACTCGCGCCGGAAATTTTCGTGTCGCGCATGCGCAAAGCGGAAGAGAGCCCGCTCCAAATGCACGTGAGTTATTAAAGCGACCGCGTCACTGTCAAATACACTGTCATTAAACACACAGCTCGTCGATTGAAGCTTTTGCTCGAGTTCGTATCTGTAGTTTTGCGTTAGCAACGATGCTAATCACAGCTCTCTTGTTACAGGAAAAATGCCGAATAAACCCAAGCGAGCGAACAAGGGTGACACACGTGGACAGGCGCCGGAGCCCAGCCGAAGTAAGAAGGCGAGGGTGGAGGAGAATCCCCCGCTGAACTTCGCCTCGCCGCGGCTGCTCTTCCAGAGTTTGATCGGGTCGGTCGGTGTGGACGAGTTCTTCCGGCAGTACTGGGAGCAGAAACCTTACGTGTTGCGGTGCTCAGACGCCGCCAGAGCCTCGTATTATCGCTCGCTTTTCCGCTTTGCGGACTTGGAGCAGTTGTGCGCGCGCGGGATCTGCTACGCCACGGACCTCAACGTCTGCCGCTGCGTTCACGGCAAGAAGAAAGTGCTGAATAAAGAGGGAAGAGTGAAGTTCGCTCAGCTTAAGAAGGACTTTGCGCAAAAGAAAGCGACTATACAGCTGCATCAACCGCAGAGGTTCAAGGTGGGTTGGTTCGCCAAGTTCGAGGCCCGGTCTGTGTGAGTGTGTGGACTTCAAATGTTTGTTTTGTCTGGTGTGGGAGCGGGAACGTGTCCGTGTGATTGGTTGATACCCACCCTGGGGGTGTGTCCCACTTTCAGTCCCTGAGTTGCTAGGAGGGGCTCCAGTCCCCGTGACCCAGAAATGGAAGAGCGGTTCGGATGTGTTACTGGGTTGTGATCTTGTGTTCTGTGTGTCTGCAGGACGAGTTGTGGCGGATCCAGGAGCGACTGGAGTGTTTCTTTGGGTCGCTGGTGGGCTCTAATGTCTACATCACACCGCCTGGTTCCCAGGGTCTTCCACCGCACTACGATGACGTCGAGGTGTGTGAGGTTTTTCTTTCTGGTGTGTGTGTGTGTGTGTGTGTGTGTGTGTGTGTGTGTGTGTGTGAACTGAATGTCCCTCTGTAGGTGCTGATTCTGCAGCTGGAGGGCAAGAAACGCTGGAGACTGTACAAGCCCACCAACCCTCTGGCCCGCGAGTACAGCCTGGTGTCAGAGAGTCACATGGGTCCACCAACCCATGACTTCCTCTTGCAGGTGAAGGTCGTGCCATCAATACAGGCCTGGAGTTAAAACATGATGTGACAACACAATTGTGTGTGTGTGTGTTGTGTGCACGTAGACTGGCGACTTGCTATATTTTCCCAGAGGAACCATCCACCAGGCAGAAACACCAGAAGGAGAATATCATTCCACACACATCACTCTCAGCTCTTACCAAAACATGTGAGTTTTACACAAACAAACACACTTGTGATTTTTTTTTTAAATCACGTGTCATAGATCCGCATTTACAAAACGTGTAAATTGCCACTTTCACACAGTGATGCAGGTAAATTGCTGGAAAATTCCCGGAACGGCTTTACTGGTTAATACTGTTCACACAAGCGCTGCCATTCCAGCATTTTACCGGCATCATTCACACAGCGTTTTAAAAATACCAGTGATTTTGGTGACATCTTCAACTGGAGACACTCTTCAAACATCTGCGCCTTTCATATGTGACGGCGTCACTAACTGTTCCACTGATATGTTGACATCTCTTCATCCGCCCGAATTTGAAAAGCCCTTTATTTTCGCTGTCGTTTCAGTTGGTTTACATTTTCCTGAATGATATTTGTAAGCAGCGAGGAGTAAATATTCGGTGACATCAGTAGCTGGCGACACCTTTTAAACAGCTGCGCCTGTATAAGCGCGAGGAGTGAACACGCAGTCCTCGTAAGACTGTTCTGATTGGCTCAGAGCAGTGGCTGACGTCAGCGTGAATGCGTGCGGATTCCGGCAATCTTCACTTCACCTTCACATGGGGCAGTTTAAGAATAGAATCATTTACCCCAGGTTGTCGAATCAAATGATAAGCTCGAACCCTGCCACTAAATTTTGGTATTGTATTATTTGAGTTATTTTGGTAGTGCAATTATTTGGGGGAAAAAAAACAAACAACAACAAGGTACCTTGAACAATGTGGTCGTGTGTGTGTGTGTGTGTGTGTGTGTGTGTGTGTAGTATTATGGTTTAGAAAGGAGAAAAACAGTTGATCATCAATCTAAAACCTATTAAAAACCTATAAACGAATCATTTATTTGTGTTCCAGGTCGTGGGGCGACTGGATGATGGACGTTTTCCCCGAGCTGGTGGCTGATGTGATGAAGAGTGAACCGAAGCTGCGCCGTGGTCTCCCTCTGAACCTGCTGATGGTGGGTTTCTCTCAGACTCAGCGTCATACGGACCCTCACATGTTCTGTGTCTCAGTCTGCGAACACCAGTCCTGATGTCCGAAAGCAGATGTGCGAGACCCTGCGGCTTCTGGCTGACGATCTGGAGCAGGAGAAGTGTGAGTTCCGTTCCACTGGAATGAAGAGAGACTTCATCTCGAGCAGACTCCCACCGTACCTGCTGGAGACCCCTGCTGGACCAGGTCACTTCCTACTGTCTGTGTGTCACGTCTAGTCAAACTTCTAATCTCTCTTCACACACAAGGCTTTGGCTTGACATGCACCTGATGCGAAATTAAACTTTTCCAAGCTAAATTTATTAGGCTTTTTAAATTTACGAAGATTTGTAGAAGAAAACTGTGGCAAGCCAAATGAACATTAAACCTCTGTGCCGACATTTTACAGCAGCTTCCTGTGTGTTTTACACACTGTCACTAACAATCGACAGTGGCGTTTCACACAAGTGATAGTAACTACTCTCAACTGGTTTAGAGTTAAATGTTAATATGGCCTGCCACATATCATGCATCTTCGTGTTAAGTTCCTTCGCCTGTCAGTTTCACGAGACATCAGTCAGTTAAACTGACAGTGGGAGAATCGATTGATCTGATTCGCTAGCTTCAGCTCTAGAAAAACTCCAATAAACAAAGTTCAATAGATTCATGAATTTTAATGCGTCGACCTTTGAACCAGAACTGGTAGTATAAAAACGTGCACACGTCATGCATAGTATCCTTTCTGATTGAAGCTGGTCATATGTTTCACTCCCTCGCTCTTCAGCGCTTCTTTCAATCTCAAGTCGAGCTCTTTTTGTCCACGACACTAGTCTATAGTTTAATTGCCCCAATAGTCCCAGAAACAGGGTTCTTGACTTGCTCTCCTGTCACAGCTGGTAATCAGCCTACGCTGGAGGACGACGTCTGTTTGCTTTTTAAGGAGCTCTCTTCTCACGCTGGAGCCCAGTCAGGAACAGGATGTAGGACACACACACACACACACACACACAAGCTTGAACCTAGTTTACACCGTCTCTGCTCTGTCTCCAGGATACTCCCACGGAGCTGGTGGTGTTCGTGCTACATTCTCTGAAGAACAAGAGGGAAACGCACATGATGGGCAGCTCTGACGACGACGATGATGATGAATGAAGAAGGCTTCTCTCAGGTTGGTGCTCCATGCTGAGACCCGGTGTCTCCTCATCAGCGGCTGGGTGTGTGTTCTCAGGGTCTCCGCTTCCCCGGATCCCACCTGACGGCTCTCAGACAGCTGCTGGGCTCTGAGCGTCTCGCCGTGAAGGATCTGCAGCTCCAGCAGGAGCCTGACAAACTGGGGCTGGTGCTGGGACTCTGGGTGGAAGGTCTTCTACGAGTCTGCTGAACCATTTCCAGGATGGCTTTCTACTCACCTCTGAGTTAGTGTGTGTCGAGTGATATTGACAACATTTACATGTAATTGAAAGACTTTCACGTCTCAATTCTGCCTCAACACAGACGCTTCTGCGATTGAAGGCCAAGCCCATCAGTACAAGGTCATGCCCTTTGGCCTCTGTCACCTGGCGTTATGGGGGATCCTGGCACGACCCGCTTTGAGTCTGCGTAAAATAAAATGACGGGCTGATTTTGATTCCACCTCCACCTTTGGTATGCTTTGTTTTTTCCTTTTTTTCCTAATAATAACATGTAGTTCTGTTCTGGTAGATCAGGGGTGGCCAACCCGTGGCTCTTTAACTAGTTTCATGCGGCTAATATATGCACACGGTGTTAACTGTTGAAAAATAACTTGTTATCATGTTGGTGTGGTTATTTTCATTAAATCTGGCCAATCAGAGTGGTCTGTGTGTGTGCGTATGAGCATACCAGATTAAGAAATGGGATGATGTTTATGTGTGCCTATGAGAATGTGGCTCTAACAAAGAAAAAAGTATATATACACACACTGTATATATTTACGTAATAAATATATACATAATGTACATAATGAGATGTATTTACAGTATATAGAAATAGATATACCCACCATGTACATATATCGTATGTATATATTTACAAGAATGTTTTTATAATATTGTATGCTGTTTTTTTACATGCAAAATCTAAATGTAAACATTTACACACACTTATATCTATATATAAATATATACATGTGTGTTTTAGTTACATTTAAATATACTATATATAACTATAAATCACTTTGGATATAAGCCAAGCATTAACATAAACATTGCAAAATTAAAAACAGAACTGTTTATTATAACGATGAAGTTTATACCCAAGATTAGACATATGATTAACACAATATGGGATTTGAAAATAGTAATTTTGTGTACAGGGCACAAAAGCATCTTTAACACCTTTTGGACCCGAAGCGTTCTTAATATGAATAAATAACACGTAAAAATATAGATTCTGACAGCCTACCTGACCCAGGAACCACAATCTCTCTTTTTGTCTTCAAATGTAGAAACCTTCACATGCATCTCAACGCGCATGTGAAAAATCAAAACATGTACAGAATACAAATTTCCATTAGCTAAGCACAACTTTTCAAATTATGAATAGAAGAATGAGGTTTAAAATAATGATGAGGCATGGAATTGGCTGAAGTTGCGAATGTTGTAGATGAACATCTTGGAATACAGTAGATCAAACCAAAGTGCAAATTATGATTGTAATCACATATGTATTAGAGCACACGATCTACTGACATGTACAATGATTTTAAAGCTCCACGTCATGGCTTTCTAGACTGAGAAAAAAATTGTTTCCACGAACATCGTGATGCCATGAAAAAATATGGCAAATTGAATAGTTTCAACATTTTAGCATATAAAAGAACATTCACGTCGATGGAAATGTTGGTCGAGGCTGTGAAACATTCAAATGTTAATGGAACATCTAGTGAAGAGAAGATCTAAAATCTGAGTTGTCGTAAAACGTGAAATCGGTACGCACAAAACGCCATTTTGGTTCAATGGTAGAGCAATTGCTATTGCGTTAGCGCTGATTGTAGCACATAAACTTCAGGCTCCTGATCAGCAGAAGTCTTGAGAGTAAAGCTATTGCTGTGGTTTGGCTACTGATCAGTGGTCTGCTCTGGATGGAGACGAGCCCGAGATGTTTCCCTCATCTTGACCTAAAGAGGAAAAGACAGTAAAAATATATGCAAATATACAACTAGTATACAAGACTAGTTTGAAGACCTGTCTGGACTAAAATTCTATTTAATATAATGAGGTACAAAAATAAATCCATGCATGTTAATTAGGTCCAAACATTTATTTTGGTCACTCACTGTACAAGTGCGATAAACGTCCTCATTATGATTCAGCCATTCATTTTTACCTGCTTTTTCATTGGGTCCCGAAGAGCTGGAGCCAATCTCAGCACCTCTGGGTCTGGAGGTGGAACACACCCTTGATTGGTGGCCAACCAATCACATAGCGGGAGCAGATTTGCAACACTCAAATGAAAACGAGTCTCCCGCTCAGTGATTGGTCAGCTCCAATCCAGGGGGTGTGGCCCACCTTCAGGCCAAGAGTTGCTGGGAGTAACTACAGCTCCTTGTGATCATGAAATGGAAAAGCGGTTCCGAAAATGGATCAATGAAAAGTACAGTATCACCCCGACTTCAGAAATGAATCCGTGCCGAGAGCTGTTTTGTTCGACGGAAATGTCCTCATCTGAGCCGCATTTTACCGCAGAGAGAGAAAGAGAGAGAGAGAGGAGAGAGAGAGAGAGAGAGAGCTCAACAGCGACCTATTTATACTATTATTAAGACCTGCAGAGAAATGTATCTTTTGCACTTGTTCTGAATGCATTTTAAACTTAAATGCACTATTTAAATGGAAGAACGTTGAATTTTTGAAACATTTCAGCAGGCCAGTAGGCGTGTACATTATTGTTTATGTACACATGAGTAGGATAAAGTTAAGCATTTCAGTTTTAATTATATTTTATACTCTTAGGATGTGTTGCAAATTATGCTAATATTTATTAAGCATATTGCAACACTCAGTTTCATTTATTCTTTGAAACTTTATTATTAATTTATGCAATTACAATGCCTTGATTTTTGTAAAGTTAGTACACCATCATAACAATAAATGCAAAGGTACTACTAATAAATGCCACAAATTCTTTCGGTGTTTCAGATTTCGGCCAGGCTTTCCTCTTTTGTTTTCGGTTTTGACCAAGAATTTTCATTCAAATTTTCACTATTATTTATTTATTTTAAAAGAGTCCAAGACTAATATTTGTTTAAGTTTGATAAGTTAAACATTATTTAACTTCTTTTATCACAGTTAATTTTGCACCATTGACACATGTTAAAACGTTTATCAACCTCATGCATGTCTGAATTTGTCTTGAGGCCGCACCAACTGTCCTCATTTTTAATAATTTTTTTTTTTTAAACGTAAAAGGTTCAAATTTATGCAACCAACATATAATAAATTGGTTGTTTTTTTCTGTACTTACTGTTGCTTACTTTTGTTCTCCATTTGATCTAGCCTTTCGTACATACCACACAATGAAATAGGTAAAAGTATTCTCATGTTTGTGCTGATTATCGTATCGGATTTGTATCGTATCGGAAGTAAAAATGTTGTATCGGGACACCCCTAGTCAGAACATACCTGCTGTGAGTCTTTCTGGCGAGAGCTTCTTTCCCAGAGCCTGAGTGAAGGGACACGGCAGGACCTTGGCTGGAGTGTAGGTGTTTAGCGGCGCCTTCTTCGAGGGAACAGCTGACTCAGACAGCTGCTGGGCTCTGAGCGTCTCGCCGTGAAGGATCTGCAGCTCCAGCAGGAGCCTGACAAACTGGGGCTGGTGCTGGGACTCTGGGTGGAAGGTCTTCTACAAGTCTGCTGAACCATTTCCAGGATTGCTTTCTACTAAACTTGACGTGATTGGTGCGGAATAAAAAAATCACTGAGTTATTGTGTGTGTGACTGTGTGTTGACGTCATGGACTAGCAATGAATACCAAAATCTTTTTTTAGGATGTTCTTAGTCTTCTATTTATAGTCGTTTAAATCTACAAAACACCTGCAGCTAATGCAGATTAATATTGACAACATTCCCATTTAATTGAGATGTAGATGTACATGGACTTGGAATACAGTAGATCAAACCAAAGTGCAATTAATGATTGTAATCACATATCTGTATAAAAGAGCACGCGATCTACTGATGTGGACAATGATTTAAAAGCTCCACTTCGCGGCCTTCTAAACTGAGGGAAAATGGTCAGCTCCGATCCAGGGGGCGTGTCCCACCTTCAGCCTCAGAGTTGCTGTGATCCAGGTGCTCCACGTGACTCAGAAAAAGAAAACGGGTGAGAAAATGGATAGATGAAAAGTATAGGCCATAGGTTATCATGTAAATCGATACTACCAAATTTAAAACCAGACTGGGTCGTACTTTGGACACCAGCTTCGACCATCAGAGATGTCAAACAGTCTGAATGATCATCGACTCGCGCCGGAAATTTTCGTGTCGCGCATGCGCAAAGCGGAAGAGAGCCCGCTCCAAATGCACGTGAGTTATTAAAGCGACCGCGTCACTGTCAAATACACTGTCATTAAACACACAGCTCGTCGATTGAAGCTTTTGCTCGAGTTCGTATCTGTAGTTTTGCGTTAGCAACGATGCTAATCACAGCTCTCTTGTTACAGGAAAAATGCCGAATAAACCCAAGCGAGCGAACAAGGGTGACACACGTGGACAGGCGCCGGAGCCCAGCCGAAGTAAGAAGGCGAGGGTGGAGGAGAATCCCCCGCTGAACTTCGCCTCGCCGCGGCTGCTCTTCCAGAGTTTGATCGGGTCGGTCGGTGTGGACGAGTTCTTCCGGCAGTACTGGGAGCAGAAACCTTACGTGTTGCGGTGCTCAGACGCCGCCAGAGCCTCGTATTATCGCTCGCTTTTCCGCTTTGCGGACTTGGAGCAGTTGTGCGCGCGCGGGATCTGCTACGCCACGGACCTCAACGTCTGCCGCTGCGTTCACGGCAAGAAGAAAGTGCTGAATAAAGAGGGAAGAGTGAAGTTC
>CM051494.1:9625438-9690352 GCA_028031935.1 Paedocypris micromegethes | reverse complement strand
TTGTGGATCTGGTTGATACCCACCCTGGGGGTGTGTCCCACTTTCAGCCCCTGAGTTGCTGGGAGGGGCTCCAGTCCCCGTGACCCAGAAATGGAAGAGCGGTTCGGATGTGTTACTGGGTTGTGATCTTGTGTTCTGTGTGTCTGCAGGACGAGTTGTGGCGGATCCAGGAGCGACTGGAGTGTTTTCTTTGGGTCGCTGGTGGGCTCTAATGTCTACATCACACCGCCTGGTTCCCAGGGTCTTCCACCGCACTACGATGACGTCGAGGTGTGTGAGGTTTTTCCTCAGTTCTGCTGTGGTGTGTGTGTGTGTGTGTGTGTGTGAACTGAATGTCTCTCTGTAGGTGCTGATTCTGCAGCTGGAGGGCAAGAAACGCTGGAGACTGTACAAGCCCACCAACCCTCTGGCCCGCGAGTACAGCCTGGTGTCAGAGAGTCACATGGGTCCACCAACCCATGACTTCCTCTTGCAGGTGAAGGTCGTGCCATCAATACAGGCCTGGAGTTAAAACATGTGACAACATAATTGTGTGTGTGCACGTAGACTGGCGACTTGCTTATTTTCCCAGAGGAACCATCCACCAGGCAGAAACACCAGAAGGAGAATATCATTCCACACACATCACTCTCAGCTTCTACCAAAACATGTGAGTTTTGGCTTTCACTTCTGTCAGTCTCGTCTCATAGTGATTTAATACTTAGTCCATGTCAGATTCGGAGGCTTATAATTTAATAATAAATACGAACAAAAATGTAATCTCACAGTCCCGTTTAATAATTCATCAGCCAATCAGGTCATTTTAAGGCTTCAAGTGGAGCTGTTTGTGTTGCCGTTTAGATACAGTGTGTGAACTATCGCGTTAATTAGACTCTTGTCCAATAGCTAGTGGATTCCATCAAGTGGAATCACACCCCCCTCTACTGGAGATATAATATAGTACGTTTGGAAATAATATTTAATGTTCGATTTTTATTTATTATTCAAGAAAAAAAAATTCACAAGTTAGGTTTGTTAAAGGAAGAATTGTTAAGAAAGTGTATTTAGCCAGAATATTAGGTTTCGGAAAGTCAGAACATCAAGAAAGTAATGAGGTGCTTATTTTTTTGCCTATTATTGAAAATTCACCAGGGTGCTTATATTCTCATAAATACGGTAATATAGACACATTAAAAGATGTGGTCTCGTGTGTGTGTGTGTGTGTGTGTGTGTGGTCTCATGGCTTAGAAAGGAGAAAAACAATAATGATCATTCTAGGGACCAATACTTACAATTATTATTGGACCAATACAAACTTATCATTTATTTGTGTTCCAGGTCGTGGGGCGACTTGTTGCTGGATGTTTTTCCCCGAGCTGGTGGCTGATGTGATGAAGAGTGAACCGAAGCTGCGCCGTGGTCTCCCTCTGAACCTGCTGATGGTGGGTTTCTCTCAGACTCAGCGTCATACGGACCCTCACATGTTCTGTGTCTCAGTCTGCGAACACCAGTCCTGATGTCCGAAAGCAGATGTGCGAGACCCTGCGGCTTCTGGCTGACGATCTGGAGCAGGAGAAGTGTGAGTTCCGTTCCACTGGAATGAAGAGAGACTTCATCTCGAGCAGACTCCCACCGTACCTGCTGGAGACCCCTGCTGGACCAGGTCACTTCCTACTGTCTGTGTGTCACGTCTAGTCAAACTTCTAATCTCTCTTCACACACAAGGCTTTGGCTTGACATGCACCTGATGCGAAATTAAACTTTTCCAAGCTAAATTTATTAGGCTTTTTAAATTTACGAAGATTTGTAGAAGAAAACTGTGGCAAGCCAAATGAACATTAAACCTCTGTGCCGACATTTTACAGCAGCTTCCTGTGTGTTTTACACACTGTCACTAACAATCGACAGTGGCGTTTCACACTAGTGATAGTAACTACTCTCAACTGGTTTAGAGTTAAATGTTAATATGGCCTGCCACATATCATGCATCTTCGTGTTAAGTTCCTTCGCCTGTCAGTTTCACGAGACATCAGTCAGTTAAACTGACAGTGGGAGAATCGATTGATCTGATTCGCTAGCTTCAGCTCTAGAAAAACTCCAATAAACAAAGTTCAATAGATTCATGAATTTTAATGCGTCGACCTTTGAACCAGAACTGGTAGTATAAAAGACGTGCACACGTCATGCATAGTATCCTTTCTGATTGAAGCTGGTCATATGTTTCACTCCCTCGCTCTTCAGCGCTTCTTTCAATCTCAAGTCGAGCTCTTTTTGTCCACGACACTAGTCTATAGTTTAATTGCCCCAATAGTCCCAGAAACAGGGTTCTTGACTTGCTCTCCTGTCACAGCTGGTAATCAGCCTACGCTGGAGGACGACGTCTGTTTGCTTTTTAAGGAGCATCTTCTTCTCACGCTGGAGCCCAGTCAGGAACAGGATGTAGGACACACACACACACACACACACACACAAGCTTGAACCTAGTTTACACCGTCTCTGCTCTGTCTCCAGGATACTCCCACGGAGCTGGTGGTGTTCGTGCTACATTCTCTGAAGAACAAGAGGGAAACGCACATGATGGGCAGCTCTGACGACGATGATGATGATGATGATGAAGAAGGCTTCTCTCAGGTTGGTGCTCCATGCTGAGACCCGGTGTCTCCTCATCAGCGGCTGGGTGTGTGTTCTCAGGGTCTCCGCTTCCCCGGATCCCACCTGACGGCTCTCAGACAGCTGCTGGGCTCTGAGCGTCTCGCCGTGAAGGATCTGCAGCTCCAGCAGGAGCCTGACAAACTGGGGCTGGTGCTGGGACTCTGGGTGGAAGGTCTTCTACAAGTCTGCTGAACCATTTCCAGGATTGCTTTCTACTAAACTTGACGTGATTGGTGCGGAATAAAAAAATCACTGAGTTATTGTGTGTGTGACTGTGTGTTGACGTCATGGACTAGCAATGAATACCAAAATCTTTTTTTAGGATGTTCTTAGTCTTCTATTTATAGTCGTTTAAATCTACAAAACACCTGCAGCTAATGCAGATTAATATTGACAACATTCCCATTTAATTGAGATGTAGATGTACATGGACTTGGAATACAGTAGATCAAACCAAAGTGCAATTAATGATTGTAATCACATATCTGTATAAAAGAGCACGCGATCTACTGATGTGGACAATGATTTAAAAGCTCCACTTCGCGGCCTTCTAAACTGAGGGAAAATGGTCAGCTCCGATCCAGGGGGCGTGTCCCACCTTCAGCCTCAGAGTTGCTGTGATCCAGGTGCTCCACGTGACTCAGAAAAAGAAAACGGGTGAGAAAATGGATAGATGAAAAGTATAGGCCATAGGTTATCATGTAAATCGATACTACCAAATTTAAAACCAGACTGGGTCGTACTTTGGACACCAGCTTCGACCATCAGAGATGTCAAACAGTCTGAATGATCATCGACTCGCGCCGGAAATTTTCGTGTCGCGCATGCGCAAAGCGGAAGAGAGCCCGCTCCAAATGCACGTGAGTTATTAAAGCGACCGCGTCACTGTCAAATACACTGTCATTAAACACACAGCTCGTCGATTGAAGCTTTTGCTCGAGTTCGTATCTGTAGTTTTGCGTTAGCAACGATGCTAATCACAGCTCTCTTGTTACAGGAAAAATGCCGAATAAACCCAAGCGAGCGAACAAGGGTGACACACGTGGACAGGCGCCGGAGCCCAGCCGAAGTAAGAAGGCGAGGGTGGAGGAGAATCCCCCGCTGAACTTCGCCTCGCCGCGGCTGCTCTTCCAGAGTTTGATCGGGTCGGTCGGTGTGGACGAGTTCTTCCGGCAGTACTGGGAGCAGAAACCTTACGTGTTGCGGTGCTCAGACGCCGCCAGAGCCTCGTATTATCGCTCGCTTTTCCGCTTTGCGGACTTGGAGCAGTTGTGCGCGCGCGGGATCTGCTACGCCACGGACCTCAACGTCTGCCGCTGCGTTCACGGCAAGAAGAAAGTGCTGAATAAAGAGGGAAGAGTGAAGTTCGCTCAGCTTAAGAAGGACTTTGCGCAAAAGAAAGCGACTATACAGCTGCATCAACCGCAGAGGTTCAAGGTGGGTTGGTTCGCCAAGTTCGAGGCCCGGTCTGTGTGAGTGTGTGGACTTCAAATGTTTGTTTTGTCTGGTGTGGGAGCGGGAACGTGTCCGTGTGATTGGTTGATACCCACCCTGGGGGTGTGTCCCACTTTCAGTCCCTGAGTTGCTAGGAGGGGCTCCAGTCCCCGTGACCCAGAAATGGAAGAGCGGTTCGGATGTGTTACTGGGTTGTGATCTTGTGTTCTGTGTGTCTGCAGGACGAGTTGTGGCGGATCCAGGAGCGACTGGAGTGTTTCTTTGGGTCGCTGGTGGGCTCTAATGTCTACATCACACCGCCTGGTTCCCAGGGTCTTCCACCGCACTACGATGACGTCGAGGTGTGTGAGGTTTTTCCCCAGTTCTGCGTGTGTGTGTGTGTGTGTGTGTGTGTGTGTGTGTGTGTGTGTGTGTGTGAACTGAATGTCCCTCTGTAGGTGCTGATTCTGCAGCTGGAGGGCAAGAAACGCTGGAGACTGTACAAGCCCCCAACCCTCTGGCCCGCGAGTACAGCCTGGTGTCAGAGAGTCACATGGGTCCACCAACCCATGACTTCCTCTTGCAGGTGAAGGTCGTGCCATCAATACAGGCCTGGAGTTAAAACATGATGTGACAACACAATTGTGTGTGTGTGTGTTGTGTGCACGTAGACTGGCGACTTGCTATATTTTCCCAGAGGAACCATCCACCAGGCAGAAACACCAGAAGGAGAATATCATTCCACACACATCACTCTCAGCTCTTACCAAAACATGTGAGTTTTACACAAACAAACACACTTGTGATTTTTTTTTTAAATCACGTGTCATAGATCCGCATTTACAAAACGTGTAAATTGCCACTTTCACACAGTGATGCAGGTAAATTGCTGGAAAATTCCCGGAACGGCTTTACTGGTTAATACTGTTCACACAAGCGCTGCCATTCCAGCATTTTACCGGCATCATTCACACAGCGTTTTAAAAATACCAGTGATTTTGGTGACATCTTCAACTGGAGACACTCTTCAAACATCTGCGCCTTTCATATGTGACGGCGTCACTAACTGTTCCACTGATATGTTGACATCTCTTCATCCGCCCGAATTTGAAAAGCCCTTTATTTTCGCTGTCGTTTCAGTTGGTTTACATTTTCCTGAATGATATTTGTAAGCAGCGAGGAGTAAATATTCGGTGACATCAGTAGCTGGCGACACCTTTTAAACAGCTGCGCCTGTATAAGCGCGAGGAGTGAACACGCAGTCCTCGTAAGACTGTTCTGATTGGCTCAGAGCAGTGGCTGACGTCAGCGTGAATGCGTGCGGATTCCGGCAATCTTCACTTCACCTTCACATGGGGCAGTTTAAGAATAGAATCATTTACCCCAGGTTGTCGAATCAAATGATAAGCTCGAACCCTGCCACTAAATTTTGGTATTGTATTATTTGAGTTATTTTGGTAGTGCAATTATTTGGGGGAAAAAAAACAAAACAACAACAAGGTACCTTGAACAATGTGGTCGTGTGTGTGTGTGTGTGTGTGTGTGTGTGTGTGTAGTATTATGGTTTAGAAAGGAGAAAAACAGTTGATCATCAATCTAAAACCTATTAAAAACCTATAAACGAATCATTTATTTGTGTTCCAGGTCGTGGGGCGACTGGATGATGGACGTTTTCCCCGAGCTGGTGGCTGATGTGATGAAGAGTGAACCGAAGCTGCGCCGTGGTCTCCCTCTGAACCTGCTGATGGTGGGTTTCTCTCAGACTCAGCGTCATACGGACCCTCACATGTTCTGTGTCTCAGTCTGCGAACACCAGTCCTGATGTCCGAAAGCAGATGTGCGAGACCCTGCGGCTTCTGGCTGACGATCTGGAGCAGGAGAAGTGTGAGTTCCGTTCCACTGGAATGAAGAGAGACTTCATCTCGAGCAGACTCCCACCGTACCTGCTGGAGACCCCTGCTGGACCAGGTCACTTCCTACTGTCTGTGTGTCACGTCTAGTCAAACTTCTAATCTCTCTTCACACACAAGGCTTTGGCTTGACATGCACCTGATGCGAAATTAAACTTTTCCAAGCTAAATTTATTAGGCTTTTTAAATTTACGAAGATTTGTAGAAGAAAACTGTGGCAAGCCAAATGAACATTAAACCTCTGTGCCGACATTTTACAGCAGCTTCCTGTGTGTTTTACACACTGTCACTAACAATCGACAGTGGCGTTTCACACTAGTGATAGTAACTACTCTCAACTGGTTTAGAGTTAAATGTTAATATGGCCTGCCACATATCATGCATCTTCGTGTTAAGTTCCTTCGCCTGTCAGTTTCACGAGACATCAGTCAGTTAAACTGACAGTGGGAGAATCGATTGATCTGATTCGCTAGCTTCAGCTCTAGAAAAACTCCAATAAACAAAGTTCAATAGATTCATGAATTTTAATGCGTCGACCTTTGAACCAGAACTGGTAGTATAAAAGACGTGCACACGTCATGCATAGTATCCTTTCTGATTGAAGCTGGTCATATGTTTCACTCCCTCGCTCTTCAGCGCTTCTTTCAATCTCAAGTCGAGCTCTTTTTGTCCACGACACTAGTCTATAGTTTAATTGCCCCAATAGTCCCAGAAACAGGGTTCTTGACTTGCTCTCCTGTCACAGCTGGTAATCAGCCTACGCTGGAGGACGACGTCTGTTTGCTTTTTAAGGAGCATCTTCTTCTCACGCTGGAGCCCAGTCAGGAACAGGATGTAGGACACACACACACACACACAGCTTGACCTAGTTTAGTTTACACCGTCTCTGCTCTGTCTCCAGGATACTCCCACGGAGCTGGTGGTGTTCGTGCTACATTCTCTGAAGAACAAGAGGGAAACGCACATGATGGGCAGCTCTGACGACGACGATGATGATGATGATGAAGAAGGCTTCTCTCAGGTTGGTGCTCCATGCTGAGACCCGGTGTCTCCTCATCAGCGGCTGGGTGTGTGTTCTCAGGGTCTCCGCTTCCCCGGATCCCACCTGACGGCTCTCAGACAGCTGCTGGGCTCTGAGCGTCTCGCCGTGAAGGATCTGCAGCTCCAGCAGGAGCCTGACAAACTGGGGCTGGTGCTGGGACTCTGGGTGGAAGGTCTTCTACGAGTCTGCTGAACCATTTCCAGGATGGCTTTCTACTCACCTCTGAGTTAGTGTGTGTCGAGTGATATTGACAACATTTACATGTAATTGAAAGACTTTCACGTCTCAATTCTGCCTCAACACAGACGCTTCTGCGATTGAAGGCCAAGCCCATCAGTACAAGGTCATGCCCTTTGGCCTCTGTCACCTGGCGTTATGGGGGATCCTGGCACGACCCGCTTTGAGTCTGCGTAAAATAAAATGACGGGCTGATTTTGATTCCACCTCCACCTTTGGTATGCTTTGTTTTTTCCTTTTTTTCCTAATAATAACATGTAGTTCTGTTCTGGTAGATCAGGGGTGGCCAACCCGTGGCTCTTTAACTAGTTTCATGCGGCTAATATATGCACACGGTGTTAACTGTTGAAAAATAACTTGTTATCATGTTGGTGTGGTTATTTTCATTAAATCTGGCCAATCAGAGTGGTCTGTGTGTGTGCGTATGAGCATACCAGATTAAGAAATGGGATGATGTTTATGTGTGCCTATGAGAATGTGGCTCTAACAAAGAAAAAAGTATATATACACACACTGTATATATTTACGTAATAAATATATACATAATGTACATAATGAGATGTATTTACAGTATATAGAAATAGATATACCCACCATGTACATATATCGTATGTATATATTTACAAGAATGTTTTTATAATATTGTATGCTGTTTTTTTACATGCAAAATCTAAATGTAAACATTTACACACACTTATATCTATATATAAATATATACATGTGTGTTTTAGTTACATTTAAATATACTATATATAACTATAAATCACTTTGGATATAAGCCAAGCATTAACATAAACATTGCAAAATTAAAAACAGAACTGTTTATTATAACGATGAAGTTTATACCCAAGATTAGACATATGATTAACACAATATGGGATTTGAAAATAGTAATTTTGTGTACAGGGCACAAAAGCATCTTTAACACCTTTTGGACCCGAAGCGTTCTTAATATGAATAAATAACACGTAAAAATATAGATTCTGACAGCCTACCTGACCCAGGAACCACAATCTCTCTTTTTGTCTTCAAATGTAGAAACCTTCACATGCATCTCAACGCGCATGTGAAAAATCAAAACATGTACAGAATACTAAAATTTCCATTAGCTAAGCACAACTTTTCAAATTATGAATAGAAGAATGAGGTTTAAAATAATGATGAGGCATGGAATTGGCTGAAGTTGCGAATGTTGTAGATGAACATCTTGGAATACAGTAGATCAAACCAAAGTGCAAATTATGATTGTAATCACATATGTATTAGAGCACACGATCTACTGACATGTACAATGATTTTAAAGCTCCACGTCATGGCTTTCTAGACTGAGAAAAAAATTGTTTCCACGAACATCGTGATGCCATGAAAAATAATGGCAAATTGAATAGTTTCAACATTTTAGCATATAAAAGAACATTCACGTCGATGGAAATGTTGGTCGAGGCTGTGAAACATTCAAATGTTAATGGAACATCTAGTGAAGAGAAGATCTAAAATCTGAGTTGTCGTAAAACGTGAAATCGGTACGCACAAAACGCCATTTTGGTTCAATGGTAGAGCAATTGCTATTGCGTTAGCGCTGATTGTAGCACATAAACTTCAGGCTCCTGATCAGCAGAAGTCTTGAGAGTAAAGCTATTGCTGTGGTTTGGCTACTGATCAGTGGTCTGCTCTGGATGGAGACGAGCCCGAGATGTTTCCCTCATCTTGACCTAAAGAGGAAAAGACAGTAAAAATATATGCAAATATACAACTAGTATACAAGACTAGTTTGAAGACCTGTCTGGACTAAAATTCTATTTAATATAATGAGGTACAAAAATAAATCCATGCATGTTAATTAGGTCCAAACATTTATTTTGGTCACTCACTGTACAAGTGCGATAAACGTCCTCATTATGATTCAGCCATTCATTTTTACCTGCTTTTTCATTGGGTCCCGAAGAGCTGGAGCCAATCTCAGCACCTCTGGGTCTGGAGGTGGAACACACCCTTGATTGGTGGCCAACCAATCACATAGCGGGAGCAGATTTGCAACACTCAAATGAAAACGAGTCTCCCGCTCAGTGATTGGTCAGCTCCAATCCAGGGGGTGTGGCCCACCTTCAGGCCAAGAGTTGCTGGGAGTAACTACAGCTCCTTGTGATCATGAAATGGAAAAGCGGTTCCGAAAATGGATCAATGAAAAGTACAGTATCACCCCGACTTCAGAAATGAATCCGTGCCGAGAGCTGTTTTGTTCGACGGAAATGTCCTCATCTGAGCCGCATTTTACCGCAGAGAGAGAAAGAGAGAGAGAGCGAGAGAGAGAGAGAGAGAGAGCTCAACAGCGACCTATTTATACTATTATTAAGACCTGCAGAGAAATGTATCTTTTGCACTTGTTCTGAATGCATTTTAAACTTAAATGCACTATTTAAATGGAAGAACGTTGAATTTTTGAAACATTTCAGCAGGCCAGTAGGCGTGTACATTATTGTTTATGTACACATGAGTAGGATAAAGTTAAGCATTTCAGTTTTAATTATATTTTATACTCTTAGGATGTGTTGCAAATTATGCTAATATTTATTAAGCATATTGCAACACTCAGTTTCATTTATTCTTTGAAACTTTATTATTAATTTATGCAATTACAATGCCTTGATTTTTGTAAAGTTAGTACACCATCATAACAATAAATGCAAAGGTACTACTAATAAATGCCACAAATTCTTTCGGTGTTTCAGATTTCGGCCAGGCTTTCCTCTTTTGTTTTCGGTTTTGACCAAGAATTTTCATTCAAATTTTCACTATTATTTATTTATTTTAAAAGAGTCCAAGACTAATATTTGTTTAAGTTTGATAAGTTAAACATTATTTAACTTCTTTTATCACAGTTAATTTTGCACCATTGACACATGTTAAAACGTTTATCAACCTCATGCATGTCTGAATTTGTCTTGAGGCCGCACCAACTGTCCTCATTTTTTAATAATTTTTTTTTTTTAAACGTAAAAGGTTCAAATTTATGCAACCAACATATAATAAATTGGTTGTTTTTTTTCTGTACTTACTGTTGCTTACTTTTGTTCTCCATTTGATCTAGCCTTTCGTACATACCACACAATGAAATAGGTAAAAGTATTCTCATGTTTTGTGCTGATTATCGTATCGGATTTGTATCGTATCGGAAGTAAAAATGTTGTATCGGGACACCCCTAGTCAGAACATACCTGCTGTGAGTCTTTCTGGCGAGAGCTTCTTTCCCAGAGCCTGAGTGAAGGGACACGGCAGGACCTTGGCTGGAGTGTAGGTGTTTAGCGGCGCCTTCTTCGAGGGAACAGCTGAAGGTTACAAAAATAACAGCGGGATTATGGTCTTCTTCACGCGGAGAACATCTAAGATGGCTGGAGCGTACCTGCGGAGGCTGACTCGGCCCGGCCCAGGTCATGGCTGAAGGCTATAGACACCAGGAAGTCATCCACTTGCTTGAGAGACAGAGAGTTATGGAGGGTCTCCAGTGGGCAGATGGAAGGAACCATGGAGTACAACTCGAAGCCTTGGACAAAAGGGAAATTCTGATCAGGGAGGAAAGCCACACTAGATGTGGAGAGCATGATCTGGAAAGCTGACAAGCGGCTGGGAATCGAGGTGAAGACTGGGAATGGACACAGGACGACACGGGGCGGATGGATCAGCGACACAAAAACTGCTCTTTTCCACATTTTTGTGAAGTCATGGGGAGACCACCAGAGCAAACAGCCAGCGTGTGGTGACCAAAACAACTGGACAATCAAACTTCAGATCAACCTGGACCATTTACCAAATAATTGTTGGATAAAAAAAAATCTACCACTCATGACTAATGCTTGAAAACGCACTTATCAGGCAACCACGACAGTCTATATAATTAAGCGGTGAACACAAGCTTAACAAAGGGTCTTAAACTAGTGAAGAACAGCCAAAACGACTGCTAGTTAATGGTTAGTCACTTATGTTAATTGGAAATATTGGTTTATTAAACGCCTTTGTCTTCACAGTTACAAATATTCCATGTTGGGGGTTCTTGAATATATATTTTTCCACTTAAATGTATGATTTTGTTAAGGTTTTACTCCATAACAAGCACTACAATTTCATTTACTTCAATTCCGTCAAATTAATTCCATGCATTGATATTCATAGTAAAATATAATGTAAAACTTTTACTTTTTTTGCTCACTCAGTTTCTAAAATCTGCTCTTCACTAGACATGACTAATAACAAGCTGCTGTGCTCTTGATTTTTAAGAAAAGTAATTTCCTGACCTTCCAGTGACATTTTGTGCTGCCAAAGATCAATGCTTTAAGTCTTTTCCAAGAGTTTAGTCTGAATAAGATTTCTACTATTACCTATATTTCCTACACTGGTTGGCTAGAAATCGATAAGTAGTAGACAGTTGGAGTAAGTGGACTTCTTTGATAGGAAAATAAATTGTTTGCTCAAATCTGTCATTTAACAGCTAGCAAAAATTATTTAAATTCACGGAGCTAAAACCGAAAACTTTACTGTGATTGACTGTTTTGACCACAAAGGTTTCTGTGTTTCATCTGCTTTCTACTAAAGCCCTTCTGTGTGGTTTCACGGAATATCCAGCGTTTCAAGATCAGGAATGTTCTGAAAGCCACAACAGGAGAAACTGTGGTAAACACAAACACAAAGCCATTACACAAGACACGATGAACAAGTCAAGTGTGGTCGACACTTACCACTGAACATACTGGAAAACACTGAGCCGTTTAGAATAGCAGTTAAAAAAAAGAAGCAAAACAATCAAAAAGACAAGACAACATTTTCTTCTAAAAAAAAATCTCAATGACAACCAATAAAAAGTCACATTAACAACTAATATTTCAAGAAGTACTTCTTAAACTCCAAAACTGATCTGTAAATAGAGTGTGTAACACAGTAAGACCTTGACTTACGAGTGATTTGACGAGTTACGATCCGCCATTCGGTCAGTTTGATTTAAAATTTTCGAGACTTCCGCTCCAGACATGAGTGACGTCACAGCGCCCCCTAGCGGCCAGCACGTTCTCCGTGTTGGTTGTGCTTGCGGTGGTTTTTTTTTCTCTTTTTCAAACAACTTTAAACCACATATCCCAGGACAAAACGCCATTCTCACAATAATGTGACCGTTATTAACATTTTGTTCAACTCTTGCAACCGGCATGATTTTGAAGCAGAAGACTAAATAAATATTTTTGTCGTGCATCAACTCAACTCTTTACCAGAAAGATCTGGAAGTGGGAACGAAACCGACTACCGAACGAGAACAACAGCTTCTAGAACATGGAAATCATCTTATTTAACTGCAATGTCCATATGCAAAAGTAAAAAAAAAAAAATTTTAATTTAGTAATTATTAAGTAGACAATTTCCGTAAAAATAAAATATTTTAAAAAAGTTCATCATTACCACAGCAAGCACAGTCGTGCCTTTTTAGAACCATCGTCCAATCAAATTTAAGAGCCACAGAGCACTAAAAAACATTTAGACTTTCTACTACTTATACATTATTCTTTCTAGTTGAGAACTTAAATCAGTGAGGAGCAGTGAGTTTCTGGATGGTCGTGATGGGGAAAAACAACAAACCATAAAGGGAAACACTAGTAGAAATGAACGAAAGCAAACATACCATTAGTCGGGTGTCGCGCTAATGAGATAGAAAATCTTTTTACAGCAGAACAGCGAGCTGCCTCTGAGAAAGAGAAAAACAGGCACCTGAAATGTAGAAAAGCTAATAAGAGTGTTACAGAAGGGAAAGAGACAAGACGCATGCAGGGAGAGAACAGAGAAGCGCTTGAAGGAAAGTGATTAGTGATGAAAAAACGAAGTGGGGAAAAAAAATGGACCAAAAAAAGATTTTGTGCAACTTAAATCAGAGGACTTTCAAAACGGAACATTTAGTCACAACGGTACAAAAGCAATTAAGATGGTGTTACAATAAGATGAAACGAGGGGGGTGGGGGTGGGGTCAATCTTGGAACTTTTTCATTTACTTGTAACAGCGGTTACTTTATTTATTTTCTTTTTTACAAAATGAGGGGGGAATTATTTAACTTGTTGCACTTAAAAAATAAATATTTAAAAAACTAATGTACTCCTAATCTGAAAATCAGGTCACTTTAAGCCATTTCATAGAAGTTTGATTCAGAAAGAAAAAAAATGTGGGAAATGTCAGCTTTCAATATTTCATTGAACGTCACCAGGACAGACTAGAATCCACGAATGGAGATGAACCCGAGACATCACAAATGAAATCTACCGGCAATGTGTGAAATTCAACATTGTGAAAAAAGCTTCAAGCTGTACAAAAACTAGACTACAAAAAAAACCTATTATATATAATATAAAAGCAAATTCTATGAAATGGTCCGTCTTTAATACAAATAACGCAACACAAGTGACTGAGAACTAAACACTGATGGCGGTGACAAAGTTTCTGCTTCCTTTCCTGTATTTCACTAAATTAAAACGTATACTTGTACTATTATATAATAAAGTATGACTGGACAATAATTTCTGTCAATGTTAAACATTGACACAAAATGTTCCAAGTCAGCTGATCAGAGATTGGCGCATGATTCGTCTATTCTTGCTTTTGTCTTAAAGCCGTTAAAAACCAGCATTTACAATTTTAAAGTAAGCGTAACAATTTTAAATCTTTTTTTTAATATACAGATATCATGTATCATGCAATTAATGTAAGTACTGTAATATAGTACAGTAGCCTCTTGCCAAGAACACAAAGTAAAGCTACGTGAGGTGCTACTTATTACTGACCAATCACATTTCACGTTAGTTGAAGACGTTTTCCGGAAAAATGAAATGATCTGCTAGGAGTCACCTGGGGAATGAACATCTGAAAAGCCAAATGCTAAGTTGCTAACCTCTTTCCCTTTAGCTAAGGGAAAATATGCACACTTAATCGCAATTCGATCTTAGTTACGTTATCTTACGTATACATATACGTATCTTCTGACAATATACCAGATAAAATGAACTTCTTGAGCAACTTTCATTCAGGAGCGACAAATCTACTTTTAAAATCGACAAATGTAAAAATGTTTCCTCAGTGATGATAATTATCGATATCGATTATCGTGATCATTTTTTTTGCATTTCAAAAACCTACCAAAATCTCAACAAACTCCAATATGTCTACGTTCTGCCATGCCAGAAAAAAAAAAGCTTTTCTTCACACATTGCGAGTAAAAAACCGCCAGCAAATCATGAAGCACAACAAGAGATGGTTCTGACAGCACCACATGGACAACAAATGAAGACTTGGAGACACAGACACCGTTCCAGGGTTGCGTCCACTGGGGACTGGACGGTGTGCGTGCGGGTGTGCACATACCATCTAAGAAGCCGGAAGAGGTCAGCTTTTTACGATGTGCGCGAGCGTAATCTTGTAGGTTAGGTGCGCTGGAGGAGGCTCCCAGCACCATGGTGCTAAACAGGCCAGAACAATGAGACCCTGATGGGAGTTAAAGAAGACACACAGCAAATGTGTGTTCCAAGACACACAAGACCTGGCCACGCATGCAGCATGCACTTCTAGAAGATTCTTGCCACAGAACGAGCAGTGCCGCCTCACCCAAGCATCCCATAATGACAGTAATGTCTTTGGCTAAATGCTACGCTACATCGACTTGACCTATCAATTGGTCTTGAACCGAGGGAAATAATCGTATCAAATTGCATGTAATAAAACGTTTAGGTTGCATTCAAATCAGATGAATGTGTTTCAAAGCTTATTTTACTAGTCCGAGACAATCTTTGCGTGAGCGACATCTAATAATCTCTGAGAAATATTTTTCCGAGATGAAGAGATTGATTTCTGATCAATTTCTTTTGCGCATTAACAGACACTTCTCAGCAGCTGAGAAACACAAGAAGAAAAGATCAAACACAATAAAGCGGCGTTTGAGCTACTATAATCCACAAACAGTAAAAAAAAAAACATGAAACAAAATTAGTGAAACAATCACAATATAGGTTTTCACAAATCACAAATTATCTTCCTTTAGTACCAAACCTTCAACCTTCAGCTACATCAATGTAAACTAAAGTACTTAAATTAGTTTACCTGTGTAATCGGTTTTACATGTAAAGAATAAATACCACTAAAAAGTGTAAAAGACATTACAAGCGATTATGAGTAGCACTGTATTAGTTAGCCACGTGGCAAAAACCTCGAAGTTGAGAGTAAGGTTCCATTTATTTATTAAACTGACTGAAAATTTTTACTTCCAAATATGAAGAGACGTTACATCAATATTACACATAACAAGAAAAGAGAACAAACCAGTTCTGCCAATCTATCCAGATTCTGGGAAACAACGGTCTTACCTATTCCAGGCGTAAGCTTCTGCTCCACGTGGAGTCTGTTGGGTCGGCCGTGACTGTTGTTCTCGGACAGAACCTGAAAAAGAACCAGACAATAACTCCACCCGAGTCTGTGAAGAGACCCCTTGTTAATAAGCAGAAGAAAATGTGAGACCACGGAAAGGACAACAGAAGACCACCGAAAAACCAGAAGAGAATCATGCGTGGCCACAGATCAAAAACAGGAAATGGGATGCAGAGCAGGAGTGAGAACAAAAATCTTGAGGGGGGTTTAAGAACGAGGCTTAATAATTCATACAAATACGACATTTGTAGGAATTAAAAACAACAAATTCTACTCACTGGCCACTTTATTAGCTAATTACCCAATCACATGGCACCAATTCAAAACCTTTTGACATGTAGACATGGTGTAGACAACGTTTCATACAGAGCAGACGATTAGAAGAGAAAGATTATTTAAGTGACTGTGAACGTGGCATGACTGGCATTTCAGAGATTGAGCAACTGGGATTTTTATAGCATCATTAGGGTTTACGGAGAACTGTCTGAAAAATAGAAAATATCCACCGAATATGCCAGAGGTCAGAGGAAAATGGCCAGACTATTCCAGCTGATAGCAAGGCAGAAGTAATTCTCTGATAAGGAACCCTGAGGCGGATGGGCTACGGAAGCAGAAGACCACACCGAGTGCCTCCCCTGTAAGCTAAGAACAGGAAACTGAGGCCGAAATTGTGAGGCTGTAATTTGCACAGTCAATCTCAGAAGATTGAAAAAACATTGCCTGGTCTGACAAGTCTCGCTATCCGCTGAAATTTTCAGATAGTAAAGTCGGAATTTGTCTGAATGTGGAAAAGAATGTTTTCATATCCCCGAGTATTGTTACTGACCATGTCTGTCCATTTATAAAATGTGGCTAATACAGTGACCAGAAAGTGTAAAACCCACGTAAAAAAAAAAAAAAAAAGTAATATAAGAAACAAACATCAGGGGAGCAACAATTATGCCCTTGTGTTCTTCAAATAAATTAATAATGTGAAGTTTCATGCAAAACCAAACAACACGATGAACCACTGGAATATCAACTTTAGGGAAAGAAAGTTATTCTTGGCACGAAAAAGAAAAAAAAAAAATGGACAAAAGACAAAGTCTGTCCCTTTTAATCACACGTTCACCAGCAGCCAAGTTCAACATTTACCCCAGAACCACAGTGACCGCGACGTCCACCGGATTAGTGAAGCTGGTGCTCAAGGTTAAGTCAAGGTGAAGGATTATAAAGGAACTTGCTTTTAGAGGAACGCAAAACACACTTTCCTGGCCTCATGTGATACCGTGGAAATGTTTGAAAGGCTTCATCAGATCATACAAATGACCGTTTAGAAGATTTGATTTGGAATGGCGAATATTTTGGCGTAAGACACGTTTGATGCATTTTTTACAGGGATTTATAGTTCTTAAAAGTGGATCTTTCTTTCTGTGAGGTGACGGCGCTACACGCTACACCACCGTGCCACCTTACTCAAACTTCGTGTAACCCATCAGAGGGAATCTGAAAAATAAAAAGGTTCTAGACAAATTGCTTCACTTGCTTCTCTTTTTGTAAGTCGCTTTGGATAAAAGCGTCTGCCAAATGACTGTAAAGTAAAGTGAAGTAAAAAGGTTCTAACCTCGGTCCTCAAATGTTTGCTAATTATGAAAAAAACTTGACTTAATCTTTCAATGAAGCACCATCTTTAACAAAACGTCAACCCACTTTGGAAAAATGGAAGGAGAGTTTGTTTTGGCACGATTGGCATGGATAAACCAGACAGTTACCCCACAGAAATCGAATTATAACACGCGGGTTATAATTACGCAATCACTGTAAAACCACGAAAGACACTAAACATCACGTTAATTGCACGTATTATAAACACATGAATGTGTTGCACGGGTGACTTTGCATAAATTCCTGTCTTGATGTAGGAAGAGGATGTTGATGATGGATGTTCCACCACGAGAAGGATCGTGGCGAGACAGATCTGCTGATTGTCAAGCGGCGTATGGATTCAGGTCACGAGTTATGAGATGTAGCAGGAGGCGAAGGACATCTAATGATGCGGCAGATGAACTCAAAAGAGAAGCGTCGGAGTTAAAGGCGGAATGGAGCGGATAAGTTGACCATTAAACATTTTCTAGGCTTTCAGGTGAATGACATAATTTAACGGTAAATTACGGTAGGTTAAAAGTTGCTGAACTTTCTACTAATAGCCTAAAAGCTTCCTACATTAAGTCAGAGGAGAGTTTACTTCCGCTGCTTCTTTCAGGTTTATTCTTTTCTTTTGTTTTCCTAGCCACTGTGGCTTTTCTTCCGCTCATTGCACTGTTCGGGTTATTTCCTACGGCTGCTCAGAGACTCAGAAAGGCTCTTTTAGAAATTATCTAAACTTGAACCTAATTTTCAAACAACACCTATTGTTTGGCAAAAGAAAAGTTTAAACGGAGAGCTTTTTGCCTCTACGAAAACTGTTGGAATCATAGAATCGCAAGACTAAGGCTCATACAATTGATTTAAAAAGTCTCTTCTATACTTAAATCCATCATTTCTCAAATTTAACTTTGAGATAGTATACTGTATTTGAAAATAAAATGTATAGAATTGTGTTGTAAAAAAATTAATTAATTAAAAAAAAACTATTTTGCCTATGTTGGTTTTAAAGTTTTTTTTTCTCTCTTTAGAAATTATTATCTCTTTAAAAACTATTTAAAAATAATTAATAAGTACAATTTTAAAATACAAAAAAATAAAACATTAATTAGCATTAAAATGAATTTTAAAAACTTAGTAAATAAATCACTACACACTTGGATTCAGAATAGTCTTTACCAAAGTAAAAGAGAAAGTAAAAAAGGCAACAGGCACAATCTTAGCCACATGAACCATAGAAAATATCAGATGATCAATGGACGAAATGGTTCTCTTTTGATTGATCTGCAGGTTAGGTGTCCTTGCTCTCTGCTGCCAAACTTAGCATGTAAATAAAAAGTTAGTGTTGTGAAGAATGAATTAAACGGGTAGAAACCTGTTGCCATGAGCCAAAAATACTGGATGTGAAAGCCAGTGATTTGGGGGAGACAGGGGAGGAAGTTATTTGGTCGCCTGATCTGCGTCTTCTACGCGCAGTACCAACAGCACTGGTATATTGAATCCAGGCGCTTATAGAGTCGGGACTAGAGACACTCAGTGGACTTTCCTCCTGGAGCTGAGAAAGGGGTAGAAACAGCACAGTCATGCAACAGCAACAACACTTCAACTCCACCGACATTCACTGCCACCGACTGTTCCTAACACACACACACACACACACACACACACGGCTATCGGTGCTCGTACATCTCCTGCAACGGAGACCAAGACAATACAATAAAGATAACAATTTATGTAACTGTGTAAATTGTCACTATTCGAAAATTAAAACAAAGAAATATTTTCAGACAGTTTAGAACAGTTGACAGTAAACCTTTCCCATTACTATTAAGTTTATAATTTAAGAGCGCATGGTCATGGATTAAATTAAGATAAATGCTGCATTTATTGCACTTAAATAAAAACCAATTGTATGGGATTGAGAAATTACATTGCATGACAAATAAGTCATGCAATGTAATTTTTCAATCCCATACAATTGAACTTTTTATTTACCAATACTGATCTCAAAAGTAATTAATAAATCAATATCTATTATGTCCATGCAAACACAGACACAGTCATAAAGCATCAAATAGATGCTGAGGACCACATATTGATCAACCACATATTGACCAGTATCTGCCATATTTATTAGGGTTCACTTACAATCCCAATCGCATTATAAGCTGGAAAACATTATGTGTCTTATATGTGGAAATTAATTAATGTGGTTTATAAATGGTGCGCCTTATAATCTGGTGTGGTATATAGACTGAAAAATCCAGTTATCCACCTGCCATTTCAAACGTCTTTGATAAAATAATTTTAATTCAGCTCTTTGTTTGTTTCTTTGGAAAAAACACTTCTGGATTTATATCACACAGTACAGAGAAGGCACTAGTCACAGCCAAAAACAATCTTCTACTGACTCTGATAAGGGAAAGATCTCATTTGTTGTTCAACTTGATTTCAGTGCTGGATTTGGAACAATAAAGCAGTTATTAAAAAAATACTCTATTGGGATTTCCGAACATGCGAGAGAATGGTTTAGTTTATCTGGACGAAGATAGTCTGCTAACATGGACAAAGTGGATGTGTTTTTAGACATAGTCAATTCTTGAGCACCACAAGGTTCAGTGCTCAGTCCAATCCTGTTCTCCCTCTATATGCTTCCTTTAAAAGACATTATCACAAAGAATGCCTCAAATTTCATTATCAGTAATGCAAATTACACAGAAAACTATAACTCTACAAGTGCAAATGCAACTTGCAATTTTTTTTTAAATACTGCAGACCGCTTTAATGACATCGGTAAGAAAAGCTGGAAACTTTCTCAACTAGAAAATGCAGCTGCAGAGTTACTCAAAAGAACAAATGAGTGCAGCCAAATCAGACTAATTTTACAAAAAATATTAGATGAATTTTAAAGATGGTTCAGGTTAAAATAGTTCCGCACCTCTAGTAAAGAGACAAATAAACAAATTTCCAAGCATTCAAACTTTCAAGTCTCCAACCTGACTCCTGGTTTCTCAACCTAGACTTATCAAGTAACAAGTGAGTTATAGTTCCTCACTCCCAGACATTCACCTTTCACGTCACCCCAACAGTGTCAAACCATCAAAAATAGTCAGTAGATAAGACAGTCCTCAAAACTCAAGGACATGAATCAATACAGGCTGGAGCAGGTCTGCTTCTGGTGACTGAAAGCCCTGATCTTGACCTCATGTAGCTCATGCTTTAAAACTATGGAATCAGATTAGTACAAAAATACAAAACGTACATTTCTAAGAAACTCTTCACATTTACGTTAGTTTTTTTTTTCCGCTTGCGTTTACGTTTGGTTTTGAATATTTGGATAGCATTCTTCATGTTTTAGTTTGAAACTTTTTTTTAGCCTCAGGTTTTTTTTTTTTGTTTGGACCTGGCACAAGCTTAACACCGGGGGCGGCCCTTACTCTGACTGGCTGGTGAGAATGCGATTAGCAGTTGCTTGACCAGGAAGCGTGGGACGAGTTCACCAAATGTACACAGTGACATTCTCTGCTTTTTTTAATATCAGTACACAAACTGTGATTTAAATGTTATTATTGCAGAACACTGCTAAATTATTGTGGTGTCAGACTACTTCATAATAATAGTACACATTGTGGTTTCTTCACATTGAAATATTGTGTTTTTGCATTGGTCCCAATAGGTGCCTTACAAAAAAAATGCATCAACATAATTGCAAGCAAAAAATAAAAAAAACAAACGTTAATGTGAAGCATTTTTGTTCATTTCTTAATAAATTGTACATTTGATATTTTTCCACTAATCTGATTCCATATAAAACCAACTTAGATTTGGAACTTAATTGGAATTCTTATCATCTTATTCTGAACTCAATTGAAGCACTGAAACATGACACTATGGACTATTTTTTCATGCTGTTGATGACGGCACCTGATTTGAAAAGTCCAGCTTCCTACAAGAACATAAAGTAATAATAGGAAATCTAAATTAGAAGAAGCTTACGACATGAATGTAATCCTTAGGCTTACTTCCACAGAGCCAATCTTTTTAGAGCGAGGAAGTGGAGATTTGCGGTGAATGTAGATGGGATCTGACACCATGGGCCGGAACATCATGAGGGCTCGATCAGGCTCGTCACGCTTAGCGCCGCCAGTCTCCTCATCGCTGTCATTCTGGCACTTTTTGGAGCCTTCATTCTACAGATACACATGAAGATTATTTCATATACAATTTGAACAAATGAAAAAAATGTTTCTATAATTTCAATCAAAATCTTGTGTGATGTTACAACACAAAGGTCTAGACAATCATTTCAGCCGGTGAAAATAAACATTAGAATTCCGAAAGACTAGGCCCATGTTTACCTGTAGTTTTTCTTTAACTGTCATTGACAGTTTTTTTTCCCTTTTTGGTTTAACACATCAAAAAACAACATCACCAACCTCTCGGGATGCTGGTCTGTAACCAAATCCAGACGGAAGGTTTTTATCTTCTTCACATCCTTTAGCACCAGGACTAAAATGCAGTTCCACGTGAAACCGTTCTTCTGACGAAGGATCCTACAAGTCCATGAACAGAAAAGCACATGAAATCGGAAGAAAAAAAATAGTTGTGCAAATTTCATGTTAGAAGAACCTGGGCTATGTATATTGGTTAATGCAGTGTGAATTATACTTTGTATAATAATAAAAAAAAAAAAAAGATATATATAAAAAAGTAGTTAAAATTTGTGCCAGTCTGGATATAAACATTGCTAAATATAGGATACAGATTGTTACAAAACATATTTTTTGTAAAGTTATTTTCTGTTATATTCTACTTTACAATAAAGTATATGTCATGTTCTGACAATAAATCTTAAAATAAATTAACTGAGGCTAGTTGAACCATCATTCCAGACTGAAAAATCTGCCTTTGAAATTGAAAAATATCTACACTTATGCTGATATTTATCAGTATTGACAGAAATTATTTTTAATACACATTTTACATCATAATATTACTGTAAAAATATTTTGTATTACTGTATTACTGTATTTTTCCCAGCCCCAAAATGGAATCTAAATGACCTTATTGGGGTCTTCGTAGAGCATGATGACGATCTGTGTCATGTAGTTCAGCTCATTGACTATTTTGACATAATCCATGGCTCTCTTCCACTGCTCGTCTCTGGACTCCTGAGAAAAGCACAAATAAACGTGAGTTACATCTACAAACAGAACTAGTTCGCTGGCGAGGTGACACGGCGTCTCACATCACACAGTGCTCCGTATCGCAGGATGGATAGGAGCGAATGAACGTGACTCTCGCTGGTGAAGTAAAGCCTGGTGCGAACATGGCGTTCTGGAGACATGACGCCTCTGGAATATCTGCGGAGAGATGTTGATGGTTGAGCATAGTTCAAGTTCCACACACAATTGTGAAGTTTGGATCCAAAAATATTTCTTACAAAGGATGCAGTTTGTTCACGGTGTCGTCATCCTGCGTCCTCTGCAGGTCGGAGCGTATCTTACGAATGAGCGGGGAACAGTAACCTTTGGCAATGTCCAGCTTTTCATCTTCAGAAATGCCGTATTCCTGAAAGAATTTGAGAGTACGGATCAAACTTGAGCAGTCATTTACTCAGAAGACACTTGTAACGGTACCTGCGGGATGACGATGTCGGCCAGGGCCTTGGACAGCCGGTAGATCTCCATGCTGTTGTCGAGTTTCAGTGAGCTGTTGTGCTGAACGTCGTATTTGATGCAGTCGTAAATGTCGGGAATCTTGCTGATGTTGTACCGGCCATTCTTCATTTTGAAATCCTTTTCGAGTTTGGACCATCGGCGCAGCATTAGTTCCAGGGTCTCGCTGTGGTACAGGTGGATATCTGAGGATGAGCAAAGGAAAAGATTCAAATGAAAAAAAAAAAAAAGCGCCTCATAAAATGAATGAAAAATTTTATAATTTTACATAAATACCTATACTGTTTAATACGCATTACATATTAATTCTATATCCTAATTTTTTTATTTGTGTAATCATCATTTTAAATCTACATTACAACTAATGTGCAGCGGTGAAACAGTACTAATAGACGATCAAGTGTCAATGTGTGTGTGTGTATATATATATATATATATATATATATATATATATATATATATAACACACACACAGATATATTATTTAAATATTCATAATATTTAATAAATAAATAAAAACATTAATTTTTTACATACGTATTTATCTTTTCTCCCATCCATTTCACACTGCTGATGTATAGAGTGAAACATCTGTCTGTTCTACTGTACCTGCTGATTTAGGTTCCTCCATCCTCTGGCGGATCTGCAGTGTGAGCTTCTGGATGAGGGAATACACCTTATCACACGTCTTCACCGGGTTCTTAATCATCTGCATGGACTTCACCAGAGAAGTGCTGGATGTCGGGGCGAGCTAGTGTGGAAACAACAGAATTCACAATCAGGAAAAACTGCAGAGAGATGAACACGTGCAAAAACGGCTTCTTTAAGGTTTCAACGTCATATGTAGAGATTAGTAATTTAATAAGAATAGCTGCAAGAATAGTTGGGTTCCAATCTTATAATTAAAGATTTTTATACAATAAGGCAATAAAGTTTTATACTCTTAAGATTTTATCAAATTATTAATGGACCGATTAATAGATTTATAGACATTTTGAGTTCATCTTTGGCCTCCGCACAAAGTGATTTAAAGAACCTGCGTGTTGAGGACTTACAGAAGCAAATGCACTTTTGTTTGCTTGTAAATGTAACTCAGCCCCAAAATATATCATTATTTCATACTAATGAAAGGTGTCGGATTATGGACTATGTGGTCTGAAGAACACTGCACGTGTTTATTAATTTCAAGACAGTTTAGGAACCCAAACACATCTGACCTTCTGCCACAAGACCCCACAAAGACAAAAAGCCTTGTTCCTCCACATTACAAAGTCAATTCTTGTACCAGACCTTCTCGTAGTCGTCTGGAGTGAAGTCGCGGTCTTTCTGCAGTATCTCATGGAGATGAGCTTTGACTTTCTGCTGGCAGCTGCTTAAGGAATCGCTGTCACTGTCCAGCAGGCCGTTCATATTGGCACTCTTCACCATCTGCACCAGGATTGGCGTCAGCTCGCCTTCCAAAGCCAGCAGACCCTGAGGACAGATACAAGAAACTGCTCTGCTCCGACAACCAGAACGTTCATCACTTAACTCATGCCAATGGAGATGTCTACCTTAGCAAAGGCCGCAGCGGTCATCTGAACCCGGCCTTCATCTGACGCGTAGATCTTCAGGTCGTGCCTGTAGGTGCTGTGCAGACGCAGGAGCCCGCAGCCAGGAAACCCAGCGTAATCCCCTGAGAAACAGCAAGATAAGGAAGACCGGAAAACTGAGAAGTGTGTGAAGCGGAACGGCACCTTGTCCTCCGGGGTACATGCAGCGGAAGGCCCGGCCCAGCTCCTCAGCCTGGACTCGACCAGCCGGGGTCAGCTCGCCTCCCCACTTCAGAACCAGCAGCAGCGACGGGTCGTCTCTCCGCAGGTCTGGACCAGAAAAACACATCTCAACTTAATGTTTGGCCACTAGCTTCATTCTGACTTGCTAACTCACTAACTGATCACATTAAAAAAAGTTAATTGCGGAACTGGTAACCAGTTAACACCAGTCTATAAAAAATTCATGCTCACCCCTGATTTTTTAGGTAGAAAAAACAACTTTTTTTTACCATTCTGGTTCAATTTCATAAATTTTCTCTCACTATTTCTGCTTTATTTAACAAACTTAACTTTTGACTCGTATTGCTTCGATATCGTTTCACTTAATAATAGATTAAAAAAAAGTTGATTCTAGTGATCCAAACTCCAACACCCATAATTCTCAACCGATCTCATGAGCCTTTCATGCGCTCCAGTGCGCGCAGGGAAACTGACGGAGGCCGGATTGTAGCAACCCCCCTTCCCCACACACACACACAGCAAATCGAGCTTATATTTACGTGCAAATTTGAAATCAGCGATTATAAGCCTTGCTAAAATTGGTAAAAAAAAAATTTGATTTGCATGAACACTGTAAGCTAATCATGTGAAGTACGGTCAGAATCAATATTCAATATATAAAATTGATTAATTTAAAAATCAATATTATTGCAACATATATACATTTACTGTTTAGTTATATTATGTTTATATATATTATATTAATAGTTCAATAATCGCTCAATAACAATCAATTAAAATACTTGAAAATGTTATTTTTGGAAGTGTTAGTCAGAACTTAGTCAGAAAAACTAAGTAAGATATAAATTTAGAGTTTGCCAAAAGTAAAATTTTCTGGCAGTACATCGTTTCTGGCTGAAAACCGAAGACAAAATATAGTCGAATTATGAAAATATATAACCATAATCTCCAGAGATTAAATTATAGAAATGGGAGTAGAAAACCTCCTCACAAACGTCATTCTTTACAAGACACACAGTGTTAAATGCGTACCTTCCTCTTCACTGGAGGTTTTAGGGCAGCCGTGAGGGAGATACGTCAGCTGGACCTTCCGGTTGATTCCTGAGAAGTGTCCGTACCTTAAAGCAAACATGCTGGTCAGACAATAGTCAAACAATTCTGATGATTGTCCAATACTAGTGACACAAATACGGTGTTTGACGAGGCAGTTTGATAGAATGGCCCGTTCCAGAAGCTTCCATCTCACACTTACATCTCAAGAACGGCTTTTAGCTGCTCCAGCTTCGCTTTACTCTCCTCAATCTCGGAATCGTTGTTTTGGTCCAGCTCCACCAGCAGCTGTCGGGCGATGTCCAGCACTTCCTGTTCAGCACAACCAGACACACACCAGGTGAGGCACAAGCCACAGGAAGTGGATCGTCTTTACCTGAAGCTGCCTCGGCTTTTTCAGTTTCAACTTCCCCGTTTTGTAACCTTCACATTTTTCAAAGAGGTCAAAGAATCTGCGAGAGAAAAACAAATCGCCTGTAAAATATGTTTTTGCTGCATAACATTTACACACCTCTGATGGCGGACTTCCATTTTCATCTTCTGCTTGGGCGTTCTGTCCCCGTGCCGGATCACAGCGATCACACACCTCAGCTCCATCCTGTGAGTCACATGACACACACTCGTCTGTGCACTACCACACACTACATTCAGTGTAAGACAATCAGTTAATATTTAATGATACTGGTTTGATTGAAATTAAGTGTGTGTGTGTGAGAGAGAGAGAGAGAGAGAGAGAGAGAGAGAGAGATCAAATGTCTGAATGAAAAAATAAGTGTGTGTGTGACTGAAAGCAAGAGTATGGATTTGTGTGTGTGTGTGTGTGTGTGTTTTTGAGTACACACATGGTTCCCGAGGTGGTGGGAACGATGGGAATGTCTTCAGCTTCTAAAGGAATGGACCACGGGATCTGAAACTGAGGAGCCAGTTCCCTCATGATGATGTTCCTGCGGCGCAAACACATTTGAAAAACAACTGGTGTTGGGATGTGTGAATTCTATGAGCTACTATACACACCCGAGGATTTTGGCGCAGTCGTCGTAGTACTTCATGGAGTTCTTGACAAAGCTGAAGCCGTTGACGTCACAAACGTACGACTGGCCATTGGCGCGCAGCAGATCAAAGCCGCACACTGTTTGCTGCGGAGGAAGATCACGGGCGCGGTCAAAGTGAAGAAGTAGACAATTTAATCTTCCATTTGCTTTCTCATTGTCGCTTAGCTCATCGAATAAACCAAACCAAGTCTGAACGTAAAAGTAAACGTACATTTCTCAAGACAAAGGCAAGCAGGAAGTGAAGGCAATAGTCTGAGGTTGAGATGGGGACCAGGGGTGGGATCTGATGTACCTTGAAAGCGAGACAGACTTTCCAGGCGATGAGCTTCTCTCTGGCGTTGAGGATGACGGGATACCGGACCTCTTTCCCCTCGCTGTCCCGCTCCACCTTCCCGTCCAGCGCCGGAGATTTACGGGCTTCTGCGTGGGCATAGTCTGGACCCACAGTGTACACCTGACACACACACACACACAAACACAAATCAAGTAAATCAACGGTTTTGTTTTCAGGTTATTCTCTAAACAAAACGTAACAGAATAAAGAACTACAAATGCAAAATGATGGTTTTGGATATACGGGTTGAATTGGTTTCTTCCGGATCTCCGGTTTCTTCCCACAGTCCAGAAACATACCGAGAAACATGTCCAGAATCAGTCTGGAGAATTGTTGTTTATGTGTGAGTGAGAGGGAGAATGTGTGTGTCCTCTCTGTGATTGTTTGGCCAACAATCCTGGGGGTGTGTCCTGTCTTCAAGCCTACTTTTACCTGGATTAACTCGAGCTCCCCGTGACCCAGAAATGAAAAAGCAGTTCAGGATCTATGTATAATCAATTGATACTGAATATTGATCGTTGGCTGAAAACGTATTTCAAAATGAAATAAGACTAATGGAAATGAGTTTAATTTTTTTTAGTTTAAGAGGAGCGACATCACCTTGACGTCGGTGCCGTCGGTGGGCATGAACTCCTCATAGATGTACGAGCCCGTCTTCCTGACACAGCTCTCAGGGGAATAGACGCTGCTTCTGCTGCCAATCTATAAGAAAAAAAGAGGAAGGAAATGCTTACACTCATCAGATAATAACACACTGCATTTACAAGAAATATTGACGTCTGAAGACAACTTTGATAAATTAGTTGCTTCAGATATTCCTTTGTTCTGTGTATGTGTATGTGAGTGAATGTTTGCTTTGAGTGTATGGTTGTGTTTGAGAGTGTAAGAGTTTTGTACGTGTGTAAGATAGTGTTTGTGTGTGTGTGTGTGTGTGTGTGTGTGTGTGTGCGTGTGTGTGTGTGTGTGAATACATGTTTGTGCGTGTGAGAGAGATTCACAGTGTTTGTCAGTGTGCGACTATGCGTAAGGGAGAGTGTTTTGATTGTGTGTGTGTGCTGGTTTTGTAGTGAGTGTGTGAGTATGTGTAAAAGCATCAGATCAGAAAGTGGTATCAGACCAGGTTAAATGACTCTGATCAGACGGTTCATCTGTAACTCTTCACTGGTCCTGAGGCGGTGGAACTGCACCTTGCGGAAGAGCCTCTGACTTCCTCCTCCAGCTGATGTTGGGTAGTAGATGTAGACGTTGTGGTCCTCAGCGCTGACCGGCTTCTCCACAAAAGGCTTCTGGAAGATCTCTCCGTTGACCTCCACGTGATCTTCTCCTTCCACCAGATTACATTCTACAGCGCAGATGAGAAAGCATGTGGTTCTACTCTAGTTGTGGCCAAGCTGGGCTTGCAACCAGCAGGTCCCATGTTCGAACCCCACTGGAGTCGGTGTGTGTGAGTGTGTGGCGAGTGCTTACACACCTTCTGGTTGAGCAGGGTCTCTGTTGAGAACAGCATACCGAGGGAGTTGTATCCCCTCGTCTTTCAGGATACTATATACTTCTCTCCTACACACACACACATATCAGGAAAACAGGTTACATAACTCAATGTAAATTACACTATAAATACTGCTCATTATTATAATCCAGTATAACCTGTCTTGTATACAGTACTGCAGATCCAGGTTGTTGATGACAAACGGATTCCTCATTTTCTCATACAGCACAGCCTTATCCAGTGGAAACCCTTTAAAAACACATAAAAAAGCAGCATTATATTTAAAATACTTTGTATTATAACTATACAATATTATTTTGAAAATGTGTGAAATCAGGTGTTTTATGGAATGCATATACGCAAAAGAGATTAAAAGAGGACAGCAAAGTATGACATACATTGAATTTCACACATTGCGAGAACTGGCAGAATGCAGAACAAGCTGATTCTGAGCAGAACTTTTCATTGGTAGCACCTTAAATAACAGATACGGGAAAAAAGATTCCGATACATTTGGAAAACAATCTGAAAAGTGTAAACCGTAATTTAAAAAAAGAAATGCATTGCGGAATTTCAAAGTACAACACTTTCTTGGTTTTCTTGGTTAACCTGAAAAGAAAAAAAAAACTATGCTATGTTTGGCAAAAAGCAAATGCAGTTTAAGAAAGAAGAAACAATACTTTTGTTTTTAGACGTTTTGTCATAAATATGTCTTTTGCATATGGACATTTTCGACTTGGCATGAAACGCGTTATTTTTTACAATGTCTAGGTAAAGTATGCAACAATGCGGACAATTCCCATTTTGCCTTTATAGTCAGGGATTCTATAGACACTGTCAGACACACACTGACGATAACACACACACTTCAGTAATCAATCACCTTTAGAGTGAAAGGAGATGAGACAGTCGCAGAGCGGCCAGTTCTCCACCGGCTCGTTCAGGATGACGTCCTCTTGAAACGTAACCACGGTGATGTACTTGAAGAGGGACAGTCTCTCCAGGATCTCCGTCATTGGTTTGGATTTGGACTTCTTGGACATGGCACAAATACCCACCACAATCTGCCGTTCTGGAGGCTGCAAGAGAAAAGTCCATATTTGCTTGTGAACTATTTGGTTGGTTCGCTCAGTTTAACCGTTTCAGATGAAGCAGGCGAGATGACAACTTCCTATTTAAACAGCAAAGATCTTAAACTGGACTAGATCGTGTCCCCTCCAGAAATTGGTTTTAAATGATTTTAGTAATAACCACTGTTTGTATTTGTTAGTTCCTTCATGTGTTTACCAGAAGGTTCCTCAAAAAACCTCCAACTTCACCCAAGAAATGAGACAAATTCAACAAACCGAGTCATACTCCTCTCCATCCTCATCCTCTTCTTCAACATGTTCATACAGACAATCATATCCCAGCACCCTCTCTGGCTCCAGCAGCTCATCTCCATCTCCATCGTCCGTGCCCACGAAGAACCGCGGGTGATCACTGTCCTGACTGACGGACATGTTCTCCGGAGACGTCAATGGATCAGAGTCCTGTCAGAAGTTTGTCTCCTCTCGTGCCGCTCCACACAGCAGATCATCTTCATTCTGTCCCAAACACAGACAGCATCCATTGGTTAGAAAACACCATATGTAATGACATGTCAGACAAGGAAATGGAAAAGGGCCACATTCAAATGCAAATATGATAAAGAGCAGCACTTTTTTGATGTTTTTATAACCTGCAAGTTTTGATATTTTAAACAAAGAGTGGCAATAATCTGACCACATTATCTCTCATTACAATGTAGAAAACAATGATAATACGTAAGATAAAAACGAAACATCTCTGTCAGACGGAAACTCAGCGACTCGCGGAAGTAGCGTCTGACACAGAGAAGCAGGTGGTGTATTAGTTTCACCTTTCAACACAATATTGTACCATTAGAGAAATAGACAGAAACCCAGATAAATGTTAAAGTCTGCTGGATATTCTGGTTATTCCCGTTTCCCCTGAGTGAGTGAGCGTGAGTGTGTGTGTATGTGACTGTGCAAGTGACTATTTTATGTAGTATTTATATTTACTCTTGTATAAAAAAGTGTTTTCACAACTGGTAAAGTGAAGACAAACAGACAGACAAAAACAAAGAGAGAGAAGGGCAGGCAGAGATAGAGTCAGAGATAAGAACAGACAAAGACAGACAGTGGCAAATAGAGACAGACTGTAAAAAAAGAGACTGAAAGAGATGAGCAGAAAGACAGACAGATGAGAGAGAGAGAGAGAGAGAGAGAGAGAGAGAGAGAGAGAGAGAGAGAGAGAGAGAGAGAGAGACTCAACGAGATAAAGAGACACAGAGAGAGACAGACAGACAGACAGAGACATCCACACAATTTCCAAATTCACAGGCAAAATATTTTTGATAAAAGTTCCTAATCTTCAATGGCAATGAAAGATTAAACAACTTAAAGAGTCAAGACGACAACGACATCAAATCAGTGGCGCGTTAATCACTAAACCCGTCCTTCATTGTGAGATTAAACTAAATCTCCGTGTCTCACAGCTGCTGCTGCTTCAAGCAGACACACTGCCGTTTCCGGTGAACTAGTAAGCCATTTTCAACTGAAAACAATTCAAATAAAAACGGCAGAAAATCAGCATTTTTATCGGTCTTCCACTCGTCTCGTCTCGGGAGCTGGAGCATGCGCAGATGGTGCGCGCCTTCAAGCCCAAGACCACGTCAAATTATTGATCATTTACCACACCGTTTCACACCGTTAATGAGCGTCACGCGCTAAGTACAGGTTAATGACGTCACGTCACATTCAAGTGTGAGGTAGAGAAAAAGTACAGTTACGCGTGTCTTCATGCTTAACATGGATTATTAAAACGCAAAGAACTAGAACGGCGCGATGATGGAAAGAAATAAAGGAGAACTATTACCTGAATCAGACTGAATTCGCGACTTAGCAGACGACAAGAGTTTGTTTATCCACTGAGGCGCTGACGTTAGCACACGCGCTAACATAGCAGTCAAAGCATTATCATAACTCAGATAACGGTCTGTCCGGAGACTCGTGCGTTCGTGCACACACGCTTCGTTTATTCGTTAAAATCACCTGAAGTATTATTATTATTATTTTAATGTTTAGCATTGAGCCGAGTGAACGCCGCCTCACTTTATTCCAGCATTTGCCTTCCTACTACATCCAAAACACCAGAAGCAAGAAAGTATAGGTCGTGACGTCACGGTCTGGGCGGAGTCTATTATTTAAGCGTTTTGCATGTTCAAGTGCACACTGATTTTACATAGTCGCGCGAATCTTCAAAGGAAACGGCACTCGAGATGCACGCGCCGCCACACTGTTACAGTTCATTAGATGTTATTCAATCAACATTACATTTTTGTAGTTAAAAAAAATAAATCTCAGTCGTAATCATTTAACAATTATTAACACGCCTTGAACACTGATAAACTACAAGTACTGTGGTTCAAGGAAAATCTGAATCTTTATGCCGTTGCTGGCGAGTTTAAACTGTACATAATCCAGACTATATGGGTCACGCGCTGAAGGACACACACACACACACACACACACACACACACACACACACACACACGCACGCACGCACGCACGCACACACACACACACACACACACACACACGTGTGTTCACGAGCAACACAAGCTCTATTTCACCAACAGATCAGAACTGTCCGGTTATTTACTCTTCACATGGAAAACCAATTCTTGTCAACCACACTGCTGGACTAATAAAGGCTTTCTTAAATTGTATAACACACTGATTCTATGAACCTTTATTATTCACAGCAGTGAAATCGTATTTTTGCAGAAGTGAAGACAGCAAATGAGATTTTATATAATTAGAAAGCAACTTCCTGTTGATACTAAATCAGTTTACTATGCAATAATAATATTTTAAACATAACGATGTGAAAGCTAATATTTAAGTATTTTATGTAAGTGAGTTTACTGGTAATGAAGCAATAACTAATGAATAAAGACTTTATTTTACGTTTCACCAGTACATATACAGAAAAAGACTCTAAAGTAGCAAAAGCAATTTAATTATACTGTATGTTGTAAACAAGATTAAAAAGAGAGCACACAAGCAAACGTATGGAAGCCGGTATAGAAATACGATTTCTTGAAGAAAGAGAGGGAGACGGTGAGCGAGAGAGAAATATACAAGAATGAAAGACAGAAGGTAGTGAAAGAAAGAGGGAGAAAAAGAAAATTGCTGTGTTGAAGATGGAAGTCCAGTGGAAAATGCAAAAAACTTTGATTGGAAAAGAAAATAACAAATAATTCTCGACATAAAAAGTATAGAGAAAAAGTGTTGATCAAGCCGGTCAAGCCTTTCATTCAACAACAGCCAAAATGGATTGACAATCGTCAAATATTGTGGAGAGTTTGAGAAACATACTAAAAACATTTAAAACCGTTGAAATGACCCAATCAGATTCATCTTCTTCATGTTTGTACCAATTCTGAACAAATACATGGAATACGATTTAGATTAAAACATTGATCAACATTAAAAACAAGAGGAACTACATAAACAATCATTTGAAAGGCGGCGGTGCGTTTGTGTAAGACTGTGAATTTGTGGTTGTCCTCTGGTGCTTCTCTAGAGGTTGTTCAGCTCCTGCAGCGTCTGGTCAAGCACTTGGTGCATGTTGAGATTCTCTTCTTTAGCCATGGCAAGCTTCTCTGCTCATGTGAAAACACAACATAGAATTACAAAACCATCCACACAATAAAGCTGAAGCTCCAACTGTACAAAAGCAGAGACATCAGGAACAACCAGCAACAAGTGATTATTATGACTGTAAATGGCAATGACACACTTCTAATGTGATTCACTAGTAATCATCCCACAGTGGAAAAGCTAAAGTCCATGTTCAGTCCAGATGAAACACTATATTACAATATTCTGTAGTGTGACAATATACAATACAGTATACTAAAGTGAGAGGAGACACAGTACTCGCTAATGTGATAAGATACAGTAAACTTGAGTCTGACGAGACAGTATACTATAGTGTGACAAGATACAGTATAGTGTGACGAGATACAGTACATGATACTCTAGTGTGGCAAAATACAGTATATTATAGTGTGATGAGATACGGTATACAATAGTGTGACACAATACTGTACAGTATAGTGTGACGAGATCCAGGATACTGTAGTGTGTCAAAATACAGTATACTGTAGTATGTTGAGATACAGTATACTATAGTATGAAGAGATATGGCATATAGTGTGATGAGATACAATATACTTTTGTAAGATGAGATACAGTGTACTTTAGTGTGCTGACATGTAATATAATCTAGTGTGATGAGATACAGTATAGTGTGACAAAACACAGGATACTCTATCGTGATAAAATACAGAATAATTTAGTAGGACGAGATATGGTATACTAAAGCATGAAGAGATACAGCATACTCTAGTGTGCTGAAATACAGTATACTTTAGTGTGAGAAGATGAAGTACACTCAAGAGAGACTCAAATCATTTGAGACAAAAAATTGATTTGTGTGTGTGTGTGTGTGTGTGTGTGTGTGTGTGTGTTTGAATATGGAATACAACTTGGTTTAGGAAATGGGATCAGATCAGAACCACTTTTAAATTACTGTACTCAAATTGGATTGTGACAGCCCTAATATATATGTGTGTGTGTGTGTGTGTGTGTGTGTGTGTGTGTGTGTGTGTATGTACACATATTTAGATAAATACAGTACATTTAGATTTATAGAATACAGAAAAAAAAAAGAATTAAATGAAAAAAAAAAAAAGATTATGAAAGACATTAAAAAGTACATAAAGTAAAAGCAGTTTTTTCTTTATTTCAGCAGGAGAGAAGAGAAGCACCGGTGTAAGATTCAAGCGAACATGAACGACGAAGATCAGGAGATAGAAGTGTAACCCCAGTGGCAGCAGACTGAACACGGCCATCTGAGGTCCGATCTGGAGGAAGATGGAGGAAAAGCCCAAAGCGGCAGAGGAGCAGAGAGCGGAGAGCGGAGAGCGGAGGCTGAGGAGAGTTTAGAGCGTGGTCATGTCGTTGAGAGCCAGGTCCAGCTCCTCACTCAGGGCTTTACCCTTTAATTTCTGAGCATACACCTCATCTGCACATCACCAATGGACAGACGGAACAGAACGAAACGATAAAGCAGAGAAACACAAAACGACACCATTAGCATTTTCTGTATTCAGTGACCATCTTCAAACAAGCTCAGGCAAACATCAGAGCATCCAGAGCTTCACAAACCCACTGCAGCTCAGGTAGGAACACCGTTCTCTAGATCAGTGCGTCTTTACCTCGTGGAGGTCCTGGACCCCTAAAATACCCATAACTGCTAATCTGCGACTTGATTTTCGTCGACAAACTAGATTAGAAATGTGCAGCTTTTGCACTTTGGAAATCATGGAGATTATTGTCGAATTGTATTTGCAATTGAGTTTTGGTCGCTTCGAACTGCTGAAAAGAACTAAATTCAAACGCAAACGCAAAATCTATTCAACTATTTGTGAGGTCGCTTTTCACGTGCAGAAACTATTTTTTCTCTGCGTTCGAGTTTTGTCAATTTTTTTTGTGAACAATAGTGACGCAACAGTCGCACAGAGAGAGAGGACCGGAATTTCAGTGTTGAGACTCATTGAGACGCTTGAGGTTGGTTCCTCTGACGTGTGGGCGTGGCCAATATTAACTACACACCTCCTGGTTAAGTACGTACAAACCAAGCAGGTTAAGTGGGAGGCTAATGTACTACAACCTTATATATCTTCTATAATTGATCCACTGAACCCCTGAGACTGGACTGCACAAAGGTTAAGAACACTGATCTAGAGGAAGACTGTGTGTGTATCCCATGAAGAGCGAAACTTCCTCAAGCATGCTGGAGCTTCTCAACCTCAAGCCACAGCTAGTTCACCACAAAAACACTGAAGCCATGCGCTTTCAGACTCAAACAAGCAACCAGAAGACTAAAAACACACAAATCAGTTAGTCGTGAGAAAAGATCGAACTCTCATTCTCATTACACTAATTGTGCGACATGATGTTTAAACGAAAGTTATTGAACTGATTGTCGTCGTGAAGGAAATTAACCGGCAGAATCTCTCTAGCAGAACCTGTCCAGGAGAGTGTCTCAAAGAGAACATCTCCAGATGAACGTCTCCGGAAGAACGTCAAAGAATGTCCCCAGAAGAATGTCCCCAGCTAAACTAGAGCGGTTTATGTAGCAAAGCTCCTCCTAGTCATCATAGTTTGGTTTGCAGTTACTGCTGCTGAATTCCCTGCTCAAACTTTATGAATTCCGCCATGTTTATGTGAATCAAGAAACCGTAAGGTTTGCTACAGCATTATTAGCTGAATAAATATAACTACAATACACACATCCCCAATAAATAAAGTGTTGAATGCGTATAGCTTAGAACGAAAATTATCGCACTGCTTCCTTAGTTTCAGAGTAGTAACGGGTCCCGATGTCACAATCTCAGTAATGGCCCCAGTAAAGCACTTTAATGAAGACCAGTATTCAGCTGTAGAACCTGATCTAAATTTCAATGTTTCAAAAAAGCTCCTAACAGATTATAGAGTGCGGTGCTTTGTGTCACATCTGAAATGTCCAAAGTGTGAAAATTATATATTTAAAGTGGAAAATAAATGTAAAAACCCTTGATTTTGTAAAAAAAAAAAAAATAATAATAAAGTGTGTGTTTTAAATGTGTGACTTTGTTTCGAGTGTATAACTCGTGCCTGTTTTACAGTGTGTGTGTGTGACCTATAGCTGCAAGTACATGTGAAAGTCACATTAAAAGTCGTGATTGGGTCCAATATTAAACGACTCGAAAACCCAAATTGGCAGGGGCAGCTTGACAAAAATAACCTGTTTTTCTGAAACACAGAGTACAAAATAATATAAAGTGTCATATGGGCTCTTAATCCTAAAAGTTTAAATTTTATCGCTTGTTAGAGCCACATTTTATTATCACTGTTTGACATTTTCTTTAAAAGGTGTCAGAACATGCAAAAATGAGTTTGTCAAAACCATGTAGAAGTAAACGCACACATGAACCTGTTAAACCACAGAATCAGTGAGTCTCAGGCATCAAGGTGAGTCGGTGAGAAACCAGAAACTTTACCTTCTAAGTCATCAATGGTTTTCTCCAGCTTAGCCACGGATCTCTCAGCAAACTCAGCGCGAGTCTCGGCCTGCAGAGAAGAAGAGGAGGTCAAACTCCAATCTGAGGGAGAAACCCTTCTGGGACCATGTAAACGTTAATTTTTATTATCATTAATTAAATAAAACTAGTAAAGGCTTAAACCCAGCAATCACTGCCAGCGGCGGTATTCCAATGGCGTTTCTAAGAATGTTTTCTAACCAAGAATTTGGCTTTCCTAGTGAACATTCTAGTGAGGGAAAACACACATCACCTCTTTGAGTTTGTCGGTGAGGACTCGAATTTCCTCCTCGTATTTGTCTTCTTTTGTGGAATACTGGAGAGTAAACACATCACACACATCCATCAGATGATGTCACTTGCTGAAGTCGGCTCTTACAACTAAAACACAACAGAATGAGAAGAGAAGCGTAGAGAAAGAAACGTTGAGAAACGTAAAGGTATTATCTTTGATCGTTCATCACTGATGATTTTTATGATGAAAACTATTTCATCATAAAAAAGCTAATATTTCATACTGATTTGGACATTTTTTTTTATTTGAAATAACCATTTATCCTTGTATTAATAAATAAATATTGTTTATTTAATTTTATTTGCAAAGGTAATGTTACTTTTTACACTCAACGCTGATCCTCAACAAAAATGGAAAATCGCAATCGGATTTGCTTTTGTACAGATAATCCGCCGCTAATTCCTCGGCCTACCTTCTCCGCCTGCGCTTCCAGCGATTTCAGATTGTTGGTGACATTTTTCAGCTCTTCCTCAAGGTCACCAGATTTGCTAATTCACAGCAGCAGCAGCGGGAAAACAGAAAGAAAAGAGAAAACAGACAGAAAGATCAGAAGTAAGTAAAGTGAGCGAAGACAGCATCCCTGAGCAGAAGCCTGAAGGACTCACACCATCATTCAGGAGGAGAAGAAATCAAAAAATGGAGACATTTAGCAGCGTTTCAGATGAAATATGGCTAGTAGAGGAAAGCTAGATTTGTTCTTTTGTGGGTTCTTCAGGAAAAGCAGCGTCAGGACAGATTAAAGAAGAGGAGCCAGGATGAGACGGTGGTACCTCGTCCTCTCCAGCCATCATGGATTTCATATTTTGGTCCATGAGTCTAAGTTCCTCCTCCAGCTGCCTGACGCGACTGGGTTAGTCAGGATCAGGGGAAGGGAAACAATGGGAGGTCATGGGATGCACATGAGGAAAACCGCAGCATGCGTGTGGAAGACACGGGAAGAAAAGTACATCAGAAATCCACTATATAGTGACATACAATTTACTCGCTGTGAGACAAATAAAGGCATTTTCGTTCATTGACGAATCAGACTCTTGGATTGTTGAAGTGGGAGTAGTACAAGTACAGTATATTTTGGACTATAAGGGGCACTTAAAAAATAAATAAAAAAAATACAGAAACAAAAAAACTAAAATGGATGGTGCGTATTTCAATCTGAATCCTTGAGAGTGAAAATATAAGAGGTTTAATGCTGGTGCGCCTAATAGTCTGATACATTCGATATTGTTTTCAGTAGGTTTATTACGGTATATATTATTATATCGGCATCACAGGATAATTCATAATACCGATTGCACAAATGTACAAAACAGCATTCCATTGTATAAAACATTTTTGAAAATTGTCAAACTTTTGGTGACTTTGTGATTAAACAGAATATTTCTTCATTGTAAACCATAAAAAGTCATTTTTATGTCACTCTAGTTCTTGAAAAAGTGAGATCTTTACGCTGGATCACCATCTTATATGAGAAAGATAATCTTTCGATATTGAAGGCTGGATTTTTATGACCACACGAGAAACTGGAGATACGTCATGTGCATCAAAACTCTAGCGAAGTATGTTACGCTCGTTCACACTGCGGACAAAGTCTGTTGATTCTACAGGTCTATGGCAAAATGATCACTAATGCAGTTAAATAAAAACCATATACAGTAATAATAGTAATAATAATATTACTAGAGTTATAATAAGACGGTACTTACGCCTCAGCCACCTCAGCTCGTTCTTCAGAACGCTCAAGTTCTCCCTCAAGAATCACCAGTTTGCGCGCCACCTGCAGACAGACGGTGGATTAATCCAGCGCGGGCGACGTTCTTCATACACATACGCACCTCTTCATATTTGCGGTCGGCCTCCTCAGCAATGTGTTTGGCTTCTTTCAGCTGCATTTCCTGGATCTCCATCTTCTCCTCATCTTTGGTTGCTCTGTTTTCTATCACCTTCATTCCTCTGTATAACGCAAGTGCGTGATTAGTACATCATGGGACAGAAGCCTGCGTGTGTTTCCTCCGGGTCCTCGGTTTCCCCCCAGAATGGATGGACTCGGACCTTTCGCTTTCATCTGCCGCTTTTTCAGCTTCCTCCAGCTTCTGTAACGCCGTGGCGAGTCTTTCCTGAGCGCGATCCAACTCCTCCTCGACCAGCTGGATACGTCTGTTCAGAGACGCCACCTCGGCCTCGGCCTGCGGACGACATTAGCACACGCACTCCAGCATTCTGATGTTTTGATCATGCGTCTGAACTTGGGAAAAAAAGCTAACTAACATCACTGAAGTTTCGAAAATCGCTTTAAATCTTAAATGCCCATCATCATGGTATTATTGTATACATTTTAATATGTTTTAAGAAGTTTCAAATGTAGCAATTTTTATAAATATCAAACTTTACTTAAGTTACAAATATACTACAATCACATTAAATACAATTAGTATTTATATTAGTAAATGTATTAATTAAAATGTTAAAATTTATTAATCTTATTAATATTTAATAAGAGTATTATTAAATTAAAATGTTTGATTCTGTGATGTTCTGGCTATTTTTTTCTTTATTTTATTTTTGCTCTTACAAAAGGGCTAAACCACAGATTAATCAGAACCACGTTCTACTACAAAAGCAGGGGTCCCTGGATTTGAGGGATCAGACGTCCGAAGTCTAAAAGCAATGGTTGAAAATTAACACGCGACCCTAGGTAACCTACAGCGGGATCTCAACCACCATTCGTCTCGTGAGTCAGGTCAACTTCTAAAAAAAAACCCAACATGAGAACAATATCTGCACGTTTACATCCACTGCCATGAGAATAACATATTAAGTATACGTATATGATTTACATTTGACTACAGTGGATTTGATGCGGACCAATGTTAGTTGTTTCATATCTCATTATTATTATCATAGATTTTTTCATATCTTACCCACCCCAAATTCAGTTTTTCCAGATTATTACTCCAGTTGCACACTGTTTACTTTCGGTCAGCATTCAAACTGAAAACCAGCAAATTGCAGCTGTAATTATTCATGTAGATGTGGTAAAGAAGACTTGAAGCTCAAATTTCAGAGCATTGAATTTTAAGAGACTGCAAGCGGAATGGTCATTTTTGACCCATAAAAAAGAGATATAAGGGGGTTTACAGAGAATTTTGCGCACAAGAGATAATATGGCAGTTCTGCAGACTAAAAAAAACATGTCTGGTACGATTTGAGCTACAACATTTAGATGAGCGATCAATCCCGTCCCGTCCCGTCCCGTCCCGTCTGAGGTTCAGGCTGGTGGTGGAGGTGTAATGTTGTGGGGGTGTTTTCTCATATAACTCTGAGCTTCATCCGAGCATTGTTTAAACCGCATATCTTTCCGGAGTTTATTCCCAACTCGCTCCATCCTTTTATTACTGCAGGCGTTATAATAGAAAAATTATGCAACGCACCAGACCGGTTGACAACGGCCAATGAAGTAGGAGTCGTTTGCTAATAGTTATGATAGTTATGAAGCGGCTAGAGGGTCATAACGTCGTCAACATATTCATGTCTTCATCTCTTCAGCTGACGTAAGTGACAACACATGTGTCACAGTGAGCGGCAACTACTGTTGTCCTCGCACGCTCAACTTTAATCCGCTCATTCTTCTCAGAGCATTAGTGCTAATTCAATTACAAGCTCAGACCCTTCACAGAATGACTCCTGATACCGACATGTCTCAGACTTACAAAGATTCCTTTAGTCCTTTTTCTGCTCTCAGGACATATTTCGCCCTGGAACTGATTCCTACAGAGACAGACACGCTGTAAAGTTCAAGCTACAGTGGTTTCAGTTTTTTTTGGCAGACGTTTTTTCCGTACAGAATGAGCATGTGGGGGTGGGTGTCCTGCTCAAGGACACTCGGGTTGTGCTACCTACAGGTCCAGATTCCAACCTGAAACTTTCCGGTCACTAGTCCAACTCTCTAACCACTACTCATCATAACATTCAAATGTACTTACAGCTGGGAAGGGATTGTCCTTCCTAAAATGTCACAAAACAAAACAAACTACAAATCTAACAGATGCCCATTTTAGTTCAGACTCATTCGCAATGTATCCACTTTTACGCTTTATGGTCAATTATTGCAATAAAAGCATTCATTTTCAGCCGACTACACTTCTACAGACCTCATGGAAGAGTGAAGTTTGGTTCTATTTTATAGGTAGGTAGGTATATATACTTTATTAATCCCTGAGGGAAATTCTTGAACGTTATAAAGAACTAGAGACTTTCCTCAGTGTTATAATACAGTTATTATCATGGTTTAGGGTGCAAAGTTGCTAACGTTGAAGAACGGAGGCTCCAGAAAACCACTGGCCTGTTGTTCCCCCGCACCGGCGCTCGCACAGGTGACCGCGGTCACTCACTCACTCTCTCGCGGCACTGCCTCTCCGCGTCCACCTGCCTCTGCAGCACCTCGGCGCGCTCCTCCGCCTCGTCCGCTTGCTGCTGCAGCATCTGGATCTTTCTCCTCACCGATTCGATGGACGTTATTCCTGCCATGACTACGGGAATGTCACGCGGCCGCGACGGACGGACGGACGGATTCCGCTCGCTCCCGAGTAGAACAGGTGTCGCGCGGTTACCGGTCTGGGGCTCGCGCGGCTTTCTACTTTTGGTGAAACTTACTGCAACTTAATTTTTCCTATGATCTAATAAAGGGCAGATGTAAGTGGCGGAACGCTGGGTGGATACTAGAAAGCGACCGCAGTGTCGTTCCGGTCGGACCGAAGAAAAAGTTTCTCCTCGCCAGAACAGCAGGTGGCGCTGCGCGTGTAACAGCACGACACGGAGACGCGTGTGGATTATTGGCGAAGTAAAAGTAAGTGAATTTGACAAATTGAAAGATAAAGACAGAGAGAAAAAGTGTGTGTGTGTGTGTGTGTGTGTGTGTGAGAGAGAGAGAGAGAGAGAGAGAGAGAGAGAGAGAGAGAGAGAGAGAGAGAGAGAGAGCGAGAGAGAGAGAGATAGAGATAGAGAGTTAATGAGATAATTCCATTCCAAAAACACATTTCTGTACAGTGTTAATATCTACAAACTATAATAATAAACTCTTAACCTGATTTAGTATTTAATAATATATCTATAATAATTTCAACGATAAATCAATCATGTTTGTAGTGTCTATTTTGTATTTTATCAAAGATTCATTTATCTCAGACACGTTTGCCGTCAACCAAGTCGGAGATAAATTAATCTTTGATATAATTCCAATGATATATTATACAAAAATAACAATTATTTTGAACAATTTGACTTGACAATTTTTTAAGTTTTCATCAGCTAAATACAACGGGTAATACATTATTTGGTACATTTTAGAACATTTAAAAATCACTAATTGTTATTATTTTGTGAAGAAATTGTGTAGTGTAAAGTATATTTAAACATGAAATTTAGGACTTGGGCACAAACTTTATAGTGCAAGACAGAATCAAAGCAAAACATCTGAAGTGCGCGCATAGGCACGCGTGGCGATGACAGTGTTTATGAAGTGTTGTCAGAAACTGATATCTTCTGTCAACAGGTGATAAAATAACCCGACACACACACGACTGACGCGGCACAACAGCCGCGGCCACACGGGGGCGCCACACCACTGCAGATGACTTCTTTTCGACCAGCCTTAAACCACATTACATGTACGTATACATTACACATATGTGTGTGTGTGTGTGTGTGTGTGTGTGTGTGTGTCCTGGTACTCACGTCTGCGGCCTTCTTCTCCGCCTGCTCCAGCTTCTCCTGGGCATCTTTCAGTGACTCGGAGTATTTATCCAGCTCATCTTCTACTCCCTTCAGCTTCTTCTGCAGGCCCAGCAGCTCCTCTTCCAGCTGAGGAGAACCACCAGTGTAAGGAGCCATTCCGTCATATTTATTTCCGACAATAAACCCTGCAGCTGCTTCCAGTCACGCAGAGTATGAAACTCTTAATCGTCTCACAGTGCTCTGCATTTGAGAAGTGTGTGTTGCCGCCAGTGTGTGAAATGCATTCTACACCGAACGCCTGGCAAATTCAGGGAAAGTGTGAAATGTTCGTGTCGTTCTATACTTTGCCTAGGCTTTGTAAAGAATGACGTTTAACGCCAAGTGTGAAAAGTTGAGATCGGAAAGATGACGAGATGTCTAAAAACAAACGTCAAACGAACAGCGCGACACATCTTCATTGCTCAAACGTGCCAGAACATGCGTTTCTATCGTAATTTCAGGCTCATTTACAAAACTAATAAATTAAGAGTGTTTTTTTTCCTCAAGGTGTCGTTACAATTTCACACATTGACTGAATTGACTGTGATTCTTTGTGAGCTTTCATTTTCTAAATGTAATGGAACTTGGCTTTTTTGTGATTTCGGGCTAATTGGGGAAATGGAATAAGCATTCTTTACGTCAACATAATCTGTTGGGCGAATTATCCGCTTTTTTCTGTGGAAATTTTCAAACCCTGGTTCTGGTGGGAATGAGCTTGTTTCACATCGGTTCTCCTCTCAGGCATTGCATAGAATGACTAGGCACTAGCGCGTTTTGTACCTTTGTACAGCTTCCGCTACTTCGCCTTTTCACATATTGCTTGGTAACCTACACACAGTAAAGTGATGACACACACAACCAGGAGCAGTGGGCAGCTTTAATTCATGACAAATACAGGATTTGTCAAGAACTTCATTGTTTGAGTTTGCTGACCTGTGACCTTTTGGTTACAAGTACACTAGCAGTTAGGCTGTCCTGATGACACAACCCATCCATTGATGGGGCACTATGGGCCTGAGGTGGGACACTCTGGATTGATGACCAACCAACCACAGAGCGGGTGTGTCCCAATCAACCGATTCACGTTTTTGAACTATGGGAGGAAACCGGAGACCTGGAGGAAACCCACTCAAGCTTAATTTACCAGCGGTGCCATCACACACACACACTGTGCTTCTGATTCCTTATGCAGGAGGAATAATAGAGGTTGTGAATAGAGTCTCTGGACCAACACGTGACCTGCTGGCTTCTTTTTCCTCTCAGTGATGGACTGGAACAGCTACCAGAAGCATTACAAGAGCCGAGGCCTTCACTGCTCCACAGGACACAGCCTTGATCCCATTATATGGAACAATTCCGTGAGACAAAAAAAGACCAAGGACGACGTGTGGCAGACAGGGATGTAAAACAAAGGCCTCGGTCAAGAATAGCACACGCAGCTTTCCACTATTACTCAGGATGCCTGGAGTATTTGATTACTCAGCGCTGTTTGCGTGGATCTCTTCATCCACTGAGTAACCTGATCCAGTCATCAAGAAGAACCTTGATAAGATTTGGGCAACAAACGTGTTCTTCTAGTTTCAAAACCGAATCCGAGACGAAGATCTAAACCTCAAGAATGTGGCACGTAGAAAGCACCGGAATAGACAAATAGAAAGGTCACTCATTCGTCCAATCACCATCAAGTCGAACCTTCTAGTCGCAGGTCATAATATGGAGAGCATGAATAAGATCTTTACCTGTTTGCACTTGTCCTCGGCGCCTTTCTTGTCGATCTCAGCCTGTTCTGCTCGGTCGATGGCATTTTCTTTATCGAGCTTCAGCATTTGCATTTTCTTCTTGATGGCCTCCATCCTGGATGTCTTTTGTGAGCGAGCACAGGCTGAGAAGAAGAAACTCTAGTGAGAGAGCAGCCGACTGGAACCTTCTGCAGAAGAACTCTGCTCTTTTTTGGAGAGTGGAGAGAGGCAGCTGGACAGTGACGTCCCCTCGATCCGATTCGTCATCGGACCCTCAGATTGTGTCCATGTTTGGGAGGCGCAGAAGATCTGAGCTGCTCTCATCACAAACCCTCTGCAGCACATCAACCCAAGAACACGGTCTCACACAGTTTACTTTTCACTTCAGATGCGTTTGCTTTTTCTTGGGAAGTGGAAAGTCAACTGTGTGTTTTCCTACAATAAAAGAAGAAAATTTTTCAATTGGAAAATTAATGGTGGACTACGCTGACGTTCAACTCCTTCTTGGTCTGTATTTGTCTGCTTCGTTTTCCTACAAAAGTTTTTCTTCAAATTTTTCATACAAGAAAAATGGTTGAAACTGTCCAATATCTTTGTTTGGCTCTTTGTATGACCTCTTCATACTAATCCTTCATAACTACAGAATATTTAGAGAAAATATTGCAGGAAAAACATCAAGTAAAAGCAAATAATTGTCCATTCATTTTCTGAACCCGCTTTTTTCCATTTCTGGGTCACTGGGAGCTGATTAAGAGCCAATTCCAGCAGCTTTGGGTCTAAAGATGGGACACGCCCCCTGGATGGATGGCCACACCCACACACTTATGGACTAATTATCCTGCATGTGTCTGTGGAGACACACGACTCAGAAACACACATTACAACACACACACACAACACAGAAACGACAACACACAACGACTCAGAAACAAACATTACAAGAACAGATTCTGCGTTTTTCCTCTGACATTTTTGTGCTCGTCCTGTTCCAGAAACAAAGCCAAAGTCAGGATTTAGATAAACATGGCAACTTGTATTATTTATTGAAGTTGTGAACAGTTAAATACACAATTATAAAGGACAGACGGAGAGAAACGCCACAGCTGCTCCTCCAGATCTCTACTGTAATTCATAATCTGTCCCGTAGAAAAAAAAATGCACATTAATAAACCAGTTCTTCTGTTACAAAACCTGTCTGAAATAGAACATTGCAATAAAAGTAGAGAGAAAACAAAAATATGGCTTTAATACTTGATAAAAGATTATTTTCTCGATAGAAACGGCAGCAGATCACAATGGTTCTCCAACAATATAAATTCATCATAAGACACCACTGGCAACAAATAAAAGCTTTATAACTCCTCTCAATAGAAAACACCATTTCTCCGTGACTTGTTCCAACGCAGTTAGTCATTGCACCACAGGAAGAGAATTAGTCCAGGACTAGAAATGGCCTGAATTTCGAGAACATCTAATGTGAAAGCATCTAACGTGAGAGTCGGTGGATAGTGATTTAAAGGAAAATCGACTTATGTGAAGTAGTATTCAAATATGATGCTAAAAGCTAAATCAGAGGCCTAGCGTAGCATTATTGCTAACAGTGAGACTTGTGAAGAAGCTGGAACATGGCCGGACCCTCACTGCTCCTGGCCCTCGTCTCGCAGCTCCGAGGGCAGAAACTTGTACTGCTGCTGCCGGATCATGGCCAGCTTCTTCCGCGCCTCCTCCAGCTCGCGCTCCTTCCTCAGCATCTCCTCCTGAGCAGCGATGATCTAAACACAAGCACCAGCATGACTGACCAGGCTCACATCCAGGCTCTGTGATGCCCATACTATGACATGATTGACAGAAAATATGTATTTTGAAATTTAGAATTTGAAAGTTTCTACTTATTTGAAAAAGTAGCCCTGACTTCCACAAAAAAATGTTAAGTCAACTTTGTATTTCATGTTTAGTGTCATATTTGATACATTAGATTCTCAAGTTACATTTAAAAGATTCTTGAACAAACAAAAAACGATGAAAAATTACTACATGTCTGTCATGTGTAATGCATGAAACACGATAAAAGATAACCACCTGATTATTATCATATAAAGTTGTCTGAATTCAATGGCCCGTTGTATAAAATGTGATAAATTTTACTAATGCATAAATAATAAAGTTTTTGGTTAGTTTACATTGCATAAATCAAGTAACTGTTTCTATTGAGGATACAGTAACAACTTCATTGTTGAGTTTTACAGTAACCGTTTCAAAAATTACAATTCCTAAAAAATCTCCAGTTTCGCTTTCCTGAAATCTGAAAATGAAGTATGTTGATCTCACTGTGAATCCCCCATTGTAAGTAATTACCTAAGTAACATGTTTGCTGTTTGTGAATTTTTTAAATAAAATCTCACACTTATTTCTGTAAATTCTTTCATCACAATCAAGTTTTTCCATTTTGATTCAGTTTCTTTCATATATTCATAATTTTATTTTTTATTTTATGTCTTTCTTTTTTCTAGAGACCAAGCGTGACCAGAACAGCTATTTCCCTCTGGGGATCAATAAAGTTTTTTTTTTTATTGAATTAAGTTGAAGACTATGATACATTTGCCGTTCTAGAGCCAGTACTGGATATGTGATTAGATTTGGCGTTTTGTTCCGTTTACCTGAGCGATGCCTCCCACCATCTTGCTCTTCACCATCACAGCCTGATCATCTTGGGCTTCAAACGCGGCTTTCTGTGCCGCCTTCACCAGATTATCCGATGCTCTCTTCACAGCGTTACCAGCGGTCTGGAGAAGAAGCAAGAGCGAGAACCTCAGTGGCGAGAAACATCTTGACACAAAATCGTGACCGGATCTGAAGTGTAAACATGCACACTTTTTTAAATATTTAAAATGTACAGTGATTCTTATATTTCATATAAGAAAACCTGACTTTATTAAAGCATTTTAATAAAAAAAATACTGTAGTTAATTCTCAGAAGAATTGGTTTTGCCATTAGAGTTTCTTGAAAATGCTGATCTGGAGTGAGGGAAGCAGATCCTGTGGTCTGGAGAAGTTCCTCGCTTCTGGAATGACTTTAAAAGGCAACGGAGCCTCAAGCAAACATCCCTGCCACTGCAGTGGCAAACGCTCCAGGAATTCCTTCTTTTCTTCTTCTGCCTTTTGAGGCTTCGTACTGTGGGAGGAAGTGATTTACATCATCTACTGCTGCGAGGAGGAGGAGGACGACCTCTGGCAGTTCATTTGTCTTTAAGATGCTGGAGGAGCTTTAAGTCGCGTCACAGAACGGTGATAAGAAAGCCAAGATTGTAGAATAGTGGAAGCAGAACAAAATAAAGACTTGTAGAAACAGAATTCGAAAATGAGAATTCTTGAATGTCATTTAATCTGGAGTCTGGGTCCCTCCAGCTGATTATTTTCAGTTTATTTCCAAGGGATTACGAGTCAAGACTGTGGACAAACGGACTTTAAACAAAGGCAGAATGAGGAGAAGTGTATGTTAAAGTGGCTGTAAAACGTGATGGGAAAAGCCACTCACTGGTGCATTTTTGTGTGACTGGCCTAATGAGTCTTAGAGCTGGTCCACTGCATGTACTGCTAATACTACAAGTCCCAGAATGCACTGTGGGCGTTTCGACGCATCCATCATGACAGAACCCAGTAATTGCTAATGCTAGCTCAGGGCTAGCCCTCCCAAAATAGCGACGATAAACGGGATGTTTCTGGACAGACTCTAAGCCAGAAACCTGCCTCGTTTCTTGGATTCTAGTTCTTCAAAGTCATTCAGTGTTTCAAACTAATGTGTCCAGTCTGCTACTTTTACACAAGCGCTTTATGAACGTTTATTATGATAGTTCAGTGGTTGATAATTGTTTTATTGTTACATTTATTAAGACTGGAAAATGGTTACTGTTAAAATTAAATCTAGAAGTCTTCAGATACAATTTATTTTTAAATAAAATACATTACATTCCCAAGTTTGATTAATGGAAATTTTGCATGTGTGCAATATTATGTTTTTTTTTCGGTGCGCACCGGACTATGAGGGGCATATATCATTAGAATCAGGTACTAAAAGCACAATAAGTATGTTTTTAAACAACATTTAGGATTTTGAGTGAGTCTGAAAAATACAATTTTATAACTAATCTATTGTTTAGTATTGAGCTTTGCTTGTTCCATGTTTCAATTTTAAGCGAAACTTGTTTTATATATTACATATTTGTATCTGCGGCTTTGTTCCAGTTTCAAATTTTGAGCTTGATATTCCTAATCGGACAGAACTCAGACATAATAAATGTATGTAAGAATTATATCAAAAACAATTTATGACACACAAACCTATCTCTCGCAAATTCTGTCACATACAAAGTGTCTGAGAAAAATCTCAGATGACAATGTAACAGACCATCGGCCTTGACTCACCAGTGAACATAATGTATCCAGTAAGTGAAACACTTGAGGAACATGTGAAATCAAGTAAAAATGTAAAATAATGTACATTTCAACACACTTGAGAACGTAACATGAAGATGTGGAGTAAGATCCAGTGATGATCTCAGAGCAGGTTTTAAATTTAAACAGCCTTCACCCGGAGACGGACGACAGCTGCCCGCGGCCACACTGACCTGCAGCCGCTTCATGGTCTGAGAGTCCTGGTCAGCCTTGACCTTACAGGCCACCAGCAGCTGTGCGGTGGACGCTGCCACTTGCTTGGCGGAGGAGATGAGCTTCTCTTCGCTGGCGTGGCCCTGGACCGCGGAGTTGGCCGCCTCACACAGGTTGTTAGTGGCTGCAGCAACCATACGGGCCTGAAGCACAAGAGGTCAAAAGTGAGTGAAGCTAAAAGTCCAACACAATCAGCTCAGCACTGTGTCTACAAAGAACATCTGATGAAGGTGCGTGTGCTAAATAGATTTATTTTTTTACATTATTCATTTTAAATTTTACACTCATAACTTACGTATGCTTAAAAAAAACCTCCTTACACTTGTCTTGTTTTATGAATCTTTATTTATCTATCTATCTATCTATCTATCTATCTATCTATCTATCTATCTATCTATCTATCTTATCTATCTATCTATCTATCTATCTATCTATCTATCTATCTATCTATCTATCTATCTATCTATCTATCTATCTATCTATCTATCTATCTATCTATCTATCTATCTCCTGACTGTCCGTCTGTCTCTACATCAACCTGTCTGTCTGAGTCGGTCTCTCTATCCACCTGTCCGTCTGACTGTCTGGTTATCGACACTGAGCTTTAGAAGTTGTTGTTCATCATAGTTCATAGTGAAAGTGGTTTAGAGTAGATGGTGCCAAACTTACAGCTGAAATCAGACCTTGTGACCACTGTCCATCATCCACAGCGTTTGCAGGAATGGCTCCCACCTAAAAAACACAAACCAGTGCTATTCTCTTGTAACGTGTCACAGAGCGCGTGTGTGTGTGTGTGTACCTTGCCCTGCGCTACCAGCTCTCTCTGAGCGGCGGACGCTGCCTTGACCAGAGCGCTGGTGGCTGCAGCGATGGACTTTGCTGCTTCCAAGATTTGCTCCTCAAAGTTCAGACTCTCATCCGCTTCCTGTTAAAAAAGACAACACACGGTCACGGTGAGGTAAAAAACTACTAAATGATTATTCTTGTGGAAGACGATAACGTATTGTTCAGACTATAAGGCTCCACACGGATAATAAGACGCATGGGTTTTTGACCATTTTGGGGAGACGGGCACATAGAGTCACAGATTACCAGAAATAAAGCTGGTAAAAAAACGTATGGCAAGCCAAAAAAACGTTCAATTTTCAAAGACATTTTCCAGCAGCTTCATGTGTTTTTGACACACTATAGGTAACAAACGCAATAACAGACAGTGGAGTGTCGCACTAGTATAAGTAACTAGTGTCATGAACTGCTCTAAACTGGTCGCGGAGGGTTAAATGTTGATATAGCTTGCCATATTCTTCTCTGTGTTACTCCATGAAGCTCTGACTACCCATCAGCTAAAGGATTTTTGAGCTTGAACATCAGTCAGGAACACAAACAAAGACACCAGATTATAAGACGCACAGTTGATTTTTAAGTGAAAGAGGATCATAGTCCAAGAATACGGTATATTAGGACAATTTCACTACAAGTGGTGAAGATGATGATAATGATGAAGAAGACAGCTAGTGAGAAAACTAAACTGGTGATTTATGTTACCTTCAATCCAAATCCTAACTGATGGGTGCAAAAGGAAAGAGTCAGAGATAATGATCATCAATCATGGTGTGTGAGATCGTCCTGAGAGTAAAGGCAGGCATGTCGGCTTCTAATGTAAATGTCAAGCTGTTCCCAAACAGCTTCTCACCTTGGGTTTGGCTCGCGGCTTCAGCTGCTCCAGTTTCTTGGCGGCAGCCTCGATAGCAGCTGCAGCTCCCAGCAGCTCGTTCTCGGCGATGACGGTGGGGTCTTCGGGGTCCACCCACTCGGTACCTGCAGAAGACAAGTGTGACCAATCAAATAACCAGGATCTGCTTTAAATGAGTGGTCAAATCACCAGCCTGAACTGCTCAACAATCACGGGGCAAAACACTTTCCCACTCTACTCTAGAACTTTCCAATGTGCTTGATGTGAATGTTTCGGGGCTGTGTGGGCACTTTCTGTAGCTCCATCTGTAAGGTGCGGCCATTTAGAAAGCTGGATATGTTTCTGTGTTTAACACAGGTGTAAAGAGTACCTGAAAATCATACTAGAGTAAAAGTACAGATACCTTGGTTTAAAAATACTCCAAAAAAATGCTTCATCACAAGTTACCAATTACAAGAACACTTGAGTAAAAAAATGCAAAGTATCCAAATGTAAAAAAACCTAGAAATTGGAAACGAAAATGCGAATGTTTTAAAATGGCAATTAAAAAAATAAGACTCAAATGTGCAAAAAAGTGCAACCGCTAATTCACTTTTCCTCTTCAAATAATAGTATGAGCAGCTTTAAAAATGTCCCTCCAGTGTTTAAGCTGAAACTAAAAAGCGACTGAATTTCCACTTTGGCTTTAGTGCAAAACTCACATAAATTGGTCTTTCGGCTAGGTCTCGGCTTCAACTAAAAGTCTTTTAAACAAACTGTGTTGTTCTGCTATCTGTGTGAAATCACAAACTAATAAGGTCATATTTTATCATGAACCTGGCCGTTGTTGTGGTGGGAAATTGAACAAATACAGCAAAAAAAGATCAGAGTTTGTTTCCAAGACCAGGTTCTCAATTGATATTATTACACTGCGATTATTTTGTTTCGTCTATTGTGGTGGTTTCTAATGTCAGTGTTTTTAAGTTTGTTCAAAAGGATTTATGCCTGTTATTAATATTAACTAAATATATCATTATTATGAAATATTATGACTAATATAGATACATGAATTCAAAATAAAGCAATTTTGTCAGTCTTTGCAATTCCTGCCAATAATTATCATTCATCTTCAGCTTGAATTCGGTCAAATGGTATTTAAACGTTGGTTTTCACAAAAACATCCCTTTCGGTCGGACTGACTAAAACACGATGAAGGTGAAGGCTCTCTGTGCCTAATGAGCAAGGACATTAAACGCACAAGAGCAAACACAGTAAACCAAGATCCTGCTTGTCTTTCATCAAGTGTTAAATCAGGGTCTGGCTCTCATCTGCCCGGCCTCTCAGATGACGGTAATGGCGGCAGGGATTACCCTGAAAAATACCCTGATGAAGTGGACACCTGAACCGAGATAATGGAGAGCTCGAGCGACACATGAGAAGTTCTCGCTGCATGTGTGGAGATGGAAGCGTGAGGGTCCAGTGCCGTACCTTTCATGGCCTCCGCAGCCTGGATGAGCTCCGTCACCGAGCCGGCAACACGCTTGGAGTAGTTTGCCAGCTGCTGCTTGAGATCATGTGTAGGTTTCTGGATGATCTGTGGATGCGAGGCAGATGATTAGGGAAGAAAAACACCAGAAACAAACCAATCTTGTGTCCAGAGGTGATCTGCGAAAACTAAATTTAATCTTTGCGTTTTGAGAGTGAGCCTCTAGTTGTGTTTAACTCAGACAAGTGAGTTTTTAGTGTTTTGGAGATGTGAGTATGTACGTCTGTGTGTTTGTGTGGTGACAGTCAAACAGGTGTGTGGCATTAGCAGAACTGTTGGTTTGGAATAGACGGCTAATAAAAGACTTGGCCATGAACAGGAATTTCGAGAATGAAACTGACAATATAAACCAAGCGCACACACACACACAAACACACGCACACACACATACATACACAAACACTATTTTATGTGTCTGTACAAACACTGCCAAGACATAAAGGTAACCCTTAACTTTATTTTGTGTTTTTGTGATAATAGTATGATAAGAAATGTGATCCAAAACTTCATACAGAAGATTGTTTATCGAATAAAACATAATACAAACTCAGACTAAGAAACAAGAAAATACTTTAAATAAAATATAAACAAGTATATTTGATGAAGATTGTGAGAACAATATTTCTAACTATCACACTAGTAATAAACTGTTAAGTGCTGTAGCTTATTGTTCATTGAATCAGTGTGAACAGATTCAATATTTATAACGTATATAAAAACCCCTATAAAAACGGATCATATCTCGGTAACGGTATGTGAAAATGTATTAACTATTACATTTGTAACAGTACCAGTATAAAAACATGACTGAATGATTGAAACAGTATCGCTGTGAAAACAGAATTATTATTTGTAACAATTTTATTGTGAAAAATTTCTAACCGTTTCTAAACAGATAAATATTTAAAATGGCATAAATGTGTGTAACAATGGACGTATGTTTGCAGAAATACATTTTTTCATTCACAGACTCTCCTGATATTGTGTCTAGTTATTTTGACATATTATTTATAATAAATATTATATATAATTTTAAATATAAGATATAATATAAATCGGTTTGAATAAAAGTGTCAGCCAAATAATAGTAAAAGAAAAGTAGTAGCAGAAAAAAGTAAGTTGATTGTGAATCTAACTCAAAACAATAAAGATGAAGTAAATAAAGTCAGTGGATTCTACACAATCATGTCTAAGAAACGGTACTGCAGCGTTAGGCCTCACCACTAGCACGTGTTCCAGGAGACCCAGGTATCCGCTGGCACACTCCGAGCCGAAGCGCAGGGCTCGTGAGCGGACATCAGAGCTCACCTCCGGGTGAAACGCCGCTTGCTGTCGAGCAAACAACAGCAGTCTTAGTGAATGGAGAAGATAAAGCAGATTGAAGATTGGGATGAAGGTCCTTTACTTGTAGAACAATTTTTTTGTAGAACTAATTTTTCCATCGATATCAGAGATTTGTGCTGTGCTTCAATTATGTCTGAGGCAATTCGTTCAACCTCAATATAATACGGTGAAGAAAAGAATCTTTACGAATGGGAATATACTAGTGAAAATGTTGGATGCCGAAATGTTCAGTAATTGGCTGGACTCTGGGTCTTATGACCATCACAGCTCCAACCATCTACCGTTTATAGAGTTCAACTGGTTTTGTACATGTTCTAAATTTTGAAACTTAAATTAGCACCACATAAGTGTATATTGTACAGGTTTATGTATGAATAATAGTATATTAATAAGGAAAACTAAAATGGAAATGTAATATTCTTTCCAAGCTATTATAAGTATTATCTTTTAAGAGCACATTTGTGCAGTTTTGAAATAAAAGTATGCAATGGGAGAACATTAAGTAAAGATATGTGCCACCATTTTGGGCTTGAATGATTATGTCTCGGAAATAATTCCTAAAACTACAAAAGAGCGACTGAAAAAGTGTGATGAATTGCGGATATAACAGAAGAGGCTTCGGTAGTTTCAGAGAGGGGGAGGAAGATGAAGGCAGCGACATAAAATGCGAAAATAATTCATGATTCATGTCGAACTAACGTGTCAGGTTATGTGACTACTGATGTGGTGATGTCTCACCTTACAGGAGTGGAGCATATCAGCCACTGCACGTCTGCTGAGGTTAGCGGTGGCGATGACGTCCTCCTGACGACAGGAGTTCCCAGCAGCCACTGCTTTAGCTGTGGCCTGAGTGATGCCTTTGGTCATGCGGATGAACTCCTCTGGAGTCGCTGTTTTGGCGGGAGGTTCCGAGCTGCTGAAGACCTAAAAATGACACGTCAGCGTTGATCCTTACTCGTCACAGTTACACAAAAAAGTAGAAAAAAATTATGGCAAAATTGTGTTGACCAGCATTAATATCCAAATTTCTTATTTCTGGAATTTGAGCTGATAACATTCGTCCATCTTTCTCAGATAGTGCTGGTGTCTTACAGAAAGCTCTTGTCTGATGTGTTCGATCGTGGCCTCCAGCGCTCGTGTGCCTTTAGTGGCTTCGTCCTCCACTGCCTTGACCGTCTTCAGCAGAGACGTCACATTGGTCACCATCACCTAACGGACACAGATGTTACACACACGAAAACGAGTCAAACGAATCACAATCGAGTCTCATATAATCATATTCCTAGGTAAAACAAAACAGCGGGAAAAAAAATTATTTTGACACAATTATATACGTTTTTTTTTTTCATTTGAGTCTATTTATATTTCAGTAATACATATTTTTTGGAGATCTCCAGGCATCATGCCAACTTAGATGTGTGGCTTCAAACTGTAACTCAATCGACTAAAGTAAATGTCTGTGTTCATTCATCAATGACTTCTGCTCAATTTCTGAAGGCACTGTTCGTTAAAAAAAAACATTAAATTAATAAACTTTAAAAAAGGTTTTGAAAAGTACTCATCTTTATGCTATTTCCTGTGTTTACTCTTGTCAGCAACACATTTTTTATGTCCACACGTGATTCTTTGATATTAATAATTAACATATGTTATTCTAATATTAACAAAAATAAATGGGACTTAATGTTTATTGAAATTTTTATTGTATGCACTTTGAGACTGTGAAACTGTGAAAAGCGCCTTACAAAGGCTCTGAACTTGAAACCTAATGGTTTATTGATCAAAATCCATTCTTGTAGGTTTGTTTTGCCTCGAATGGTTTAGTGTTCTTTAAGTGTTGTATGCTTCTTTGAAACAGCCTGAATATTAAAAGCAAGTAAACATGCTGAACTTGAACTTCAGTCACCTCCGCAACTCTCGCCTAGGAAGCTTTGTTTGCTAAAAATGAATCCAGTGTCAGATTCAGAGTTGAGTAACTGTGTTTTTCATCATTTCCTCAGTGTGTGAGCCTCTTACTTTGGCGGAGTTCTTCAGCTGTAAAATGGCCGGGTCGTCGTGAGGCTTTCCGGCCGCGGCTTTAGTGGCACTGATGAGGTCACCCAGAGCTTTGGCCACGTCCTTCACTGCATTGATCAGCACCACCTGGGACACAAGTGGCATTGGAAAACTGACCATAGGTGTGAGTGAGCGTGAATGAGTGTGTGTGTGTGTGTGTGTGTGTGTGTGTGTGTCCTGCTCAGTGAATGTTGCGTGTGTGAAATGTGTGTCAGCCCCTTGTGACGGTAAAAAATGTACGGTATTGATGAATGGATGGATAGATAAAGTGTGTTGCTTTGTGTTGTATCCCAAGTAAAAAACAAATCAATTCCTTGAGGTGAATTATTTAAGAATTAATCAGACGCATCTTCTTAAAGGGACAGAAATGCGCAATCACTGAACGGTGGATCACAGCCAAATACAGACATATGTTACTGTTTTAACTGAAAAAGGAGAAGTATTATATCTTATACATTATAAAAAAAATTGAGGGGAAGTAGACAGGTCCGGTCAGAACCAAGGTCGTTCATTGCAGGGCCCAGACATCAGAAAGGCCTCAGTTGTGGAACATCAGGGATTCAATGAATGACCTTCAATTCACCAAAGAAACTCGCTCAACATTAGACTTAATTTACACTAGGAATTCAGAAAATAAAATTCCTAGTTCTAATTCCTAGGAACTCACAGAAAAGTCAACATTTTTAAATGATTTTAAAAATATTTGTAAATTCCTGGTCATTGGCTTCATGCAAGGACAAAAATTCCTTCAGCTTCAAAGAGTGAAAAACTACTGAATTTTGTCTTGTTGGCCGGAAATCTCTAACAACAGCTCCAGAATATGAGGCTAATAATTAATTGTTGCCATAGAAACAGCAGAAGGAGTTTGTTGCCGAGTGCAGAACTGAACACACTCGCTCACGAACAGATGACTGCACTTGCAATGACACTTCCGAGGACTGTATTTTATAAAAGGAAAAGCACTGTTCACCTGCGTCTCTGGGTCTTCTGAGCCCAAACTGGCCGCTCCATGCTTGACCACATCAGCCAGCTTAGTGATGGTGTTGACTGACGACTGGGCAGCTTGGGCCAGTTTCTCTTGACTCGCTCCAGCTCCCGACACCAGCAGCTTGGTGTCCTCCACCAGAACTTTGGCGGTCTTCAAGATGTGCTCCCTAAAAAACACAGCAAATAGTGTTGAAACTACAACCTGCTGATAACACACACTAACTCCCATCCCAGCAAACGTACATCAATTATATTTAAACTAAAATAAGAACCAAACCAGATGGAATTTTGACAAAACACAATATGCAAAAACATATATATATATATATATATATATATATATATATATATATATATATATATATATATATATATATAAATAAAACAAAAACAAAACACCACAATGGTACCTCTCCTTGTGAAATTAATTTGTGCAGAGAGCAGTTTCGTAAGGTAAACATTTTGTAAATAGAGACGCAATATGCCCTAATAGGTTCCCCTCCCCCTAAATTAAGACAATTTCTTTATATGATAAAATTTTGTATAGAAGATATTGTATTGCAATGATGCCGGGTTATGATGATCATTCGTAAGTTGAGGTACCACTGTATTCAAAATTCATGTTTGTGTGACTGATATTTTATTCTATAATATCTATAACCTGTGGTCGGCGAATGTCTCGGAGTTCTCTCGGTTGAGAGTTCCGGCAGTGGCAAACATGATGGTGGTGTCCAGATCCGCGATGATGCCCGACACGGCGCTGGCAGCTGTGATGCAGGCCTGGGTACCACGGTTTCCTGCCTGGAGAGCTGCCAGCACATGAGAGACCTGGGAGAAGAGGTGGAGATCAAGAACAGCATCTCAACATACGTTACTGGAAAAAGAGCAGCACTTGCCTTCTCAGAAACTTTGCGGGCGCTGTCGATCAGCTCTTTCTTGGTGAAGGAGTCGTTGGGGCTGCACTGCAGAGCTCCGGCTTTAGTGACCAGGCCGGTGCAGCTGTAGCCCAGCTCCGTCACCTGCTTCTTGATGTGAGAGCCGATCTGAGAGATAGCAAAGAACAATGAGCTTACAAAGCAAACTTGAATGAATGATAAATATTTATAGCTGAACTGAAAAGGTTAAATCCAGAGAGAATGATTTGCATTTGTGAATATACATGTACAGTGAACAGCAGCTAGTAGATCAACGTTATAGGTCTTTCTCCATCAGAAGAACTGGCGTTGGCAACCACAAGGTGGACGATTTGATCCCAATTGTGTAACATACAGTACAGGGACGTCCCAATTAGATTTTTAATTTTCGGATCTATAGAGACAATTTTGACAAATTGATCGGCTGTCAGCACCTAATATCAGCATCCCATCCATATTCGATAAAGCATCAGACTTCTGACAGATGATTAAAACAAAACAGGGTCTGAAATATCTGCAGTGTTGAAATAATACACTTGAATGTGGGGGGAAAACATGTAACACAAACACTGATGAAAAACAACCAGATTCGTTGGTGTTTATCATATCAGACTTTACGGTAAAAGTATAATTGATCTAAAAATGAAGACAAAAGGAGAAACGTTTCTTAGGCGAAGACATATTTCCTCAAGTCTGAAAATGTGTGTGTGTTTCGAATGCATGTGATTGGAGTGTATAACTTTATAATTATTTATAACATTATTATAATATTAAACTGTTAAAAGTTTGTTTTGAATTGGTGTAAGTTGGTGTTTGTTTTACTGCGTTTATGTTTCGAGTGTGTGACTCAAGTTCCTGAAGGTGTATTCACCTCCTCACTCTCCGCTGTCAGAGCAGCACATCTGGCTTCTGAAGCCAGGTCGCCAAACTCTGTGGTCAGCTGATTGGCCAAACCTCCAAGCTCATCAGGGTTTGTGTTGGACTTGGTGACCTGTAAGATGACAATCATAATGTCAGTTTTTATATTCAACGCCTTAATCAACATCTGGAGGTCTGCAGCCTGTACCATCTCTTGAACGGTGACAGCGATGGCTTTCGCTGTTTTCACCATCGTAGTCTGATAGTCCACAAATGTCCCATCGGGTTCAAAACCAGGACCGTCTTCCATCTTATTGATGGCCTGGGTTATGGAGTTCACCATTCCACCCACAGCTCCAGCGGCACTCGCAGCTTCAGCCAGAGTGGCTCTCAGATCATCCACCGCCTCCTTCATCATCTGAACGGACTCTTCCAGAGCCTCCTGCGTGTGAGCCGCCTGAAGACACATGACATGAGTGCACCAGGAACCTCCTGCATCCTCAGCTGGAGTGGCCGGTACCTTGTGGTTTCCTCCAGCTTCTTTGGCAGTGTAGAGCATCTGCAGCGCAGACTCGGCCAGCGTCTTGGTCTGGTCTAGCATGTTCATCTGCTGCTGACTGTTGAGGATCTTCGAAGATGCGCCGATGGAGGCCATGATGAGTGGCTCGAAGTAACTGACCATCTGAGAAACCTGAGGCGACCACATGCAAGAGTCAGAGAAGATTCCGGAATGCAGGCCAGTGTAGACTGAGCAGTGGAACCTTGTGGCCCAGTTGGGAGGCGTCGGAACGGGCTGCGATGGCCACGGGTTCTATCAGGTTACTGATTTCATGCACGGACGCGGACATCTGCTCGTGAAGAGCCTGAAACATCACGAGAGGAACAGCATGACTGACGGAGCCTCATTCTGCATCAGTCTGACAGCTAATCGGACAACATTTTCAACATAAAATCCACTTTCTAATTTGTCCACCAGCGCAGAAACAATAAGCACAGGCTGTTTTGTTTTGTGAGAAGCATCAGACCTCGTGAGAAATGTCGTCTCGGGGCACGAGCTGCTGGCTGATGGCTGCGAGCGAGGCCTTGTCCACTTCTCGAATGCAGTTATTAAGAACCTCAATGGCATCGTCACATTCCCTCTGACCCGGAGCTTTTTCTCTGTAGGCGTCACAAAAAAAAAAGCTGTGACGTGACAGATGCAGATATCTATCGTAATTTTTGGACCATAAGTGCATCTAAAAATGTTTTAATTAAAAACCAACCCGTCTTAAAATCCAGTGCTTTGAGTGTTAAAACGATTGAGAAACTATGAGATTATTGATGATGATTATAATCCGAAAACATGGTGGTCATGGACATGGTGGAATCGAACCTCATGTTGGTGATGAGCTTCTTGATGGAGTCGGACACAGTTCTGGAGTGTCCAGCTAGAACAGACCACTTTGGAGGGTCTTTGGGGTTGACGGCCAGGGAGCGTGCGGTCTGAATCAAACCTGTGGAACTTTCCAGCATGCTCTTAGCAGCCACTACAATGGGCTCCATTGCGGCCAGACCCTATAAACACGAGAAATGTTCCAGAGTGAACAGCAGAAGCGCATTCAATCATCAAAGCAGCAGAAACAGCAAAGATTTGCAATGCAATCTAAATTATTTTAGGCAAAGATGAGATTTTTATTTTATCTAAAATTTAGATACATTTTAGATAAGATTTTTTAGATAAAGAAAACCAAAATAAGATGTGCATTCACTTTTTCTGAACAAATGAAATAATGAGCGTCCATACATAAGGCATCATTTATTGTTCTTAACCTTTGCATTTGAAAAGATGTAAAACAGCTAATGTGTTGTTATTTAAATTTATTTAAAAAAATCATGCTTTCTCCCTGAATGACAATACCGAAAAGAATAAAAAAAAATGTGGATTCAAACCCAGATTATATATATTTGCATTTTTTATTTAATTCTGCTATTATTATTAAATCTTTCAAAACATCAATATTTATTACAAAAGAGACAAAAATGCATAAACCAACTATGATCTATATTTTACAACATAATTTGAGAAAATAAAATCATGTCATTTAAAGTCATGAACTCCAAGTGGTGCAAATGCAATTTAATCAAGGTCTGACACAAAATAATATTTTAATAACACGCATATTTTCTCTCAGCTTTGAACAGCTTGAATAAAATGTGCACAAAAATTAACAATAGGTGATTGGCGTGTTAACAGTGATAAATTCAGACTGAGACTTTTTCATTTAATGAACTTTGTTTTTTGCTAGATGGCGGTATTGCACATTGATTGATGCCCGAAATAATGGTAGTTTTCTTTGCAACAAAACATTCAATTTTGTTTGCACCATCAGGCAAAAGCTAGGAAACACAAATAAGGTTTGGTACCTCTGGACTTATCTGTGCAGGAACACTTGCAAACTCCGGGTTGGAAGCGAAGGCTGTGAGGTTGTCCACCGCCTCGATGAGCGGACCGGTGGCTTCTTTACACTTCTTCCTGTTCTCCTGATTAAACGCCCCGTCCAGAGCCTGACGACACACATGAGATCAGGATCTGTGAGATCAACCGCTGAACAGAAAGATCTATCTCCTTCCACAACTCACTTTAATGGACTTGACTAGGTTAGCCGTGCTGTTGGCCACCTCCTTAGCGCTCTGGACAAACTGTCTCTTGGCCACAGGGTTGGAGGTTTTGGAGGAGGCGAGTCGGCAGGCGTTGCACAGGGCCGAGGTGTGTTTGGCCACAATGGTGGCGGCAGAAAGAACCTTGGTGTTCACAAGAAAAAAACAAGATATGGTATTTTTCATAGGGCGCACAACAATTTTTTTCCCAAAGTTTTTGGCTGCAATGTCAATAAGAAAAAAAATATAGTACGCCAAAAAATACAAAAAAAAAAAACAAAACACAGGAACAGACCCACTTTTTTGCAGTGCTTTACCTGGGATTGGGTGCAGGCTGGGTCCACTAGGTTCTGACAGGCCATCTGGATGGACTGCTTGGCTCTGGCGAACTGTGAGGGGTCCACAAGACCTTTCTGCCCAGCGTGACTGTTGGGGTCCGACACACCCACTAGATAGGCTCCCTTGATAAAGATGCACCACAAACAACCGTTGTGTTAATAAAGTACAGTAGTACCCCGACTTACAAATGTCCTTTCTAACAAAAAACGTGTAACGAAACGAGTCTGCGCAAAGCAGTTTTAAACTCACTAACACAAGAAAACTTTCCCCACATTAAGCTTGCAAATAAGTTAATAGAAGTTCGACGTGCTATTCTTGCTGGGTGTTACACTCTATTTAGTCTAGTTGGAACACTCTGTTAATGTCAGTTCCGTGTACGTGCTCGCGGATTTGCATGATGTAATTCAAAGATGCCGGTCACCGTTCATGTGAGATTGTCCGCTGTGTTATTATATACTGTACCTTTATAAACAATTGCCAATGGGCATTTGAAACAGCTACTTTGTAACATGTTTTTATTACATTTATTAACAGTAGTTTATCATTTGTAAAAAAGTGTTTGTCCGAATTCACAAAGTCATGGCACGAATTAGATGAATTACATTACATTACAATACTGCGCTAATAAATTTCCCGCCTAACGAAACGGCCGTCCAAAAAATGACTTTTTTTGCACTTATTGTGCTCCTAAAAGCCCAACTAGCAAAATCATTTTTTTAAAAGAATATAATTTCAGAGCTCGGGTCTCCAGAGGTTAATATTGCACCCAATAGTATGAAAAATACAGTACACCGCTCCATGAATATCTGTGTGAAAGTGTGTGTGAATGAACAGATGGAGTCTAAAGAAAGACAAAGGGCTGTAAGTGTCGATTCATTACATGCGCTTCTCTAACTCCAGATGTTTCACGTGTCAAAGCACTGGGACATTTCTCTACAGTGCGAACACACACACACACACACATGTTCACCTGAGCTGCCGCTTCAGTCAGGCCACACAGAGCTTTAGACGCTGAACTGACGGAGTCTCCGAATTCCGGAAGGTTACTGTTCTTAGCATTATGGGAAATCCCAGCCATGGCTTCACCCAGAACCTGCACACAACACAAAACATCAACACAAAGCTTCAAACGAGTCCCGTATTCAGCCGATCAAGCCGGAGAGAAGCTCTGTGTCAGACCTTGGAGTTCTCCATCACGCTGTCAATGCAGTCGAAGTAGCCCAGATCACTGACGGCTTCGGTGGGATTCTCCAGCATTCCCCCGACCGTCTACACACAGAAAAAAAAAAAAAAAAAAAAAACACACGAGCATGTGGCTGTGAAGACTGCGAATCAACGGCTTCTTCTGACCTTAATTCAGACAGACGGACAAGATGTTCGTGTTTACCCCAAATTAAACCCTGCCATCTACATCTTACAGTCACGTTTAGATCAACACAAATTTACATTTTTAGATCAACATAATTACTTAACCAACAACCATGGTAATAATAACTTATTAACTAACCAAAGCAACAAACACGGCATTGTTAGGACTGATTTTTTTTGGGCTAACTTAAGAGACAAAGAAAGTCAATTAACATTCTACAATGTAAAAATAAGAATTAATTAATTGTAAAATAAATGTCTTTTTTTTTAAATATACTTTTAAAAACCCGGGAATTTCCATAATTATCTTTCCCGTAAAAATCCTAAAGATCCAATTATTTTCATAAAAAGACTAAAGATGGTTCATACAGAGTCATTTTTAAGTTTGTAAATTAGTGAATTTGTTCACCTCAAAGCCAAATTGAGCGGATTCTTTTGGTCAAATAGCATCAGCTTCATCTGATCTTGATCAATTGATAAATAGACAATGTCAAATAATGTATAATAATAATAATAATAATAATAATAATAATTTTTTACATGATTTGAGATGAATTTTTTTTATAATTTATTATTAACTATTAAGTTAGTAAAATGAATTCATAAAATGAATTAACAATATCATTAATAAATAATTATTTTACGTATTAGGAATGTCCTATTATACTTTAGCAACTGGATTGGTTCAGATAAAGAAAATTTTTGATGTTCACAAAGTGTGTGTATGCGTGTTCTGACATTTCACAGTTGGGCCTCGAATGCCAAGTCTTTACAGTAAAGTGGGGTCCTATGGTCACTTGTGGGGACCTTCGGCTTGGCCGCACAACTCTAAAGTTTGTTTGGAAGTCAAGATGTGGAGTTTAGAGTTCAGATTCGGACAGGATTGTGATGGTCGTGGTTTTAGATAAATGCTGAGACCCCACTTTGAAGTGTTCTGCAAATGTGTTTGTGTAATTAATATGAATCTGAAGAGTATCAATCTCTACATTTTCATTTTAGATTTCTTGTTGTGGCGTTCCCACAAGGCAGTGCGAGTGAAGAGATTCGCACAGTGTCCAAACCCACACAGTCTAAAAATACAGGTGAGTCTGACGTGATCTCACAGCATCCGTCATTCTCGACAGTGGAGCATCATCTCACTAAAGCGACAGACACGTTTCATCAAACATGGACACAAAGATTCCTGCAGCTCTTTCACTTTCATGCCGCTGCGCTAGAGACGAACGCTGCTCTCGCTCTCAATGCGCAGGCAAGACTTTCACGTACACACACACACACACACACACAGAAGATGAAAAGTGTAAAGCACCTGGAGCTCCCGTAGCGCGTTGTCACACTCCTTCTGCCCCGGTGCCTGCTGGGTACACATGCTGATCAGCTGATTAATGCTGTCGGTCACCGAGCTGGAGACACAGAGAGAGACGAGACCTAGTGTGAGAGAACCGCGAGAAACAACCCACCCACGTGTGTTACACTACCACACACTGACGCCAGCTCTCTCTCTCTCTCTCTCTCTCTCTCTCTCTCTCTCTCTCTCTCTCTCTCTCTCTCAATAAACTACTCTCTCATTCGCTCTCCCACCACTAGACTCACTTACTCACTTAGACTTCTCTCTCCATCCACTACTTTCTCTTTCTCATCCACTACTCACTCTCCTCTATCTCATCTCTCCCACCTTCCACTCTCTCTCCCTCTTCTTCCCTGCTACATCCCCTTCCACTTATCTCTCTCCTTTATTATCACACCTTCTCACTCTTTCCCTTCTTCCCTATCATGACTTCTCTATATCTGCATTGCTCCCACCTCGCTCACTCACCTCTGCCCTAGTCTCTTC
>CM051494.1:9581774-9625428 GCA_028031935.1 Paedocypris micromegethes | reverse complement strand
CCAATTAATACTCGCTTTCCATCTTTTCTCTTTCCTTCTAATACTCTCTCTTCGACCCTTTACCCCTCTTTCTATTTTTCTGTCTCTAGTCTCTTACTCTATTTTCCTCAACTACCTCTCTCCCTCTTCTGCTTTTCTTTCCCTCTCCTTTTTTCGGGCTCTCTTGTCTCTCCTCTTCTCTTATTCCACACCCTCTCTAAAGTTCGCAGTTTTAGCCTCAATGTTGACAACTGCACTGTCCTCCCCGCATCCCAGGTCAAGAGTTTGGGAGTCATCCTGGATAATTCACTCTCCTTCACAGCCCAAATCGCATCCATCTGCAAAAACTCATATTTCCATCTCCGCAACATACGTCGCATCCGTCCCTCACTGTCACCTAACACCTGCGCAACACTTGTCCATGCTCTCGTTTCCTCCCGCCTAGATTACTGCAACGCACTGCTCTATGGCCTACCCCAAAAAGCCATCCGTAAACTCCAACTGCCCGCACCATTACCTGCACCCCATATGGTCATCACATCACCCCGATACTCAAGAATCTCCACTGGCTCCCAATTACCTCACGCATTATTTACAAAATTCTCATCATCACATTCAAATCTCTCCATAACTTGGCACCTCGCTATCTCTCCAGCCTCTTGGAGCCATACACTCCAACGCGTACCCTCCGCTCCTCTTCAGCTGGTCTCCTGTCCGTTCCCTCCGCCCGCCTCTCCACTTTTGGACACAGAGCTTTCAGCTTTCAATTTCTCAGCCCCTCAACTCTGGAACAACCTCCCACCTGATCTCCGGACAATAACATCACTACCCACTTTTAGGAACAAGCTAAAAACTCGTCCGTTTCAAATTGCATATCCATCATAATTCTACTATTTATTGTTCTGTTATGTTTTCTGTTGTTCTGTTATGTTCTATTTTGTTGTTCTGTTTGATTGTTTGACCCAGCCATGTTCAGCGACCTTGAGTGATAGAAAGGCGCTATAAAAATGTCATGTATAAATAAATAAATAAATACAGATAAAAATAACAACTAATTTTAAAATACAGCTAATGAAAAGCAGAAAGAATACGTTTCATTTAGAATAATTGACAGAATGTCAATAGAAAACATTTGAATCTACTGCAGTGACATCATCAGGTGTTTCACTTCACACATGGAGCAGAAGCGGAAGCGTGTTCTGACCGGGCAGCAGCAGCCAGCTGGTTCTTCAGGTTGGGTGAACTGGGGTCAGTGGACAGAGCTTTGGCCGCTAGTAGGAGTTTGCTGGAGGACATAGAGATGGTCTTCAGGTTGGTGACCACTTGAGTCTGGTCGTCTTTGTTCTGCAGAAACACAAAGCTCTATTCTGTCAATCATCGAGAAGAAACCACTTTGAGTATAACCTGGCTGTCAGACCTGAGACTGTCCGGCCATGTCGACTCCAGCCTGAAGGAAGTGGCTGAATCCTTGTCCAAACTTCCCGGAGGCCTTTGCGAGGTCCTGGGTGGTTCCGCGGGACGCCTGCACCAGCTCGTTGGCAGACTGGTTGAGTCCAGCCGCCGCCTCGTTCAGGTTGGCCTGAGCCTCCTGGAAGCTCTTGCCACTCACAGGAAACTAAAGAGATAAACGAAACAATTTTGCACAAGTCTGAAAGCTGAACGTGAAGACAAAAGCTTCTGCTGCCTCGTGACTGGACCAATCTGAACCAGTCTGCAACCACTGCAGTTACAAAATATTTTTCGTGTAAGTACATACCTGAAAAAATAGAACAAAAATCAAACCAGTTAAAACCAAAGAATTGTGATTTAAAATGGTGATTAAAAAACAAATCTAAATTTGTAACTGAACAACATGTATCATTTAGGGCAGCTATGTGTGTGTGCATTTCATATTTTTGTACAAAAAAAAATTAGGATTGAATTGAGCCCGGATAACTCAGATCAGATCGGGAACCCAAGAACTGGGACTGGGACGTCTCTAGATGGAGCCTCACTTTATCAGACAGGAGCTTCTTGCTGGCCTCTCCTACGGTTTTGAGGGCGTTATCCACGTCTCTCTGACCCGGCAGACAGTTGACGGAGCGGTTCAGAGCCTGAGACACAGCCTTCGCCACCTGAAAACAAACAGAAAACCCTAGTTAAAGACGCGTTCGAGAAATCTGGCCTCTCTAGCTAGGTTAAATAAATATATTAAATGGGTAAGTACACTTTTTATTTCCAAAATAAATTTATCATTTGCTTCAATGAAGATTTAGCTAACTGAAAAACTCTCAATGTAGTAATACAAAAATTAATGACATCTACAGAATTCTGAATTTTTAAAGAGACCGTTTGAAATTCAAACATCTCTATAGAAACACAAAAATGCCAATAGAAAGCAAAAAGTACATGGATTAATTATTTCTTTTAAATCAGAAGAAAAAACAGAAAATGTGCATTGGGAGAACTTATTCTATACGTGTGTGTACAATATGTGTATCTGCAACCTTCAAGGACAACAATGATATACAGTTGTAAAGTGACACGTGTCATGTAAAGTGATGTTGTGCACGTCACTTATCGTTTCTATTTTTCTAACTTATTGTACCATTTGCACAGTATACAGTACATAACTGCATACCCGACAGAGTTTGAGAGCATGACTTGATTTGGTGGAATGAAGAAGCTGAGGTTGTCTTTGACTTGGTGAAATTAGTACCAGTGTTTTGTACAACCGTGTATTGAGAACCAGTAGGAACGGTGTGTGTTTAACCTGAGCCAGTCTCTGTTGGCTGTCAGGGTCTCCGGGTTTGCTGATGGCTCTCTTGGTCTCCTCAATCAGGCTGGCAGACTTATCCATGACGTCTGCAGCACAGTCCAGCATGGCGTTGCGAGCTTGAGTGTCTTCGGTGGTGGCGGCGACTCCACGTGCAGCTGAAGCCAGTGAACGCAGGGCCTGAGCCACATCTCGAGCTGCCATTCCTGTAGAGCACAGGCCTCTGAGTCTGCTGAGATGCTGTCAGAGGAGTGTGAGGAGCCGGAGAGCAGCCTGTACCTGTGTAGTTCTCGTTTCCTCTGGTGGCTTCACTGAGGAGCTGAGCTATAGCGGAGCTCACTGCTTTAGTGCTGGAGCCCAGATCCTGACTGCACTTCTCCAGCTACACGCCACACAACACAATGGTGAATTAAAAATTCAACTTAAAACTGACATATTGATTGACAGACAGGTAGGCAAACAGACAGACTGATTGATTGATTGATTGATTGATTGACACAGGCAGGAAGACAGACAGATTGTTTGATTGACAGAAATACAGACAGAGAGGCAAGCAGGCAGAGAGACAGACAGATTGTTTGATTGACAGAAATACAGACAGAGAGGCAAGCAGGCAGAGAGACAGACAGACAGATTGTTTGATTGACAGAAATACAGACAGAGAGGCAAGCAGGCAGACAGACAGACAGACAGACAGACAGATTTATTGACACAGGCAGGAAGATAGACAGAAAGATGGATTGCCTGACTGACAGACAGACGAACAGACATTTATTGACACAGGCAGGCAAACAGACAGACAGACAGACAGACAGACAGACAGACAGATTGACAGGCAGGAGGACATACAGACATATTGATGGACAGACAGGTCAGCAAACAGACTGACAGATTGATTGATTGATTGATTGATTGATTGATTGACAGACAGGCAGACAGATTGACTGACAGAGGCAAGTAGGCAGACTTTAGAAGAAATGGAAAGTTCTCCAAAATTGACTGGAATTCAAAAAGGGTTTTCTCAATTGTTTCAAAGAACCTTTTAGTAAATGTAATTTTCCAACTACAAGCGTAAGTGTAAACACAATTAACCAGAATCGACCATAATAATCGTAACAGAAGGCAAAAAAAAAAAAATCAACTTAAATTTCCCTATAAACTATTTGAAATATTTTTAGATAAGACTCTTGGCTGTTATGTGTCGAGAAACACAACTCACAGTTTCTCCAGGCAAGGGTTTGAGTTTGCCCTCCGCTGCCGAGGCTTTGGCTTCCTGCATGTCTCTCTCCAGTCCTCGCACCATGTTGAGCGCGTTGTCAATCTCAAGAGGTCCGCACGCCTCCTGAGCCTGAGAGGAGCATCCACAGCAAAAACAGTCAGGAGAAGTCATCTCACCACACGGAGAGGAAGAAGGTGACTCTAGACCTTCTGGGCAGCGGTGCGGAGCTCTGCCAGGGCGCTGGACAGGTTTTTGGAGCACTGGCTGAGCTGCATGGCAGAGGCCTGGTCGCTGATGGTGGGCACTGTTGCATTGGCAGCCGTGACCATCTTAGCACCGGGCTAAAGTGGAGAAACAGATATGTTGCGCTCGGCTCTGACAACTTAGAGGCTGTATGTGTGAGGACCTGGAGGAAGTTCTGACTGGCTCCGATCAAGGCGAGCTGAGCGCTGGGGCTGTCGGGCTGGGCTTGACTCCCTCGCACACCTTGGACCAGATGAGGGATCTGGTCTGCCACAGCCTGAAAAAACAGAGTTTTATACGTGTAAAAAGTGCCACTCTTGTGCAACCTTTCATTTTTTTTTGCCGTATTTACACAAATCTAAGTATCTAATAAGTAATTTATATTTTCATGCTCAAAATTTTTAGATGCTCAAAACTCAAATTATTGCCTAATAATTTCAAATGTGTGTAAATATAAGCGCCCATTTTTTCATATTTCAAGTCAGGAGCAATCACAACTAAACTGTAACACATCATCTTCATGCAATATGTGCGTTATGTCCTCTTTTTACGTGAATATAAGCTTTTATTAACTCATTAAAAAAATTAAAGAAACATTAGACACGCCGCAACACTTAACAGGGACAAAAAAACACTGGAAGAAGTAAGATTAAATTAAATACAATCATTAATATTTGAACTGGCAGACCATATTGGGAGGTGGAGTCTTTTTTACTAAAGATTTTTGTAAACAATTATTCTAGTAAAATGACATTGAAGTGAAACGAGTCTCTAGTTAGGTTTGTTAAAAAAAGAAAATAAGAAGTATTGGTAAGAAAAAATTTACGTTATTTAGCCAGAAATGTAAAAAAAAAAAACTTTTTTTTGTGGAATTTTTATTTTGTGCCTGAAAAAAAAAATAAATAAATAAAGGGAGTGCTTATATTTGCATATTTACTCAGGTCTGGTGAGTATTATGGTCTGAAAAATACAGTAAATTATTTTGTTTTATGTATAACTCTTCATCACGTATTTTAGCATTTCTTTGTAAGGAATAGTGTGTCTAGATTGAATAGACTGAACTGACTATGCAAACTTCACGTACAAAATTATTTTAGAAATTCAGCTACATGCAGCAATTGCAGTTCTTGAACCTTTACACTTTTTGGGTAATAATGATTACTTAGTGATATTTGTAGTGTTTTGTTGGTAATTATTTTGTCAGTATTATATAGTTATATAAGTGAAAATATAATTTACTTAAAATATATTTGTGGAAGCTGTCAGCTCATGTACCTTGCAGCTCTGAACCAGCTGCTGCTGGGCCGCCGAGTTCTTGTTGGACGAAGCGGCTTGTTGTGCTGCAGCGATGGTCTGAGTAGCGGCGGCCGCAGCCTGTTTCGCTGCGTTCTGGATCATTCACACAAAAAAATTTGTATTATAAACAACAAACACACATTATAGCGTGAGAGAGAGAGAGAGAGAGAGAGAGAGAGAGAGAGAGAGAGAGAGAGAGAGAGAAAGAGTGAGCTTGGGTGAGAGAGTGCGAGTTTGAGTGATATAGAGACAGGAATTGAGAAAGACAGATTGGATGGAAAAATCTACGAGTGTGAAAGAGAGAGAGATGCCATCGGGTGTGTAACTGTGTGATTGGTCGGAATGAGCTATCACTGCTCCTCACCTCCAGTTTGTTGACTAGTCTCTTCTTAATAGCGTTCTGTGCGGCTGCATTGGTGGCCATTCGCAAACCTTCAGCGGCTTCACGCAGCTTCTGCTGCTGTTCCTCACTGTCAGGGTTCGCCGCGGCTCCCTGTGAGATGACAAGCGCTGAAAAACACTGACACATCACAGTCTGGTCATCTTACACACCTTAGCGGCTTCCACCATCTTGGCCGTGGCGTCCGCCAGCAGTTTGGCAGCAGACAGGAGCTTGCGTGAGTTCTCCAGGTCACTCTCCCCCTCCGCATCTGCCTTGATGGCATTGACCAGGTCTGAGGTGGCCTGTGCCAGGATCCTGGCTTGACGGACCATCTCACCTGGTGGAGAAGAGCACAACACACATCAGAAAATACATTAGTTAGTCTGAAAAAAAAACCCTGAGAAAAAAATCAGATAGAAAATTACATATGTCTCACAAACCTGTAGGTAAATAAAATGTAATCGCTAAAATTTATTTTATTTACTGTTAACTGTAAAACTAAACTCAATAGTTAAATTCATCGACTGTGGGCATAAACATATACAGTATAGACGTTTTTAAATATTGTTTAAATACGGTAGACTATTATTATTGATAAATTGATGCACACTGAAAATGGATTTACAAATGTCAGTGCAAAAATAAATGTTAATTCAAATATAATTTTTTTATTTAAAATAAAGTAATATTTTTAATTAAAATTATTTACTAGAATGTAATTAAGCTAAATGAATCTAGCAAATGAGGCTTAATTAAAATGTTTGTAAATTTGACTTAAAATATAGACCACACTCTAGTTAAGTTTGCTTCTCGATTCAACACGTAGACCTACATATATTTTCCCCTTCATTTCTGGGTTCAGGATATAGTAAAATATGTTGTTTTTGGGGTTTTGAAGCGTCTTACAGTACGTTTGGCTAAGAGGAAGTCTCCCAATGATTTTGCAGCGTTGGGACTCATCGAGATTCTCTTTTTCAGACGTGTGGGTGTGGCCAATCTTAAGCACACCCCTCCCAGTTAAGTAAGCGTGAGGCTACAGTATTTCAAAAGCTGATTGAACATCAAGACAAGAAACCATCATCCACAGGCGTGTTTCTGATACCTGCATCTCCCATAGAGCTGAAGATGTTGTCCGTGACATCCAGGATGCGGTCCGTGGCCTCTCCGTGGCGTCCGATTGGCTGCCCGGCGCTGGCGTACTGTTTGATGTGCTGCAGCAGCTCGTTCAGAGCCTGCGTGACGCCCGAGGCAGCCAGACCGACCTGCTTCAGCAGCAGCTCATCACCAGTGGCTCCATTAGATGCCTCCACGCAGCCTTCCACGGATTTGGCCACCAGCTTTCCGGCCTCGATCAGCTGCTCCTGACACACTGGCGAGCTGATGGTGGGAGCGACCACCTGTGGCGGATGGAACAGGAAGCATTGAGGTGGAGTCGTGGAGATGTTGATGGTGCGGCGTGTGCTCACCCGTGTGCAGGCCACCAGCTGGGACGTGGAGAGGGCGCACTGGGTGGCCGCCGCAATCACTCGGTTTTGCTGAGTGGAATCTTCCGTTTTCTGAGCCACGTTTTTGGCCCTTAACACCAGCGCGGCTGCGGCATTAGCCACGGCCTTAGCCAGCTGCATCAGCATGTCCTGCAACCACACACACTCATCGTTCACATCGGCAAGCTTTTTCAAAATAAGCAGCGATTGCGGGCTCAAGCTTCCTTTTTTTTCCTTGAAATCGACAACCAATCAGATCAAAACAATTTTAAGGTTCCATGATGTCATAAGGTCAACAAGCTATAGAAGTAACTGTATTTATGTTTGGAAACCAACAAAAGTTCTTTGGAAATCCGTTATCGCCACAAAAAATGTAATTAAAAAGTATTGCAATTTCATTTTTTCCGAATTGTGTGTTGTTATATGTTCTAATTCTAACTTTATAACTTGCTTTTTTGAATTCTGAAAAATAAAGCCACTTTATATTGTTTTTACTTAGTAGGAAAAAATACAAAGTGCAGACTGATAAAAGGCACAAAACTTTTCATTTATTATTTTGTGACCGTAATGGGCTTTCACATGTTTCTCCCATTGAAGAGAAAAAAACATTATAGACAACGATCACAATTACAAAAATCAATAGTTCATTGATCAGCTAAACATTTATTTCCAATTCGGTTCACAATTTTACTAGGCACACAAAAGAAAAGAAACCACAAAAATTAATTGGTACAATATGTGTGATGATTGTTTTTCAGAAACATTTCCATTATCGTTACTAACATTACTATCTGAAAAAAAGTGAAAGAATAAAAAGGTTATTAAGTTAATAAGGATTTTTTAAATTAAATTAATTTATTCTTTTTCATTTAACCATATTGAACAGGACTAATATACACGAGAGTAATGATGAAATATTAGATGTCAGATTTGTGAGATCTGGGTCTTTCAAAGACAAAGCAAATGCTGAATGTTTGCATGTGGCTACAGAAAAGCATCGGTAAGGCAGAGAAAATGTAACCAGCACACATGCTTCTGGAATATTACTTTAAATTCACAACAAAACAAGCGACTGTGAAAGACAGTCATAAGTGTAAAGGCATGTTTTATGACGAGAGCTGATAAAGTTTTTGGACTAAACAGCCTAAAAAGGAAATTGTAATGTGAACGTCAGAACAATTCCTTCCAGAAAGGCAGTGTGAGGAGCGATAACACTCGATAAAACATCACTGCTGCGTGAGTCACACACACTTTTAAAAATACACTTGTCCATTACAAATTATATTATATTGTAAGTTTCTGCTCATGTACAACCATATGTATATCCTTCATAAATTGTATAGCATTGGCATAGTGTATATTGTTCATAGCATCTGTAAATACGATTAATATATTTTGTTCTGTACATACTCATACATTCTGTAGATTAGTAAATTATAACCGATATTCTGCACTTTCTGCCATTGTACTTGTACATGTGTAATGATAATAAAGAGTAATTGAATCTAATCTAATGTTTTTGACAGAAATGTCAGCAGATCATGCGTCAGTGTTCAGTTATGGTCAATAATATCACACAGCTTTGGTTGTTGTTTAAAAATGGTTAACGTGTTTGAAAGGAACTTATTTAATGATGTTCTAAAATTGCTATATTTCATATTAACAAAAAGGAAAAATGTCAAGTTTAAAGGAAACTATGGATGTAAAAAAACAAAATGTACATTCATAAATGAACTAAACACAATTAAATTAAACAAATCAGATTTACTAACATACTGTACCACAAATAAGACGATGTGAAATTATGATTCAATTTAACTGAAAAAGGTCTAGATATTAGAGCTGGACGATATTTTATGCAAATAAAGATCACAATTTTTACAATGTTGTAACAGATTATGTACCACAACAAAATGTTTTCCAAATATCCCATTAAAATTATTTCCACAATATTTTATTATATCAAAGCATAAAATTCCGTTGATGTCACGGTTTTTATTATTAAAACATGATAATATATTTGTCATGTTTTATTTTAGAGCATTAATGGAAACATTGTGTTCTTCCTTCACTATAGTAGGGTTTTGGCACATACGTCACTATAGGAGGGCGCTTCTGCATGTCCTTCACTTGAGGGCTTTTGCTGATATATAACTTTTCTCGCTTCCCTGGAGCAGATTACTGCATCCAGCAATAAAACAGACGTCAGCCAAACTGGTTCAAGTCGTTTCCAGTTTTGGCTGCAGCAACAGGCACACAACAGACACTAACACGGAACTTTTGCCAGGAAATCAAATAACAGAAGAAAATATTAAAGTGCCTCAGTGCTTGATTACAAATGCCTGTATGGAAAAACCCGTTTACAAAATTAAGCAACACCGGTATTTTCAATATTGCACAATTAACTTTCTATTTTCTCTACACTACATGCATATATCGCCCAGCCCAAATACATTCTAGTATGGAAAAGCATCAGCAGATGATTGCAAAAGAAATTGATTTCCAATAGATTGGATAGACGAGATTACACAATGAATCATCACACTTCCATCATGCACCCATGATTCACCTCTGCCAGAATCAGTGCGTTGAATAGTTTATACATCAGCGTGATTGGAAGGTTAGCACAAACTGCTAAGATTCGAACTGGTTACCAGTATTTGACTATAACGGCGTATCCGACCGGAGTGTGTGAAATTGGCGGAACCTACAGACTGACGAGAACACCAGTTAACACAATGCACTGATAGTGAGTGTGTGTGTGTGTGTGTATGTGTGTGTCTGTGTGTGCGCTGTGTGCATCCCACCTGGAACTGCTGATCGGCGTCTGACTCTCCGATGTGCTGCAGTAGTTCCCCACTGGCCTCACCCACGTTACCCGCGGCCTGCAGGAGGTTCTGTCGCGGCTGGACACAAACAGATTATGATGCTTTTTCAAAACATCTGAAAAGTTTTAGTTTCAACATCTTTAAATTCAAACTTTTTGTCAACAAGACTAGTTAAAATCCTCAACTAGATGATCTGAAACGTCCGATGGGATTTACTGTGGAATCAAGGCGATACCTCTGTGTTGGCGGGCTGAGCGGTCTTGAGCATGTCAGAAACCGCACACGCCAGGTTCTTCGCCGCGCCCAACAGCTGCTGACCGTTGCCTCCCTCGTCCTCCATCAGCGCGGCCAGAAGCTTCACACCCTTGGACATCTCGGTGAGGTTGGAGGATATGGTGGTGACAGCACAGCCCACGGCGGTGTAGTCGGTCTCTGCGGGGTCTCCTGACACACACACACATTCATTCGATTTCTCACGAGCTGTGTAAGGATCGTTGAGCGGACAGTGCGTCACCTGCTGTCAGATTGACCATGGAGGCCGTTCCTGCAGTGATGGCGTCCACCTGAGAGTGAATCTCATGCTTGGACTCGTCCATTTTGTTTTTCCTCCAGGCTTGAGATGCCTAAATATAAATCATGTAGACAAATGTTGTTACGTACCGCACTTATTTTTTTTGTACTTTCCAAAGTGTTTTTTTTTCCTTTTCATGTTTATCATGATCGGTTTTAAAGTGTGGTTTAAAGTTGATTTTAAAGTGTGGTTTCAATTTGATTAAAAACTACAACTATAAACTATATAAAATATATTTTTTTATATATGTAAATATATATATATATATATATATATACACACACATGTATTTTCTTTATTTTTATTGTATTTCTAGATCTCTCTATTTTCCATTTTCTTTAGAAAGTCAACACAAAAATCAAACATGACAGTTTAAAATAGGTAATCTCACCGCGTCGGTGCCCAGTGGTGGCAGGGTGTCGATCTCTATGAGTGAGGCCTGGACCGCCTGAACCGCCTGCATGCTGGAGTTAATGGTTCCAGTCAAGGCCTGCTGAGCCGACGTCTGCAACACAGTCACAAGAACCGTCTCAGATGTTCCGACAGTGACATGATCAAGATCAATAATCTGAGCCTAGATGGTCTCCAGGCTTTCCTCACGATTATTAAAACAGCAGCAAGCGGCGATTGTGCAATTTGAAGTCTTTTCATCAAACAATCAAATCGAATAATTATACGAAGTTAGAAAAAGCTAAATAAAAGATGTGTGTAGGTGCTTTATACACACATTATAAGAAGCCAATAATCACAAGTTATTATTAATGTTTTATTTTTTAATTGTAAACTTTGATTTTAATAAGTTTTCATTATCCACAAACAATACACTACAATGAATACAATTGTTATAAAGGAATGTAGATTTTCCTCTATACATTTTATCTATACAAAATTACTTTTGAATCAATCAAACAAGAAACAAAATTATATTTTTCATATTTCGATGAATAACGTTTAGAACATAACAGTTGCTGCTTGCAGCTATATTTACTTTTACAGCTTATTGCCTCATGAGCTAACCCTTTTGAACGCTCTAATTTAGCTAAAATAATTTCCTTTCCAAAAAACATTTCCCTCCAAATTAAAGGAGCACAACAATTATCGTATTCACCATTTCAGATTAGACATTTAAAAGGTTAAGTCTTGGAATTTCCCAAAATCTGCTAAGAATATTCTGTAACGGCACGTAAAAGTTGTGACTAAGTTCCAGTTAAAAGTAGTTTAGTCAAAGTCAGAGAACTGTGACTTTTCCAAAAAGCAGAAACATTGTTTCAGCACAAACTAAATTGAGACGAGTAAAGCATGCGGAACAGAACACGAGTTGACTGAACCTTAATTCCTTTAATAATTGAAAATAATAATAAATAATTAAATCTATTAAAAAAGTGTGGTTTGAACTTTAAAGTTACTCCTATTTTACAGTCCCCATTTAAAGACTAAATGTTTCAAAACTGCATAATGTTCATGTATTTACAGATCCAAGATTGCACAATTGCTGTGCTATGTGGTGTGACGTTGTCCAGTCTAACTTTATGTAGCTACTAAAATCTTACATTTCTAAATTGTCATTGTTTACAACGTTTTATTTTTATCAACAGCTGTATGTGTAGCACGTTTCTTTTTTAAAACTATAGTTGTTAAAACTCTAGCAAGGTTCAAGTTGATGCGTGCAGTTTTCCTGATCTAGGCTATAGGGGGCGCTGTGGACACCACGGCTTCTTACCACGCCTTTGCTGAGCAGAATAATAGAATTATGAAATGTTCTGAACTAATGACAGGAAGCTATCCCATTGTTTTATCCCCATTACTTTGTCTTATTTATAAACTCAATGCATTTCTTCAGGAAGAACTGCGCATGTATTTCATTCATAAGTAACAGTAGGAAAATAAAACATTTAAGCGTGTTTTTTTCTCACGCTACAGTTTAGCCAATATTAAGCAAGTTCACCATCACGAATCAATTAGTGCTTCTCTGTAGCGTTCACAAGTCTGTAAATCGACTTTACGACATGGACGTTTGAACCAATGGCTGCTTACCAAGCTTGTTCCTTGAACAAAAATCTTTACAAAAAAATGATTCCAAAGAACTAACACGAAATTCAGCGAGCGAAGCGGAATAAAATAACGGGAACAAATTCCAGTCAATGTTCTTCAAGTCTTGATCTGGCTTCCAAATCTCCTCACTCTCTTTGGTTCTATAAAGTGGAATTTAGTCCCAAATTAGCGAATAATGCCAAATTTACATCATAAAGTTCTTCAGGATTTGGTCCGGATAAGCACCCTGATGGTTTAACCAGAAACGACTGTAGTACTTGGGCAAAGTTTTTTAGGTGCCAGCTAAAGCGTATCCATCTGATCTTCACTGGCGTCTAGGATCAGTTTTAATAAACGCCCGTGTTGAATCCAGCGCACAGGAACTTCCTCTTCATTAGTCTCTATCAGCTTGTTCATTTCCTGTAATCCTGGAGAGTCTTCAAACGCAGCAGCAGAATGTTGTGCTAGCTTGTTATTTTCAGGAAGCGGCTATGAAAAGATCCAGAGGCTGACAGCCGTTAGACGTTATCTCAATCTGAAAGCGCAAACGCTGCTAAGCTGCTTAAAGCATTACAATCACGCTGCTGATTCTTCATGATACGGTCTAGGGCGTTAAAGGTCATCGCAGATTTAACGTAAAAAACTAAATCTGACCAAGGGCGGCATGTGTCCGCGGTGCATCTGGCCGCTGGTGATGTGCTGTTTAGCCTGCGGCATGGAGCCCATCTGGAAGTTCTCCGGACCCCCGGCCCCGGAGCGGATGATGGCGGGCAGAGCGACGGAGCCCATTTCCACCTTGCCGGTCTTGCTGAACTGCTGCTGGAGGAGCGTGGACCTGAAACACACAAGATGCTGGAGTTTCTAGGGCGAATCAGAGTGTCGTCTACGCAGAAGAACAGCCCAGAAACTCACTTTTGGGGCGACACGGAGTCCTCCAACATGGTGGATTCTTCATCGCCCTCTAAACCGAAGTGATCTTTGCTTTTTTTCTGTATGGAATGGTAAAAACACTTGAATTTGTGAAGACGAAAATTATTGATCTCCACAAATTGCTTGTAAACTATCAACTGCGAGAAACGTCTATTTGTCTGTTTTTCAGTCCGTCTAATTTTTTTGCTGCCTGTCTCTCTTTTTCTCTGTTTGTCTGTCTCTGTCTCTCCATTTCTCTCTGTGAGTCTATCCGTCTGTCTCTTTATCCCTCTGTCTGTCTTTCTCTGCCTGACTGTCTTAGTTAGTTAGTTATTCTATTTGTTATTTTCCCACTTGGATGAATAAATTATATGTTGGTCCATCCATCAATAACTGTCTGTTTTTCAATCCATCCATCAATCCACTTATAAACATAAGAAAGATATAACACAAAAGCATGAGTATGTGAAAGATATAACACACAAGAAAATGTTTCTCAAACACAAATGATATATTGGAATAACATTTTTTACGTTAAATAATTTGGCACCAGCTCCTAAAGAGCTCAAAAGTGACTCCTGGTTATGAAGCACAAAAATAAAACAACATCAGCTAAGACTGATTTCAATGCTGTGTCTAAACAAATTAAATGAAATTAAAAAACCATATAAGCATACATTTATACAAACCACAAGCAGAAACTAAGAGAAGCGACTACCTTTTTCAGAATAATATCAATATATCCAGCGATCAGCTGTGCGATCTGTTCTCCTTCAGTAGTCTGAACGGAGTAGTATCCATCCTGATAGTCCCCAAAGTCCTGGAAAAGAAAGATAAGTGTGTGATTCCATACACACGACCTGAAAACCAACTCTGCTGCTTAATGAAACATCTATACTATGGCAAGCCACATTAACATTTAAACCATTGGGACTGATCAGAACCAGATTTAACACACCGCCAAGTATGTCTAACACACAGAAAGCCGCTTGGAAAAAGTCGCCATGAATGATTAATGTTAATTTGGCTTGCCACAGTTATCTTCTCCAAATCTCCATCTCCATTGAGCTCATTCTGGCGGATTACTGTAACAGACGCTAGATAGTGACTGAACGGGTCGGTTAAAGTAAATGCGCTAGATTGTGTCACTCCTACCAGTGTGAAACTCTTGGGAGATGCCGCCCAGCGCTTGATGTTGGTCAGACTCCACTCCTGTATCACCTCTTTGGTTTTCTCGTCTACTCTCATCACGCTCTCTTTAGTGATGCCCAACAACCGAGGCACAAGCTTGTTCTTTCCCTTCATCTTTTCCTGCGGGCGACACGTTAATGTTAGATTGGCAGGAATTGTTCCACGCTTATCGTGACCTCGTCTTCACCTTGACCAGGAAGAAGGACACGCCGTAGGTCTTCAGAGACCGGGCTAGTTTGACGTAGCTGACTTTAGCCTCGATCTCAGTCATGTTTAGGCAGTTCTTGTGCGCCTGTGAGAACAGTGAACGGTTCAAACACTCCACAGATGCGCCAGGGGATGTTCAGAGGTCTCGGCTCACCTGGAAGATCTTCTTCTCTCCCTTGTTCTTTACATATTCTTTGGGAAGAAATTCTTTCAAACTGAAAAAGACACAAAAAACGAGAACAGGGTTCCTACACTTTCTGAAAGATAAAATTCAAGCACTTTTCAAGCACTTTCAGGGTCCATGTTCAAGTTTTTCCAGCACCATACAGTTGTGGTAAAATGTATATTTAAAGTAGGGCTGTCAAAATTAGCGCGTTAACGCATGCGATTCATTTTAAATTCTTAATAGCGATATTTATTTTTAACGCACGTTATCGCAGCTACACTTTTTTATTATCGCTATGCTCTTTGGCCGCTGAAAATGCATGTTTTTAAAACACAATTAAAATTTCAAGCATTTTCAAGCACTTCATTCAAAATTCAAGCACTTTTAAGGCCTTGAAAACATAGTATTGAAATTCAAGCATTTTCAAGGATTTCAAGCACCCGTAGGAATCCTGCGAGAAGTAAAATAAAGGACCATTTATGATCTTGATATCAAAAATCACCATATTGATCTTGATGAGCAATAATCTAGATACTGATTGTAAAAACCATAAAATACACTGATACTAAATATGTATTTTTAATTATTATATATGTGTGTGTTTGTAGTTGTTTAACCAAATATGCAATATGGAAATCTTTTTTGCATGAAAAATGTAAACATGTATATGTTGAAGGCCATTGAAAGACATTCAACAAATACAAATTCTACAGGACATCATTTCTACAAATTTCTACTATAAAATACAAATAACAAAGATGCCATTCATATGGTTTTTCTCCCCATAACTGGAATGATGATGATGATGATGATGATGATGATGATGATGATGGTGAAAACACTCACTCCAGGATTGCGGGTTTGTGTTTGGACTCGTTGTGGTCCCCAAGCTGGATCTGGCACTGGTATCCGGAAAACTCACAGGCCTTGTCGAAGGAGACGGGATGGGAGCCGTTCAGGATGTCATCACGGGCCTGAAAAACACCATCCACACCACAGTGAGTGTCCAGTCAAGCTCCGTGATGGCCAGGGGGTCGTGTGGCTGCTCACTTGCACATAAAGCAGGTTGAGCTGAACTGGGTCTCGGGAATCCACATTCTGGTCGGAGTAGAAGAACTTCCTCCTGAGGAGCAGCGTCTCGAACTCTTCCACACCCTGTTCTCGCAGAGTTCGCCCGTGATCCAGCCAGTTCACTGAAAGGATAACACATCCACAGATCAGAGTTCAGAACTGACAATGCTTGAGCAGAATGTACTACATATATAATAGATATGCATCTCTTAAAAAATTGACTTGTTTGGGTTCCTGACTGATCTTTAAAACTAAAAGACATTGATCATATACAGAGTCAAAAAGAACTTAAAAATACTCTCTATGCTTGTTGGAATTAAGTTAAGAGTTGGTCAATTTAAGAGGGTTGTACTTTTTCAAACAGAGATGCGTTTCAGTTGTTGGTGTAAAATTATGGAATGAACTTTGTGATGAATTTAAATTATGTATTATTCTAAAATTCAAAAAAGGTCTTAAAATAAATGCATTGGTGACTATAAATAGAATAAGACATAAAAAAGACATTGGGGTTTTTTTGCTGGATTTTGTTGTTTCTTTTGGTTTGTTGCAAAGTCGATTCAGTAAAATGTAAATGGATGTATGAGAATAGGCAACTATACGCATATTCCTCTTTTTGGGTTAATTTTATGTCAAATTGTTCACGGGTTGTCTACTTGTATGTTTTGACAAAACAAAACAATTAAAAGTGAGCTTCTGTGGAACACGAAGCTCAAAAATCCTTCAGAATGATTTCTGACTTCAGGCTTAATGTTCGTTTGGCTTGCCATAGCTTTTACAAAACTTGAAGCTTGTGGCTGAAGTTGTGGGTTCAATTCTCAGAGATGTTTGAAACAACGGTTTGGATTAAGTATGAAAATAAAACACAGATCAGTGGTTTCATTTCCTCATTCCATAAACGTGACCTACGCTCATCATCTGTGTGCAGTTTCTGCTTGAGTTTCTCCATTTTTTTATCATCCCTCAGTAAGGTCTTGTCTCTCTTGAGCGTCCCCGTGGTCTCCTCTTTCTTCTCCTCGCCGGCCTCACGCACCAGAGAGTATTCATCATAGTTTGTGATGCCTGTAAGGCATAGCGTTCGACGATAGCGTTCGAGGTTTCATCACAGGAGACCGTTGAAGGAGACTTTCGGACTCACCTATCCTGGCACAGATGGTCATTAGCATGTCACTGACTATTTTGGAGTCGTCCACCATGACGGTTTTCACCGTGCCGTCCAACATGCGGATCTTCAGGGGTCTCTGCTTCTTCTTGTAATCCAGAGTGTCCTGGAGAGAAGATCGAGAAGATTGATCAGCGTCTTCAAATCCATTCCAGAACGTTCAAATATAGCTAAATACTGTAACATTGTAAATAAAGTAAATCATCATCAATCTCGACGTCTAGATTTCTGGATTATCAGACCAATTATTTGTCATTTTATCTAGTTGAAACTCTTAAAGTGTTAAATTATTTTATTCAAGTTTAAATTTTTTCTTCTGACTTTTTCCTCATGAAAGTTCAAAGTGTTTGAAAAATCGTGCCCATCCATTATTATATTTTCTGAATATAATATACCCGATCTTTTCTCTTTTTGGGTCACAAGGCTCAACTGGAAAACTCCTTGGATTGGTGGCCAACCAATCCCAGAGTAGAATAGACACACACACACACACACACACACACACACACAAAGATAAAAATAACAACTATTTTACTATGAAAATCTAGCACAAATTAAATTAGGTAGACAGCTGAGATGTAATGTTCAACCCGGAACACTGATAGATCAATCCTCATCAGTGACCGTCCACACAGAAATCTTTGCGGAAGGCTGTGGCTCTCACCCCGTTCCTCAGCATGTAGTAGTCCAGAGCTTTGCCCGCCTCTAACCAGATGCCCTTCTTCGGGTCCTCGTCTGATAGAAACAGCCCGTAGTCATTGGCTGGAAAAAATGGAAAATTCAAATTGCATTGTTTAGTTTTCATGGGGAAAATTATTATTATGACTTAATATTAAATTATGAATTAATATTATGACTATGTACAACACTTCACAAACCCGTCAGTGCACGAATGGATAATAATATTGGATAATAATACAAAAAGGATAAGGCAACAACTGCATTGATGTTTGAAGTGCCAAGTGAAAAGATAATACTGTATAAGATATGAAATTACTGTGAGTGTAATAGGGCAAAAAAGTGTTCAGTGATCAAAGACATTTTTGTAAAACTAATCAGTGGAATAAATGCACAAAAGTACAGTATAAGAATAGCTAAATAAATAAATAAATAAATTTTCTTATACAAATTAAAGCAACAATATTTGAAAAACCTTTTTGAAAGATTGCAAAATAAGAATAATGCACACGAATGGTTTTATTAGACATTCCAAAACGGACACTTTTTTGGCTTGTGAGCTGCTTTTTATAAAAATAAAAAAAAAAAAAAAAAAAATGTATAAAAAAAATTTGATTGGTTCTACTTTACTGTTGCAGCTAAATGCACTTTTTGTGTGACCAGAAACACAGTAGCAGCAAGTGCAAAAACACATTTAAGGCAATAATGTGGAATAAAATGTTAGTCAGTACTACAAATGCATAAAAGACAAAAAAAAAAAAAAGATTTAAATTTTATTTATCCGATGGTGGGGAACTTTTAGTACATCCAACTGGGTAACACAAGGAAAGAGTGTGGCAACCAACCAATCATTTCGACAATTTTCTAGACTCCAATTCAAGCACGAGGACAACATGCAAACACACAGAAAGACCCAGAGTGGACCGGACTTAATAACAGATATACCATTAACAGCTTTACTACCTATCATAATCAACTATCAAGCCACTGCTGATGTGCTCTGAACATTTATTGCTAGTTTATTTTATTCATTTGTTCTAAAATTCAAATTTTTGTCAGGTGGTGAGACTGAGAAGAAAGCGAAGACTAGTCACTGCTAACGGCCTTAAAAAAGAGGTTCCTCATTTGTGTCCTGTTGATTCTGAAGTAACTTGGCGCTGGTTTTAATCAGACATGTCCATGTGTGGAGCACCAGCAGACATTTCTGACTGATGGCGTAATCTGTGAGCTTCGCTTTTATCACCAAAAATGAGCTTAAACGGTTGTTTTAGAGTTAAATGTGGGAACCGTCACGTCGAAATCATTCGCCATTTGTTCAAATCACACAAGTCAGCTTTACAGTTTTACAAAATTCTTTTAAAAATGACAAATAAAATGGTGTCAAATATAGCTGCAAGCAGCAATGACGAGTTTTAATTGCAAAAAAAAAACCGCAAACATTAAATATGTAGGTACAATTATTGTTTTTTTGTAATTTTATTTCATTATAAATATATCATTATTATTTGTCTACTAGTTTTCTTATATTTTAAATTACTAATTTAAATGACTTATTTTGATATTTTAAGCATTAAACATGAACTATCTTTGGTAAAAAAGATTATATTGTCAATTTATTAAAAAAGAACAAAAAACGCAAACAATTTCAAGCGTTGTAACGCTCATGTTAAAGTAAACACACAGAAGAATCCAGCACGGGTGTAATTACACAGGAACTACAAGGAGGGAACCCATTAACCATCATCCTCTTCCTGTGCACAGATGAAAACACAGGGAATCATGGGAAACGTTATGTAAGAGAAAACCGGTGTCTGAGTTGTTACACTCGGCTCTTGCTGTGAGGATTTAACAACAGGCTTTAACAACAGCACTGGTGAGTTGTGGATCATATGTGTATGTCAAGGTCTATTTAAATTTTAAAATATAGTCAAGTTAAAAGTTAAAACGAGTATAAACAGAAAGTACAAAGTAGTAGACCTGTAAAAGAGACCAACAACTGTTTCCTGTTGCTTCTCTCTAGGCCTTTGCTTTCCTAGCCTTTGTAACCTGATGGCTTGCTCATTGCTATTAGTCAAGTAACACTCATTTTTTCACATCGTGTATTAAACTGATGGTGTAAGGCTTCCTGCCGCCATAGACTACAACAACCAGGATCTTTTGATTTTCATCTTTCTGTGTTTTTGTAGTCACATGATCTATTGGTTCTACCTGTTTTCATTTAAAGTTAACAACTCTCCACCATTGTGTTGTCTTTATGCAAGTTTCTTGTTCACTTATCATTAAATGTATATTGTAATATAACGTATATTTTTGTTACCATGGACTGGTATCGGCTATGACACCGAAGCAATTCTTTATTTTCTGCCACTAGGTGGCACTTACATCACTCCACTGCCAGTCAAGCTCTTCAGACTCTGCAATTAGTTAAATGTGTAACACCTGTGAGCTAACCTGTTCAGTCATGAAAGACATGTTTGTGAAAGACATTAAACTGGTTCCAGTTGTTTCCAGCTGTTTCCAACAACAATTGCCCGAAAATAAAATGACAGCTGAAAATAATACAGTGTTTTTGTGTTTGATTACACGTATCTGTCTGACAAGAGCATCACACGCTAAACATTTCACTGCACTATAATCCAAGAAACACAATACTGGTGTTTTTGATATTCCAAAAATACAACGTAACACCAGTTTTCACTGTGAAATGAGTATATCTCCCAAGCACTAGTTTTTATACTTTAAATAATTACAATTATTGATCTTTATATGATCTTCTCAGGCTCAGACAGTGAGTCAGGCTCACAGTGTAAAAGTAGATTTCACGTGAATAATGATGATAAGTCAGTGTTAAGGTGTCTGAGGGTGAATGCTGAACTCACGCTGGCCGAGCTGAGCTTCTGGAACTCTCTCTCTGATGAAGCGGCAGGCGTCATACACCATGGTGGACGGCTCAAACTGCATCGTCTTCACCACATTCCCCACCCCGATCTTCAGCGACAGCGCCACCATGACTGACACTACGCAACTCTGACACCACCTACAAAAAAAGAAAAGAAAAAAAACAACGTAAAACATTTAAAACAACCAAGGATGGAAAAAATTTAAAACACTTAATTATTTATTCATAAATGTATTTATAGAGTTTAATTACTGTATTTTCATTTGATTATGGACACCGTAATGGCATGAAAATTCACCATTACACAATGAGATTTTATAGGCACAGTTCAAATAAATACACTCAATTACAATTTATACATGCAGTTTATATAGATACTAGGGGTGTGACGAGATCCGATGCTTCTCGCGAAATGCGATTGCATCTCGTGATATCGCGAGAATTTGGCGCCATCTTTGCTACAGTGTGTGGAATCAAAACATTTTAAAGGATTCATGCACGAGCGTCCCGATATTCGTGCCGGTGTTCTAAAATTTTCCTACATCGCTCTATGCGCATGCGTGCTAAAAATACATACACGTGCAATGACGGTAATTATTCTTTAATATCCTTTATCTTTTAAAAGCAACTACATTTATGAATATGGATTTATTTTATAACAATAAAGATAGAACGCTAGGTTTCGCGCTGTCGCCTCGAAGCAAGATGGTTCCGTTTGACACTTGAGGTGTGAGTTCAAGGCCGGCCGGGGCCGTTCTGTGTGGAGTTTGCATGTTCTCCCCGTGCTTGCGTGGGTTTCCTCCGGGTTCTCCGGTTTCCTCCCACAGTCCAAAAACATGCGCTTCAGGCTAATTGGAATTGGAAAATTGACCACATAGGTATGAGTGAGTGTGTGAATGTGTTTGTCTGTGTGTCCCGCTCTGCGAATGGTTGGCCACCAATCCAGAGTGTGTATCCTGCCTCCGGCCCTAAGATGCTGAGATAGGCGCCAGCTCCCCGCGACCCTGTAAAGGATGAAGCGGTAGAAGATGACTGACTAACTACACTCTCAGGCTAAGGTTACTGAGCAGGAATTATCTTTACAGTCATGCAAATGTACATTTGTTGGAAATGTTCACCAAACTTTATTCTTTATATTCTTCTATTAGATTCTACTATCCGTTTTTACTTCCCGATGTGGCCAAAACATGACGTAATTGTATATCGCGAATGCACAAAGTGCGATGTAGAAAATCCTCATGTGTAGGACAGAATTTAAGAACACCGGGATGAGCAGCTCGAGTTGAGTGCACGGATCCTTGCCCTCGCGTTTCAATTGACGGTGGCTTGAACAACTGCGGGAGCTTCACCCTCCGAGCGATCTCCGCCAATGCCCCGCCCACCCCGACAGGTCACACTACAATCGTTTGTGATGATATAGCGAACAAGTTACATTTTAATAAAATGTGTTTGTAAAATAAAACCGATTAATTCAAACTGTCATTGCAACATGTAATACAAAATTTGGGGGTTTTAGAGCTAAAATGAACATAGTGAGTTTAATCATAATGAAGTACATTGATGTTGAATTGAACTTGATGCCAAAATTATTCTACCATTCTTTCTACCAAGACTTGTCTTTGTCTATAAATAGTGTTTAATGACTACGCTTAATGGATTTTTTTATACTATTGACAGTTAAAATTTTTTGTGAAATTACTTGCCTGGCAATTTATGGCATCATATTTTGTATGATCAATATTATGTTGGTTATCTGGTTATCACTGCATGCAAATGATGAAAATAGGAAGAGTGAAACGCATCAACAGTTTTGAACATTTTAGTTAAATAAAATACAGATAAAATATTGCTCTCCTTATATTTTTTTTTTCTCAGGCTCAGACAGTTTTTTTATTAAAAAAAAAAAAAATCTAAATCCCGTCTCGTCTCGTGAACCTAGTGTCTCGTCTCGTCTCATCTCGTGGGAAAAGAGTCTTGTCCCACCCCTAATAGGTACACTTAACAGATGCAAATTATATTGAAAAACTCCATAGCCTCAATTTACATCTTTTACAATATACATTTATTTAATTTATATAACTACACTATACAGATGCTATTTATGAAGCTACACTCTCTAGACGCAATTTGTATAGCTACACTCAACAGATGCAATTTAAATAAAAACACTATAGCCTCAATTTACATAGTTACACTCTACAGCAGTGGTTCTCAACCGGTGTGCCGCGGCACTAAGGGGTGCCGTGAGATTTTTTGAGGGTGCCGCCAAAAATTCTGGGAAAAAATTGCTATTTTTTTATTAAGGCAGAATGTGTAAACAGTATTCTCATATCATCTAGGACTAGGTATAAGGTGTTGTTGCATGCAAACTCTCGAAATGAAACAAATAAATAAATACCGTATTTTTCGTCCGTACAAGACGCACTTTTTCTTCCCCAAAACTGAGGGTGAAAAGTTGGTGCGTCTGGCAAATACAGAGATCCGCGGAGCGCGGTCACCGCCATCTAAGTGTGCAATACCGCGGTATTACATACGTTGTCTCGCTTTCTTTCTCACGCAGAATCTTGTGGAAGAATGAAACCACTATTTCCAAACGAAAACGAACTTCGATCAAAATAAAACAAGCAGATTTTCTCAAGTGCGTCTTTAAAACCAAAACAGTCGCTCTCTTAAAGGCACAGCGCAGAAAACGGAGCTTCACGCATTTGCGCGTGAAGTACAAACTGTATTTGATTAGCAATGTTCGTGCCGTCAGTGGCGGTTCTAGGCATGGGCGAACGGGGCAGTCGCCCAGGGCGGCATTTTTTCATGTCACGTGGGGGGGGGGGGCACGAGCGCGTCCGCTAAGCGATTTTCTATTATATATTCGCGCGCCCCTGTTTGAGTTTACTGAAGGAGTCGTGCATATAAAATGTGAGAGAGGTGGAAAACAGAGGCTGAGATGCGGCGCACACGGAAACTCACGTTTCTCAAAAATAGAAGCCGGCGGCCGCACTAAACAAAGTCTGCGGCGCGCCCGAGGGGGATAATCTGTTGATTCGAATCTTTAAAGCTATCGGGTGCGGTGCACAATTTAGAAAACAGAGACATAGCTGCAGAGACATAACAGAAAACGAGTAAAATGTAAAGGTGTGCAACAGCATTCTTGTGTCCCTGTCTTCAATAAAGGACAGTAAATCAGTGTTCGATATACGGTGAAGAAATGTATCCGTGAAACATTGTACTAATATATTTTTTAAGTGAGTGAGATTATTTTCAAAATATATTCATCCAAATATATGGGCCATTTAAAACATGTTCTTAACATATTTTAAAAAATAGTTTTTTTTTTGTCTTTATGCGGTATTCTAATAATTTAAATTAATAATGTTTGCAAAATCCATATCGTGGCACATCTCAATACCGGTATACCGGCCACCCCTACTTTCACTGTTATACTGACTTTACTGACATACAATTGTTCTTAAACTGCTGTTAACTTTTATACAATTGATATAAAATATTTTACTACAGTATTCAGTTCAGAATCTTTTTTTTCTAGATTTTCCTCCTTTAAAATTGAGTGCGTCTTATATGCCGGTGCGTCTTATATGGCGAAAAATACGGTAATAATGTTTTTAAATATCTATTTCCTTATAAGGGTGCCGGGAACTTTTGAAAGGCTTTCCAAGGGTGCCTCAAACAAGAAAAGGTTGGGAACCACTGCTCTACAGTTTACACTACAGATTGAATTTCTACACTCTACAGATTCAATTTGTATAACTACACTCTTACAGACGCAATTTATATAGCTACACTCTTCAGATGCAATTATTTCCTCAATTTAAATTATATTCCATATACAACATTTGCACAATTGCTGTCTACACACAAACCTTACGTAATTACACTCGCATGATTACTCTATATTTGAAATCGGCACAGGAACACTCTACAGACTAACTATTACACACTATAAAATAAGACTTTAGAGAAGATGGAATTGACATGAGCACATTCCAGCTGTGACAGCGTGTGTGTGTGTGTGTGTGTGTGTGTGTGTGCGCGCTTGTCCAGCGTTTCCTTATGTAATTCTCACCCAGAGAGATGGTCTTGCAAAGGAGAACAACAGAACGTCTACACAAAGTTCAGCCACAAAAATGTGAAGGATGTGCAGAAGAGTCACCAAAATAAATGTTCCCCCTTCCAATCCCACTCGCTCTGCCAGACACGATTTAGACAAACAGTCGTGTCACTTTCTCTTCAGCTGCTCGACCAAAGAATCTCCAGCCCGAGTCCAAGTGTCACTGACCATTGAGATATATAGACAGATCTCAAGCTAATCGTTTAGCCCAACAATGAGTATAGAGAAAGATAGACAAACTGACTAAACAATATAAATGCTAAACAATAATATAAATACTAAACAATAGGCCGACCCGATATAGTGTGCATAGACATATACGTATATCTCTGTTTTAGAATATCTTTCCAACATTTCCTTTGGGAATAAACAACTGTTCATTGATGCTGGACGACTGTAACACGTCACATCATTGGAACTGTTGAGAAGAAACCCAGTGACTCTAACTTACTGCTTTATTAAATAACACGAGGAACACTGTGTCTCGGACACAAAGGTGTTGTTGTTTGGTGTGTGTGTGTGTGTGTGGTGTGTGTGGCACCTTATTACAGAGAAGCCTTTATTGTAATAGCGAGAAAGATCCACACTGGTGCTCGCCCCCTGTCCTTTAACAACTGACAATGAGTAATAATAATGATGATGATGATGATGATGATGATGATGATGATGATAATATTAAACAAAAAGCTAATGTACAACAACAGCTTCAGTACAGTATCAGTGTCATAAGATGAATATTGAGGGATGTAAGCAGCATTTCTGTCGCTGAAACACAAGAGTAAACTCAAAATCTCTGAGTTCTTAAGTTTCTGCAGAATTATGTCATTGTGAGTAAATTAGCTTTTGCTAGTCAAAAAAAAGAGATTTCAAAGGTTGTAGAAAATTTTTTTGTGATTTGTGTTGAGTGCAGATATTTTGTGTCGGATATTGGCATATGCTATTATACACAATAAAAAAAACATATTAAAGAATGTTCCCCTGATGAGAATGAAAAGGTTAATAAGGTCTTTGTCTTTTTTAAGTTGTATATTCCACACAAACATGACATTACAGAAGCTCAAAAGAAACAAAAAAGCCAAAGGGAAAGACAGGAATCCAGACGATCAGTGTGTTTGAGGGTCATGTGATCAGTCTAAAGCGCTAAACCTCTTCTAGACGCAGTGAAAGGTGTCCGACCGCACTTAACTCTTGACTGACACTAGAGGGCGAGAGGGAAACCAGAAGAGGTCACGAGGCTCCGACCTTTCACCTTCACGGTATTTCGAACACAAATGATGTATGTGAGTTGGACACTTCTGTCTGTGTGTATGTTCCATTCTTGTCTTGGTGATTTAGTACCGTAGGACATGCAGCGATTCGCAACTGAGAAGTGGTGGGGGGCTGCAGGGGGATAATGTTTGTACTCTCATGTTTTGAATGGTTATCTGGGTTGAAAAATGGCATGTATTATTTCCTGTACATGTATACATTTTTTGATACAGACTTTTTCCCGAATAAAAAATGTGGGAAAAAAAAACTTTGTAGGTTTGAATATGGACTGGTAGGTTCCACCATTGAAAAGACACACAAAAAAAAGAAAGAAAGCAAAGCAAAGCAAAGCAAAGAGTAGAGAAAAATAAAGAGTGAAGAAAAGTGTAGAATAGAGAAAAATGAAGTAAAAAGTGAGGTAAAGAGTAATGAGTAAAGTGAGTAAAGTAAATACATAAATCAATTTGTCATAAATAAATTTAAGTCAATACATAAAACGGAGTATAACGTGAAGTAAAGACTAAACTAAAGAGTAAAGTAAAAAATTAAGTAATGAGTAAAGAGTTAAATTCAGAAGAAGAAAGTTAACAAGTAAAGTACTGCAAATAAATAGTGAAATCTAAAACGGCGTAAAGACCAAAGTAATAAGGGATAAAAAATAAAACTGAGTAAAGTAGAGAATAAAGTAATGAGTAAAGTGTAAAATAAAGAATAAAGTAATGACTAAAAAGGAAAGTAAAGGGTAATGTAAAAATGTAAGTGTGTAAAGCGTGAAGTAACGAATTAAGTAATGAGTAAAGAGTAAGACAAAGAATAGAGTAATGGGGGAATAGAAAAGTAAAACGAAGATCTCGGTCACTAGTGGCCAGAAATCGCTTACTAGAAATGACACGAAGAACTCGACATTCAACTGACAACAAACGCGTGGTTGAATAGGCTATAAGGAGCAACGGTAAATAAATCTTTCAAAATTGGTTGTTCACTTTATAATCCATTTTAAAAAAAAGTTTCATGGGTGTTGCTCGGTGTTTCTGAGATCGACTCCATCCCAGACCTGTGTAGTCAAACACAGAAAACCGCTTTCTTCAATCAATGTATTAATTATTTTGCCAATTTGTATATTCACAGAAACATGGATAAATAGAGTCTAAAGTGAGTGAGAGGGTGAATGTGTGTGTCCTGCTCTGTGATTGGTTGTAATATAATAATGATTCTAATAGCTAAGAGCAAAAAGAGAAAAACGTCGCAATAAAAGTTCTCTTCTCTTTAATAAATGGCAATTAGAAAAATTAGAACCGTTATGTAAAGTATTCAATAACAATATCTGCTTGGCCCTAAAAGAAAAATGAAAAAAAAAAAAAAAAAAAAAAAAAAAAATCAAATAATATGCTACAAAAATGTATTGTTTCAATAAAATAACATTTTATATAAATAAATATGTTTAAATGTGTGTGCATTTATCTATATATTAATTAATGTGTACTATATTTATTAATTTATTGTAAAATATTAAAAAATCTAAAGTATGTCTATTAATTATAAATATGACTAGCCAATAATAGATGTCTCGAATATTTTTCAATGTAAACACTCTCTCTCTCTGTCACATAGTCAGGAATTTGGCTCCTGCAGTGATGTCATTTCCTGTTTGAAAAGCTCTTCACCGCCATATAAGGGAATCTGAGTTCAGGCACAGAGGAGCGTGTGTTCACATGCCTCAACGACACTACACATAAGGTCAGGCAGGAAACTGTGTGTAGCATGGAGGAAGCAGTGTGTGTGTGTGTATAGTATACATATGCATAAATACTACATGTGTGTATGCATGTCTATATAGAATGCCTTTATTTTTACTGTATCGCTGGGTGACAATAAAATTGAGAGTGCAAAAAAAGAATGAACGATCAAAATGTAAATGGGTACAGACCGAATAAACTAGAATACAAAACAATATATCAAAACATGATACTAAATACAAGATTACTAAATACAATAAGAGAGTGAGTGAGTGTGTGTGTGTGTGTGTGTGTGTGTGTGTGTGTGTGTGTGTGTGTGTGTGTGCGACACGTGTGCAGTAGAATGTTCCTTCTATAACTGGAAAATGATAATTGCTTAATACGTTACAGACATATACTATTTAAAAACATTACAAGCAAAATTAGATTTAAGCATCACTTCGGCACCCATCGAGAGACACGTTATCATATTAAGTATATAATCATATTCTCATATATTCTTCAATTGATAATTTTAAGAAGTGGTTGATTATTTAGGTGATTCGCTGTTGGAGAAGATGCTCAATCAATAGTCACAGATGTAATACCCTTGATTGGTGGAAGGAAAAAAACAAACAGACAAAGTCATTGGCTTAAATCAAAACTCAACTCTAGTAAAATACATACGTTTGTTTTTATGAACGTCGCAAAGTTGTAAAAGGCATTCGCAATGCTCTGCAGTCGCCATTGAAAAATAAAATTGCGTGGAAAACTTTAACAAAATTACGTGAGGTTATATCTGAAAGATCAATTTGCAAGGTGACAGAAGAACCAGCCAATCAGAAACGGTGGGCGGTGTCGGCTGGGAATGAATGTGCAGATAACGATGAATTAAAACTCAACTTAAAGAGCTGAAAACATCACACACGAAAAGTTCACTAAAAAGTGTCCGCGGAAAAAATTTCTACTTTTCTATCAAAGTTGAAAAAGTATTTACATACACACACACACACACAGAAGGGAACGAGATCTAGATGAATGCGGCGTGTTTATGTCAGATCTGCAGATTACTGCTGGATCTCGGCAGAGCGAAGCAGAGATGGCTGCAGATTGATGGGAGTTCCTCTGTGATTCACAGGCTATGTGTGTGTGTGTGTGTGTGTGTGTTCAGAACCGCAGCGTCCGTCATCCAACTTCAGACAAGATTACGACACAAATAAGGGTGAGCACTTCATTCCCAAGACCAAACAACATGACGGAGTTTGTGAAGTCATTTGTGAAAATGCAAAAAAAAGTCAGCGGAAAACTAGAACTTTTCTTGGAGTTTTCTTTTGTAGAACAATTTAAACTGCAGTATTATTTTGAACAATATAGTATTATATTATTTGTTATATTATTAAAAATAACTAAAATTTAATAATACATATTGCAATAAGACATTTATTTTTTGTATTATTTTTGTCTTTCTTTTAGTACTATATTTATCCTAATTGTGGCACTGTGTATTCCAGCATTGTATTTTTTTTTTTTTCTTCATACTCGCTGTAAAAAGCATTTGGCTAAACGTCACACCATGTAGGTTTTGTGCCTGATGAATACATTTTTGAGCTTAAATAACTTTTTTGTGTGTAAAGTTCAAGTCCAGTCACTGGTGGTTTTGCAGGACGGAGCGATGGCTTTAATCTGACTGACAGCAAACACCACAAGGCTCATATCAGCATCCGACAGGAAGAAGAGCTAGTGACAGAAAAGTTCAGGCGTTTCTGTCAGGGAGGAAGAAGCATTTCTGTCTATCTCAACACAACAAGCATCACATAATCACATTGTGCTTTTCACAAACATTTTTACGTTCAACCCAAAGCTTGTGGCAGCTTGCCAAAATGACTTGGCTGTTGTCGCCCGTTCTTCCCAAAGTTTATTCGTTTGTTTTATTTCTACTGTGAGACAAATTTTCACAAAATGACAATGTCTCTTTTTGTCGCAAACTGCTTCCAATCAGCTGATCAGAGATGTTGCCGTGTGATTCGTCTGTTAATTCTGTTTTGAAATTTGAGTCATTATGCCACATTCATTTTACATTACTGCATATTTCTTATTTTTATGGATTGGATTTTTCACCTTTTTAAAAAACCAAGACAAATAGTATTGTATTTTGAATCTTTGCAAGTACTTCTGCTTTCTACCTCAATCTTGATCACTTGATGGTCGCGTTCAGACAATAAATCATTAAAAAATATAGTGCCGTGATTATGTTGCTATATCATGTGAAAGCACCCATTTAAAAGATAATTTTTTAGTGTTGCGTAACCGAACGTTATTGGTATAGAGAGATCCCTCTCTGGATGGTTGTACAATCTAGTGTCTTGGGTCATCTTAGTATCACCACAGCTTAAGGCTTGTGTGTGTCACTTCACTGTGTGTAACGTAACTGGATGGTGAAATGCAGAGCACAATATAAATACTGCCCCTAGAGGCCATATTCATAAACTCCCTCACTTTCTTTCTAGAAGTGATGACCTCATGGAAGTGTTGCCAAACTTTTATCAAGCTTCAAGCACAACCGATATTTATCAAGTGAGAAGCCCATTATAAACGATTGGCACACCAGAGCAGTCACGGTTTAGAACAATCAGAACGGCTCTAATCCCGGGTCCTCGGGTGTGATTGAATCTGCGAACGCTGCTCCTGGACTGTTTGTTGTGCCACCAGCCTCAGAAATTCCACACAGGCGATTCCTCCAGTGACGCCCCGGTGAAACACGGCTTTACAGGCCCAGCTCAAAATATCTGCAATCTGGAAACACTTCACACCTCCAACCATGTGGATGCAGCTAAACCGATGACAAACCCTCCGCGGCCAGATGTGGAGCGCCGCCAGATGTGGAGCGCCCTGGGAGTCACCTGTGACTCGGCCGTCTAAATCGATAAATCGATTCTCGCCTGATGCGAATCAATTCTTCAGGAAACGCAGAAACACTTAAATGATGCGACAGCCGGGCTGATAAAAGTAGTTGGGTGGGCTTTTGTTAAAAATAACCGTTTAAGAAAAGAAAAAAAACAGCTGAAAAAAGTTATTTTGAAAAAAAAAAGTGAATTAAACAAAATGAAAAAGAGTGGATTAAACGGATTTATACTGTTAATTTAAACTGATTAACTCTAAGAATTACCATAATGATTTATCAATTTACAAATGTAAATTCTATTTTAAAATTATATACATCACTGATAATATCTTAAGAAAAAAATTTTTAAATTTTACATTTCTTAAAGTATAAAGTACAAATATTTTTACTTTAATGATGACATGCAAGTTTGTCATATTCTCTTTATTAAGTTGTATGTGTAACATAACAGTGATTTTTTTTCTTTTATAATAAATTTGCTATTTAAAGTTTTATTTAATTTCTAACTACGTATTTAATGAATCACTTTTCCATGGAGCCAATCCCAGCAGCTCTGGGACTGAAGACTGGACACACACCCAGGATTGGTGGACAAGCAATCAGAAAGCAAGACACAGACACACACATTCACACACTCACTCACACAGATGAACAGATTTCCAGGCTTTAATTCTCCTGAATGCTTCTGGACTGCGAGTAAACCAGAGACCAGGCTCAATCACCGTGTGGTTGAACTATAACAAAAGTGCTACTAAAAAAAACTACTAAATAACACAAAGTAACAGCATGTGACAACCATCTAAAAGTGCAGAGTCATGTGACACAATCACACAGAGCAGTCACTAATACTCCAGGGGTGCTTCTCAATTCTCAATATTTGTGCGTCCCCGCGTCCTTTACTAGCCCCATCCTTAGCTCCACCCCTTTAGGATGCGGGAAAAGGAAGAGGAAGGGAGCAATCGAATCTGGATCGCACGTTGGGATTATTAGATAAGAGATAATGATATATGTTGTAAAGGTTTCAAACTTCGCAAAATACCAAAGATGTCTTGTTTTTTTTTTTCATTTGATACAATTCAAATGTCTACAACAGTTCTTTTTATTTTAACAAAACAAAAATTTGTGTATTACAATTGTACAATACACTGTACAAAAAACAACAGGCTACATAATTGTATAATTAAATAAAAGTGATTTAGGTATTATACATTGAAGTTCATGAAGATTCATGCATCCTTTGATTAATTGTCTCCTCATCAGTCCTATGTAGAAAGAATTTTACACAACAGTTATAAATGGTAATGTGTTTGTTTTCAAAAAGTTTGCACTCAATCGTGATTGGTGAAGATGTGAAGAGAGTTCACGGTTCAATTAGAGAATTGAGATGTCCTTCAAGATGGCGAAGCTCGATCGATTTCCGGGTCATAGGAAGTGGAAGGAGGATCGAGGACACGAGGAGGCATATTGAGAAGCACCCCAGGTCTCCATCCAGATAGAAGGCCAGATCCAAACAAAAACCTTTAGCGACCCTCAATCATCACTACAGCTGACACACACATAAAGAAACCTCACATTTCATTTGGAGAGGACAAGACTAAGGAAGACCCGATCGAGAGAAAGGGAGAAAGATGAGAAAGTGGGAGAAATCAGAAGGAAGAACGTGGGAGCAAGGCCAGAGGAATGCGTTCCCACAAGACAAACTTCCCAGCATCCATCTGAAGCCCGAGCTTGATGATGATTATCACAAACCATTGAAGACATCACAGTAAAATCTTCTTCACTACTTTCTCACTCTGAACAAAAAATGCATCTCAAGGAAGACGTTGCCGCTACACACGAGTCTTACACGTTATTCCAAATCGGAAAATAAAAATGCTATCAAATATATTGTGGTAAAAATTGTTGATCCTTTCACAGCTTCTCTGACATCATCCGCTTTAAATCTTAACTCTGTTAAGAAATGTGATGACCAACCTGCGGCCCGGGGGCCAGAACCGGCCCTAGAAGCGGCTCCATGTGGCCACTTTTTAATTTTGTTTAATAACACGGAACATAATTTTATTTGGTGTTACATTTTGTTATACTTTTGTTATATATTTGAAAAATGAGAGAGAGATGGGGGGGGCAAGAGAGATAAAGAGAGAGAGTAAGAGAAAGGGAGAAAGAGAGAGAGAGAGAGAGAGAGAGAGCGGGAGAGTCAGAGAGAGACACGGACTGAGAGAGAGGGATGGAGAGGGATGGGGGGGGTGGCAGAAAGGGGGGAGAGAGAGACAGTCAGACACACACAGAGCAGCGGGAGCTTTGCTTTCCTACAGGTCACTTTTCTCTCTTGCTTTCCCTCTCACGGTCTGAGTCTGAATCTAACGACGCGTAAAACAAACGTTTACAAACTTCTTTGATAAAAAGAACACATCGGATGGCCGCTCTCCTCGCTTCAACTTCTACTTCCTCTCTCGAACACTTGAGTATTGTTTCTTCTTATAATGCTAGTTAACTCTGCCCTTCAGCTGTAGCTCCGCCCCCACTTGCAGATCTCATTCTGCAATGAGGCGACTGTCTACTTCACAAAGTTGATTGACTTTTTTTTTTTTTTAAGTTTCCCATCATCAACACTACTGCAAATGTTACATTTCACACAATTATTAGCATTAGGCAAGAGCGAGAAGAACAAAATACAAGTCTTGCCAAATCAGAAGAAAAAAAAACAAGTGTATGCAAGTGTTAAAGGGCCACGCCTTCCTTTAGAACCAACCCAGGAACCAACACAGCAACACAGGAATCTCAAGTGTTTTAAAAGTGGTGGGTGTTTAAACGTGCTTATTCAGATTAAGGGGATTATTGATTACACTGAAAATGTAACACCACAAAGAGAAGTTGATGAGGTTTACAGACTCAAAACAGTAAAGTAACAAAAGATCAGAATCACAAGGACGTGCGTCGCTCTCAGAAGTGTTGTTACAGCCTCATCCGAGAGTGCTGCAATCACACGTATTATCCCAGTGTTAATCAAAAAGTAAATGCTTGAAAAGTGTCTAGTCATCATCATGTGTGTTTGCGTGCAGTTTATTCATCATAACTGCAAACCTCAGATCTTTAACACACAGAATTTTGCGGACTACACGCGTCCTTTGTTAAAAGTGTTCACTTTGCAAAGTTCAGACTAGTTACTGTATTGAATTGAATTGAATTGAAAAATCCTTTATTAGTCCCACAGCGAGGAAATTTCACGTCACAACAGCAACAACAAATCCAAACAAATAAATAAACAAACATCACCATAACGCACTGCACACATCCTAATAAACAAACAAACACAGACCATAAATGAACAAGTAGCGCTGCCCGTCATAAGCAATACTAGTAATAATAGTTACTATTACTAGTTTGAAACGCTGCTGTCCGTTACTGCGTTTGTTACTGACAGTGTGTTAAACACACAGAAAGACACTAGAAAATGTTCACTAAACGAAAACAATATATATAAAATCATAATAATAATAAAAATAATCTACATAATCTACTTGTAAATATTATTAGAAACAGCTTGTTGATCAAATTTGGGAGATTATTCCAAGCTGTAGCATTTTATTGTTGTTCTAAGGAATAACAGTAATGTGTAAAGTAGCAGCCACCTATAAAAACCTCCATTATTTAGAGAACACAGATAAAAAAAAACATTTTTGTCCGACAAAGAGGAAAGAGAAGAGGAGAAGAAAAAGAAAATAAAACAATCGACATCCGTAAACAAAATAAAAAAAAAAAAAACGAATAATAAAAAATAAGAACAATACATGTTTCATAAAATAATAATAATCAATTTGAATACATTTTAATAATACATGTTAATGCATTCACATTTATGCTAAGGCTGCCCACTGCTCCGAGTTCGTGTCGGATGGGTTAAATGCAGAGAAAAAATTTCCCCACTGAGGGACTAATAAAGGTTGAATTATTATTATTATTATTATTATTATTATTATTATTATTATTTGTACATATCCACCGTCTTCCAAACGAAAATAAACTCAAAACTCTTCCTTCTCTTCAAATTACCGATTGGATTTTTTATTGAGAGTTGCCGTTCATTAGCTAAATAATCTGTTCAAATATGTCAAGTGTGTAAAATTTAGTTTTAAAAAAAAAAAACAGCAAAATGTGCCTACTTTATTACTTTAATTACTGTAAAGTTGCAGATTATTTTTGTTTATAAATTCATAAAAACTTCAGATTAAAGTCGATCTTTTCAGACAGCGCTAGAAGCCAACCAAGCTAGGACCAGATCGTCGCGGCGTGATGACATCATCGCTGGAACGTCAGTTCACGTTTTCTCACCGGCGATGTGTTCTGGTCGTCCACAAGCCAGGACTGACTGCGCTAGCCGTGACCAAATACGGCGGCTTCAAACACTGGCAAGAGGAGCGAAGCACCGCTCCAGATCTCCTAAACTGGAGTGAGACTGGACAAACGAGTCTTCACTTGGCCGTAAATCCAGCGAGAAAAGCTTGTCCCGATAAACAGAGGCATCTCCTCCCTTTACTTATTACAAATACACGTGAAAAAAGCGGCAAACGCTGGAAACGTGGAGGTGAACTGAAGGTTCATCAGTGAAACACACAGGCTCGTCATCATCTGATGGACTCGGGTTCCAGAAGATTCCTGGACCAGCGTGAACATGCTCAGACAGAACGACACACATCGCTTGAGACCTCCTAACGCTGCTTTAGAACTGCAAATTTAATGGCATTTTTATGTTCCATTAGAAACATGTAATTACAGTAACGTGAGTGAGTTTTTGTGAGTGAGCATTTAACCATTTAGTGAAGTGACACACACACATACACAAACAGCGTGAGAAATTGGAACTTCAAAAATCGGGATTCAAACTAGACTTTAAAATATTAGGTTAATAATGTGTAAAGACCAAGAACAAAACCGCAATAATTAATTAGACTGATATTAGCGGAATTAAAGAAGTACTCTGATAGAGAGAGAGAGAGAGAGAGAGAGAGAGAGAGAGAGAGAGAGAGAGAGAGAGAGAGAGAGAGAGAGAGAGAAAGAGAAAGAGAAAGAGAAAGAGAAAGAGAAAGAGAAAGAGAAAGAGAAAGAGAAAGAGAAAGAGAGAAAGACAGACTGACAGAGACACAGAGTGAAGAGAGAGAGGAAGAGAAACAGAAAAAGAAACAAAGCTTTCTTCATGTTTCCTCAATTATATATTTCAAAAATTTAATTAGTTTCCAAAAATGCTCAAAAGGTCACAATAATGCCGTCAAATAATTTATTTTAAAAATTACTAGTATATTCAATATAATCAATTACAAATGTGCTGCACGACTTAAACGCTGAAGAACACCTGAAATACAGCTGGAAAAAATGGAATTAAAAAAAAAAAAAAAAAAAAAAGATTCTGAAAACTAAAAATCATGTGGGAAAAAAAGCATCAAATTCAGAACAAGCACAATCCAAAAATAATGATATTTCCGGGAAGTAGTTTCAGACATTACGCGTCTTTTTTGGTCACAGTGAAGTGAGTGTTTAAATGAATGTTCTGCAATAACTTATAAAGCAAGAGATCATGTGAACTCATTCAGCCTGAGCTCGTGAGCAAGAACATTCAACTCCCTGCACGTAAAGACAGCAGCAGTGCATGCTGGGAAGCAAAGTCTGCAGCAGTGCATGCTGGGATCTAGGGCTGCAGCCCGACTCAACCTGTAACCAACCATAGTGCCTTTGATAAAACCTCAAAACCAATTGGCTGAAAGTAAAACTAGAGAGCGAAAGAGTCTTCAAAACAGAAATCTTAACCATTTCAAGATCTCAAAAACCAAGCTGAGCAAAGGCTCGATCACATGAGACGCTTTGCCTCAGTTGGAGAAGTTAGAACGTGAACAATGGAAACTTGGATGTACTTGTAGGACTTTGTAAATAAAAGAAACTGTTGTCATCTGAAAAGCTCTCAGAGCTGAATGAACATCTCTACACCCTCAGAGACCTGGACACAAAGAGACCCTTCATTACTCCAAAACCCACCATGGTCACATCCAGCGCTGTAACAAACGTCTTCCTCCAGTGAGTTTGAAAAGAGCACAAACGCTCTATAAAAGTCACATCTTCATGATCAAAGAGAAGCACTGAAGAGTGTAGACAAATCCTGCAACACTTGCATGATCTTCATAAGCCAGAACATCCATCCATACTTTCTAGAGTCTGATTCTAGATGTTCGAGGCTATGATCTTCATAACTTAGATCTTCTAGACTCGGCTATCATCTTCATAATCCTTTTATATTTGATCTTTATTAATCCTTCTAGATCCAAGGACAATCCAACAATTGACCTTCATGTGATCTATAACATCAAGACAGTTATGATCTTCATAATCCTGATCTGAGGATAATACAATGATCTAGATCTCCATATGATCTAGATTCTGGATTCTAGATCATCAAGACTTGGTTTTGTACATTATAATCCTTTCATTACAATCGTTTCAAGAGAAATGCCATAATCTAGATTCATGTGATCAAGAACTTCAAGACGGTTATGATCTTCATAATCCTTCCAGATCTGAGGATAATCCGACATTCTAGATCTCCATAGGATCTAGAAAACCTAAATTCTGTAAAGTCTTCACAACCAAGAACTATATACTTGACTATGATCTTTATGGTAATTCTTCTAGATCCAAGGATAATCCAATAACCTAGATCTTCATGTGATCTAGAACATCAAGACAGCTATTACCTTCATAATCTTGATCTGAGTATAATGCAATAATCTAGATATTCATGTGATCTAGAACATCAACATTTGGTTGTGTACAACAAAAAGTGCCATAATCTAGATCTTCATGTGATCTATAACATCAAGACGATTATGATCTTCATAGATCGGAGAATAATACAATATTCTAGATCTCCATATGATCTAGAAAACCTACACTCGGATATGTCTTCACAACCAAGACCACTAGACTTGATTATAATCTTTATAATCCTTCTAGATCCAATGATAATCCAAAAATCTAGATCTTCATGTAATCTGAAGAACATCTTGACTGACCGCAGACACAGTGGGCTGAACTACACCATGTGTCTTCCTTCCTGAAAGTCTGCAAAGCACTTCACACCACCACACCCCATATGAGCGTGTTAATGTAAGGAAGGCCACGTTACTTATTACCAACTGAAAGTGAGGAGAACTTGAGATTCACACACACACACACACACACACACACACAGACACGACGTCCAGGGAGCAGACCAAGTTCAGTGTATGCTAGGAACCAAAGTCTAGGGCACTTCAGTTTTTTAACCTACTAATCCGAGATTCGAACCTGTAACCCTTTGGTTGCAAACCAAACTATCTAAGAGAGACGCGGCAGACCAAAGGCTTCAGCTGCGATAACTGAGTGACAACCGGCCGAGTGTTATTCGACACGTCTGCGCGAACCGAGACCGGAGGCTGTCAACCCCGCGGACGCAGTTCCACGTTATCAGACTTCACTCCTCCCGTGACGTGTGCGTGCGTGTTACAGAACACTTTACCGCGCCGTAGGCCATGAAAACAAGCCACCGGAAAACACTCAAGAATCTGCGCTCCACGCCACGGCCGCCGCTTAAACACGAACGTACTGCCTCTCCGCCGCTACGTGCGCTTTACTTCCACTTCTCGCTCACTTTGTACCGTATTCCGGCGATAAAACACAGAGAGAGAAAAAAAGCCAACTTTGTCTGCACCCCAGGATGAATAACGACGCTATTGCCGCCGGAAACACACACTTTTCGACGCGAAAGTGTTGTCGTGTTCCTCGACATCTCGATGTGAGAGACATTCGCGTCGGAAGGAAAGTTGCCACCCGCGAAAAAAAAGTTGAGCAGCTGCAGGGAAGTGAAGCGAACTTCTTACCTCCGGTCTGTTCGGTCACTAGTCCGAGTCTACAGCAGCGCGGAGATATTGCCAATCCCTGACCAGCTGAAGGTCGCGGTCAGTAACGCTGGTGTGTGTGTGTGTGTATCGTCAGAAGTGATTTCTCTGCGGCACCGTTGCTTTGAGGAGACTATCAAACTCCACCCTGTGGAGCGCGCGCGCTGTCCCGTGGACGCGCACGCACGGCGGACTGGTACGTTGTCGAAAACGTAATTCAGGGACTTGTGGTTGTTTCTTCGAGGTAAAAAAAAAACCATATATTCAATGACATTCTTATTATATTCTATGTGATATTTTTCCAAAAACAAAATTGGTGTGTGTGTAGAGATTTTACTTAAAATGTGTAAACGTGCAAATGTTTTTAATAGATATGTTTGTGTGAATTCTTACAATACAAAACAAAAGAATATGTGTAGTATTAGCAAAATAACAAACGGATGAAATTGACGAGTGTTCAGGGGTTTGCAATTGTTTGACCCAGTACTTATTTGATGGATGGATGGTACGTTAGTTGGTTTCGGACAGTGCGCTAACAGTGCCATCTTGTGGCCAATCCACACATCGCCGAAACTATTTCATAGAATGTCAAAATTGGCATTCGAATGTTGAATTCAGTCTGTGAATTTTCAATATTATGGCTGATTTATATACTTGTTTTATTGTTGATTTATAACTTAATCAACTTGCAATACAAATTGGCAGCCTTATATAGTTTTAATATCCACACACAGAACAAACTTTATTGTATGTATGTATGTATAAAAGAACCTCTGAGCACTAGACTTGGGCATATTGTTGTAAAAAAAAAAAATAAAAGTATACTATTGGGTTACAAGGAGATGAAGCCAATCACTGCAACCCTGGGTCTGAAGGCAGGACACACCTTGAAGTACCAATTGCATGTTTCTAGACTGTGGGAGGAAACCAGAGACGCAGAGGAAACCCAGGCAAACACAAAGAGAACAGTCCAACACACTGCAGAGGTTTCATTAAACAAAGCTTTAATCCTCAGCTTTTTTATTAATACGGTACATTCACATAAGCGGCCGTGATGCCTCTGTAACATACTACACTCGTTGCTCTCTTTACCGATATCAGACAGAATCTCTTCCAACCTACAAAAGTAATTAATTTATAATTACAGATGTTAAATATTCACCAATAGTTGGTTTTACTCTAATTGTTTCTGAAATTGATTTATTAACACTAGCACTTTCATCTTAACAACACATTTACCCAACTGTAGGTAGTACTGCGTGTAGTTAAAATAACACTAATCGCGCGCACACACACACGCACACACACGTCTATATATACAAGTACATACACTCACTGTATATGTATCAATACATATAAACACACACACACACAGTATATTTACATATATAGACAAACACACACACACACACACACACACACACATATATATATATAAATATATACATATATGCACATACATATACACATACATACGCATTTAAACTCACTCACTCACACACACACACACACACACACACACACACACACACACACACACACACACACACACACACACACACACACACACACACACACACACAAAGAAAAAAGATAATTCATTATTTGTGCACATTTCTAGATAAAAGATTTTAGTTTTTTGGAGCTGAATTTTTTCGGTGTCTCTGAAGAACAAGAATCTTTCCCAAATTAATATTTTTTTCTTTTCATATCACATATATAACTGAATTTAAAGACGTCCACATGCTGCTCAACCACAGCATGGCGAGTTCTGACTTATCCGCTTTGTGCTTTTTCCACAAATATCGGCCCAAAAAAATTCCAAAAAGTTTCCTTTCCAACTCAAGGACTTTACGGTGCGAGTCATGAATATCGGCGTCTAGCGGCGAAAATACATTATACATTGTATGTGATAACTTATCAAATAATCAATCAGGCGTTTAAATCCTCATCAGCGGCTTCAGTGAAACCATTGATCTGACATTCAAAGAGATTTGAAGCACCAAAACGATAATCACAACCGCAAAATGTCTGGAGAAAGATGTAATGCTTTAGAAGCAAAGACTTTGCTAAGATGAAAGACAACGTGGAGAGTGAAATGTCAACCACCATTTAAAAAAATGGCCTATTTATGCATAGTACACAGTCTACCCAATGTCTGTCAAATTAACCACTTCCTGTATTACAGAAAAACCTGTTGCTATTTAAACACAGTGAAGGTCAGATGAGTTCTGGAACAATAAAAAGCCAAAGAGTCCTGCTGAAGAGGAGCACCTCACAGAGGTTAATGATCTCCGTTTGTCACCGCCACCAGCTCAGGGTCCGCCGAGGTGGCTGATGGGATGCGCGGCATCTTCTTAAGGGGGCTGGGAATGTGCTGAGACACAAACAGACAGGAAAATCAGAACAGGTGACAAGCAGAACTCGACCTAACAGTTTATTAATTAATGATAATAACAATAATAATAATAATAATAATAATAATATTTGAGATGCTTCAGATCAGAATCTCCAGATTCACTTTTTACTGTGTCTAAAGCAGGGTTCTCAAACTACCGGCCCGTGAGCCGTTTACAGCCCACCCTACCCCGCCATTACGCCCCCTATTACTAATAAAGGTTCAATTATTATTATTATTATTATTATTATTATTATTATTAAAGAGTGAAGTAAAGTTAAACTGTTTAAGTGAAGTAAATTGTGTATTGTAAACTTTCTTCTCTTTTACAGAAAATGGTCTGAAAAAGAATCAATATTGTGAAAAAAATATTGGATAAACCTGGTTTGATGAGTCTCCATTTGTACTGTGACTCTCGGAAATGGTCAGAAATTAGTTTTAAGAACATAAAAGCTATGATCCATCCTGTCTTGTCTGAAGATCAGACTGGTGGTGGAGGTGTAATGTTGTGGGGCTGTTTTTTTCTGTTTCAAATAAGCGGCAATATAAATGCCACAGCCTAGCTGAGTATGGTACCACAGGTGTACACATCTACTTCCAGCAAGGTGATGCACCATGCCAAAAAGCTCAAATCATCTGGTTCACCCATTCAGAAACATCTTTTTCACAACCTCACCTCACTGGAACTGAGAGGTCGAGCATCCAGAAGACTGTCCTCGTTGACGGAGCGTCTGGAGTATTGCCTGCGGTGCTTTTCATCCACTCGCGTCAGGTACCACGTCCCCGGGAAAAGCTCTTCCACTGAACCTTGAGGGATGTAGCTTGCTGTGAGGAAACAAACACGTCACCACGTCAAGACGTTTGTGATGGAGAGATCCATCGAGATTTTTAGATGGTGCCCAGCTAGTGAAAGATTAAAGATATATAATGAAATAATAAGATGTTACAGAAAGATCTACCTTTTTATACATTATTAATAATACATTTTAGAGACTATTGTCATGTTATGTATGTTTGCACTTTACGTTGATAGTTAAGAAAGTCAGAAAAAGCTGGGTCATTTTTACTGCTTTGAATGTTACTTATAACTAGTCAAAGAGTGCATCTATAAATGTACAAGACAAATCATTTACTTAATTGTTAATAGTTTAAAAAGAAATTATCCTCAGACTTTGTTTTCTTTATCATTCATTTGTCATTAGTACAACAGTACAAAAAGTACAACAAAAGCGCAAGTCAGAGAGAAATTGTGTGCATTCAGAATGGAATCAAGGCAATACCTAAATGATGGGTTTCTTCTCTGAGCTTCATGTTCTCTGCAAATACAGCTGGAGGAACCTTGGTTCTGGAGTCCAATCTGGCCTGCAGATCGCTTAAGCTGGCCACCAATTTGTCCAATGATGAGCCTTAAATGAAACAACAGCCAATCAGTCGCCGGTAAACATCGTTTTCACAATTCAAAGTCCAAGTCATGGTCAATGTCACCTGATCTACAAAGCAGCAAACTGGCGGGTACGCACCGGGTGTGGCGTCCTGAGTGACCCTGACGGAATAGAGCGTGGCAGCGAAGCCAGAGCCGTAAGAGAAGACGCCGATTCTCTGTCCCGCCAACTGCTGTGTTGTGTATCTACAAAACAGCAAAATCACTACACACTCGCAATTGTTATGACACGTGATAAACCTCGCCGGAAGACTTACTGTGCGAGAACCGAAGCCAGGCAGCCGTACACTGATGGTGTGTACATGTTGCCGTTCAGGTTTGAGATGAGGAGCGATGCCTTGGTTTTCTGCTCAAACGCATCAGAACTGGCTTTCAGAAAAGCCTTTTCTACATCTCGGTCAAAGTACGTGTCTTCAGCCTTCAGATCTCTGCGAAAAACACAAACCAGTTTAAATAAAGCTCCCTCTCCATCATATTTGCAGTAAACAGAACTACAGACACCTGAAAAAGGCTAAGCAAAACCAGAAATATCGATCACAAGTGGTTGAATTGTTTTGTAGCCTGTGTAATAAAAAAACCAGATCACAATATAATTTCTACATCTGACTATCATGCAAAATGGAGAAAAATCTTAGTGAAATCGAACAGAGGAACTAAAGTAAAGATGATGAATCACCGCATCACTAGAGACAACTTTCCAATCACGTGTCTAACATCCACATCAGGATGCTGGTGATCCAAAAATTGTTATAACAAATAAATAAAATAAATCCCACAAATTTAGGAAAATGACCTTGGAAAACTGCACCGACTTTTTGGCAAAAAAAAAAAAAAAAA
>CM051494.1:9544619-9581765 GCA_028031935.1 Paedocypris micromegethes | reverse complement strand
AAAAAAAAAAAAAAAAATCACCAAAAAAAAATTGTGGGGCGGATGCAGTCCATATGTGCAGTTTTTATTACCCTCACTAATGTCAAAGTGTCAAACGTCGCTTTCTGTCATTTGTTGTTTTTGTTAGTCTAGTTTTGTAATATTAACGTTTTAACAAGGTCCCATTTCAGGGGGGACCAAAACATTTTTTTGCAATAGGAACTAATTAGCTTTGTTGCTGGAGAAATTAAGATTTCTGCATGACATGACACTGCAAATCACCTCCAGCCATTTATAACTGAGTTACAGTATGAGACAGTAAACTTTGCTTTAGTCACTGTAAGCCAAGTAAAGTTATTTTATGATGATTCTGGTTTAGTCATGCCAGTCATGGCCAACGCTTGTTGGGTTGGCTTGCAATCAAAAGGTCACAGGTTCAAGCTCCGGACCAACAGACGCCCCACATGACCCCCGGTTTGTGTCTCTAATAGTCTGAGCTGTAAAGTTCCAATCACCTGAAAGCTTCCAGGCCACTGAACGGCCCACTGTCTGTGTTTGGACTGGGATGAGAGAGAAAGTCGTTGAGCATGAGCCGGGCCAGAGACTTCTGGACCAGTTTACAGTACGGCGAGTGAAAGACCATGAAGCCAAAGTCCTGGAGACTGCAGCGTCTGTCGAGACCCTCTGAAACAGAGCGGAGGAAATGTTAACACGCTGACCACCAACAGCTTCAGCGCAGCAGCTTAAAGAAACAATTATTACAAATTTGCTTAATGCAAAATTATGTTTCTTATATTATAATTAAGATTAAACAACTTAAAAATATAAAACGTTTTTCGGCCTTTTCTAAAAAAAAAGGCTTTTTTCTCTATAATCCGTTAACTCTATAAGTTCTAAACTCTCAGCGATTTATCTCAGAATTGTGAGGTAAAAAACTCTGAATCGCATCTTTCTTTCCAGACTCTGGGTTAAACTTCTTTTAGTTAAACTCAGAATTGTGGAATTTATCTCAGATTGTGTGAATCCTCTCATAAAATCAATATTTCTTTGTAATAATTCATCCCTAATAACATCTCCCAGAACAAGGTCTTTACAACAAATTACTCACGGTTGTGAGAAAAATCTAAATAACAAAATTTTATCTCCATATTATGAGATGAAGCGAGAAAATTCTGACTCTATAATAGACAATTAAAAGTTTTTTTTAAGAATAAATCATCATAATAATCTGTTTAGCAATTACCGTTTTGTTTGTGTATTTATTTCACATTCACAACAATTAAAAAAAACATTGTAAAAAATGTAAAAAAGTTGCAGCCAATTAGATTGAAGTGTCTCAAAATGATTTCAATAATCCCACTATAAGGGTTAAAAATACAACAAAACATGAAGATGTTTAACAGGAAGCATTTGCCGACCTCTTTGCCACTGGGCCTGGATCTTGCTCCTGTAGACGGAATAGCAGCGGTCTAAAGCGCTGAGGTAACACTGAATGGACAGCTTGCCGTCCACCACCGGATACTCCGAAACCATGTCGGGTTTGTAGAAGTCGTAGGCGTGCTGCATGTGCGTCCCGCGAAGACCTGTGCAGGACAAAAACATCACACGTCTGTCGGACACACAGACACACCATCTGCAGTGTGGAACATACCTCGCTCGAAAGACAGAGGGGCGTTCGGACCGACTAACATGGCCACCGCTCCGGCGCCACCTGTTGGCCTGGCACTGCCGGTGGCATAGACGGCGATATCACCAGCCACGACCAGAGCAAAGCGACCTGGAGGACGAAGAACAGTTCAAAACACTGACATCAGCTGAAAATTACAGTGTTGGTGGACATGATCTGAAGTTCAGATTAAATCACCGTATTTTCCGTATGATTGTACGTTTAATTAAAAAAAAATCAATTAATAATTCGATGTCTTAGTTTGTGTTCCATTAAGAGGAGGGAATTATGGCAAGCCATATTAACATTTAACCCTCTGCGACTAATCTAAATCAGCCATGAGTCCCGATGGCCTCGTCTGTGTACTGAGTGTCACAAAACTTTCCCACCTGCTGTATTAACCCCTAAAGTTCTAAAACCGATTCAGCATGTTGCTGTGTTCTTAGACCACCCTCTAGTGATGTCCGCCAAAGGGTATTTGCAATTATAGTGAAAAAGGCGGAGAAAAGGACGGAAGCTCTGACGGCTGCAGTGCAGTGCAAACTCTGAAGTCTTTGCAAAGGGTTTACATTTAATATTTATGGAAAAATATTTAGGTAAGACGTGACCCTTTCGTTAGGGCACGAGAAATCTTCATCAAAAATGAAAATGAGTAAATATTTAGTAATAACATATGTAATATCTCTCACGGTAAATCATGTAAAAAAAAAAACGACGTTTCATTTTTACATTTATTGCGCTCCTAAAAGCCCAACTAGCAAAAAAATTATATAATTTCAGAGCTATGGTCTCAAGAGGCTAGACTGGTTACTACTACAAACACACAGTGTAGACATAAAATGTCACTGTGGTGGATTAATGTTGATTTGGCTTGCCACAGTTTTATTGGAAGCTAAAAATAATGGCCAGAACGAAATCCATATGTTTCCCAGGACATTCTTGAAGGACACTCCTGAAGGACTTCCTTCTTTCACAAGACGTTCTACGGCAAGAAAAGACAGGCCAGAACATCCGTACCGTCCCAGGAGCTGGACTCCACCCAGTTGATGGCATTGAAGAGAGCAGCCGTTCCTCCGTAGCAGGCGTTGGTGGTGTCCACACCCTCCACGTCGGTGTTGCCCGACTCTTCAAAGAGCTGCATCAGGACGGTCTTGGTGGACTTGGACTTGTCGATGATGGTTTCAGTGCCCACCTCCAGCCTGCCCACACTCTCGTACGACAGGCCGTTTCTCTCCATCAGCCGCTGGACCACGGTCAGGCATAGGGAATTGATGTCCTCTCTGTCCGAGCAGAAGCCCATCCTGGCCTGACCCAGTCCCACTGTGTATTTCCCAGCCCCCACCCCGTCGTACTGCTCCAGCTCCGACTGCTCCACATACTGAGAGGGCAAGTACACCTCCAGGGCGATGATGCCCACGTCTTTCGGCCAGGCAGCCTCACAAACCGCAGGCAGTGATCCGGGCATTTTCAGTCTGCGCAAAAACAGCCGACAAATTTATAAACAAATAAATAGTTTTGGTTCAAATTAAATTATGGTTTATACGAGCTAATATAAGGAAAATTAAATATCGACAACTACGAAAATATATATTTAAATTACAACAGATGTATTACAACTAAAAAAACGAAAAATATTTTAAAAACTATATACCAACAAAGATATATATATATATTGATATTACTAAATACAAAAAAACACTTTAATAATAATTTTACTACTAACAAATACTTTTATGAGATAAACTGCTCCATATAATATGCTATTTATTATATTAACTTTATAATAAGTTGATAATTACTAATTAATGATTAATAAGAAAATAAAATGTTATAATTAACTTTACTTTTGGACCAGGAATGACATCTCAAAATAGTGAAAAAACACAATTTGATCATTTGGTACATACAAAAAATGTTTGCTTCTGATAAAAACTTACAATAATTCATTACACATGTAATTTGTCATAAATAACATTTAATAATAAAATATTTTCAAAATAACTGGACTTTTAGTCTTGAAAAAGTAAAAATAAAAAAGGACTAGTGAGTGAACTAGTTTTTTCATTTGTTTAAGCGTTTTAGAAACAGTCATAAAGTATCTCTTTTCATTAGCATTTAGCAAAGCTCAGCTAATCATCCACCAACTTGCATAGGCCAGCAATTCAGTGTGAGTACTTGTGAGGTCGTGTGAATGACCGTTAATAAACCGGAATTTGTTTTTCTGAGCACTGACCTTTGCTTTTTATCACTCTTATGGCGTTGGTCATTTTATTGTGGTGGAGGAGAATGACCATCATGAAAATAGGATTTTGCTGGTATTATTTGAATTTGAATCTACCTTAATTTGTCACGTGTAAGTAAACGAAGATGGTATGTCTTATTCTGACAGCAAATCATAAAATAAAGGCTCAACGGATCAACAAAATCTGCCTTCAAAATAGACAAATAGGAATATTTTACACTTCCTGATGATTCCTGACATTATCGTGATGATTTATATGGCCATAGTTAAGTAACAGAACGGGAAAATTCGATTACATTTGAGCTTACAATAGTAAAACACCCATTTACACTGAGCAGGAATCGACCGAGATGAAGAAGCAAACGTAGTAGAGCAGCATGTTGAACGCAGCACATGGTAAAGCTGGTTATCTGTAACAAGATTAACCCTCTAACTAGGTAAAGGACATTACCTTTACCCTACATAGATAGTTTACTGAGCGTGTTTGAGTCAATCGAACTCTGCACTGTCCGGCACAAACAAGATTGAGCGCCACAAAAACGCTCAGACTTTAAAATATATATTTGTACTGAATATTTTGGAAGAAAAAAATGACAATAACATTACTCTAAAAGCGTGTATTTATCGTGAATTTTTTATTATTGTATTTGTATTTTATTATTAGAAAATTATTCTAGATTATTACATTCTTAAGACTGAATTTTATCTGCATAAAATGATGAAGAAGTTGAATTTGGTTTCTGATTCTCAAATGTAAACGAATAGTTTTATTGACCGTTAACAGATTTGGTCTCTTCTTGTGTTGTCGCAAACGTTTTGTTGACATTCAAATGATCCACACACGTTGGAATGACGACACAGCTGATATGAAGAATCACACAGATTTCATCTTATCGCGGTTGTGACGCGGTGTAAACGGTTCAGTTGTCAGTGTCATCAAAATTAAAGTGTTTTCCGTCTTCTAACGGAAAGGAACCGGATGACGGCAAAAGCACTCGAGCACAAGTCTCTCAAACCAACAGATGTTATTACTATTACAACCACGAGAGTTTCTTACCTGACGGTTCTACACTTATCGAGGTGAAAGTGTCACTAGAGGCGGAAGATCGCGGCTGTCCTGAGGATCATGAGGTCAGAAGTGACGAGTGCCAGTCGAACACTATTCGGGAACGGACCTTCTTCCGTTCACGCGGCACAATGCGCGTGTTCGGGGGCGTGGCCTACGTGCACATACTACGTGGTTCCGCTCATAATAAGTGGCACGTGTACTAAGAACGTCCTGCGCGTGGCGCTGTCCAGACTCACTCACTAATCTCGCTTCCACGAGACTTAACGGAGCTCGACGCACAGACAAGACACGTTTTAGTCTAGTCATATTCAATTGTGTGAATGTGATGATTCTGAATGCTATCGGTAAGATAGACAACTACCCGTGATTAGAATTTTAAGAAATTACTTTTAGCGTTTGTGTTTTGCACTAGCGCTTTTTCTAACGATGATAAAAACTTCAAAGTTCTTCAAATTGTTCTAACAAATAAATACACAAATAAAGAAGAAGTATATATTAAGTTATGAAGTAACCATTAAAAACAGGAACTGTCTGCAGACTTACACGTTGATTGTACCAAAACAGTATTCATGATTTAATGTTTACTAATGATACAATTTCATACTTAACTCAAATCTTACCAAAACGTTAAAAACAATGTGTCTGCTTATACGTATATGGTAAACTATTAATTTATAGAGAAAACGGATTCTCACGTTTATCTAATTACTGCAGGCTTATTAATATGTTATAATATATTATTGATGATAATAATAGTAATTAATAGTGAGCGAGTGTGCGCGCGCGTGTATTTAACATGCTCAATAAAATCAGTTAATTGTCGTAAAGAAATCACAACTTGTATTTGATTCAGAAATGCTCAAAATAAAAACTAAAACAGACGCGTTAAAAGTCATTCAAAAGTCTGACCAATAGGAAAACAGTTAATGTGATCATCAAACAAACAGATTACATATTGATTGTTCGTATTACAACCTTAATCTTATTATAATGTCCATGACATAAATATTGCCGCTTCGAGACGGTCTAAGACAGTGAAAAGTGCTTTCTAAATAAAGTTGAGACTTGTTACTCACCGATTCACCTGAGCACAGTTTTCTCTTTCCTGGCCGCTGCTCCTCAATTAATGAGTCGGTTACTTACTGAACTTGGAATTAGAGACGATTTGGCTTATAAACGAAAAGCGGACAACACCTGCGCTCTCGCGCGCCGTGGTTTCCCACGCCCAATCAAAACCTCGCTAGTGTTCTCCAGCTTCTTTGTGTACGCCCACTGTAATTGTAAGCCAATCAGTGGCGGCGAAAAGAAGTCTGCGGCGTGTGTTCCTCGTGATGGTTCAATGGTGTGAGCGAATGACGGTGTATGGTGAGAGAGCCGCAGCCAATAGGCGTCCGCTCGCCATGTTTGTACGAGTCGGCAGCGAAGCCTGGTGTCGTTTCCATGACGACATGACGTCAGAACACTTCAACTGACAGCGTCAGTGCTTTTCACTGATTTCATCGAATAATATAATTACAATTTACATAATTGTATGATATAGCTGAAAATGTACAGGCCAGTATAAACCAGTGTATTTTAAGACTTTACAGACGTTTTAATAATACTACGCAGTAGAATAGAATAGAATAGAATAGAATAGAATAGAATAAAATGCCTTTATTGTCATTGCTATGGCAAGCGGACCAGGACCAGAAGCAGCAGACGTGAGGAACAGGTTCTTCCTCAGAGCTGTGACCCTCCTGAACACTGCCCTCGCACTAGACTTTTCCGTTGCTTTTTGCACCCAAAATTGTTTACAAGCCTATCGCACTACTGAACGTTCCATGCACATCCAGGGTATGGACATCCGCTGTGGGACTGATAAAGGCTTTTTCAATTCAATACCTGCTCATGGCACCTTGTGCTGAACGTGTCAATATGCTCATGTCTACTAATTACCCGGCTGCACACAATTGTGACGTACACTGCATATACCTCCCTATACCATGTTTCTATTCATCATGGCTATCTACCTTATCATATCTATCATGTGTGTGTGTTTATATGTGCCTGTATAATTTATATCCCCATGCAGCACTTTAAAAACACATCAAATTAATTATTATTTATAAATCATATGCATATCATTACTTGCACTTGATACTTTCTGCACTTCCTGTTAGTCCTAACTTTATTTTGTTGTCTTGTACTGTACTTGCCAATGACAATAAAGTTGAATCTAATCTAATTATGTTGCTATCTTTTTTTTATCTTACTGTTTGTCATCCCATTTTTATCTAGTTTTTAGCAAATGTTAAATGTGTTACGATATTTATGTGTTTTTTAATTATACATGTGTGATGATTGTGCATTTTCAATACTGTTTTCCAGGTCATTTAGATAATATTCTATTCATTTTTGTCACTAAAACAGTTTCCATTAATAATGTAATAGTGTGTTAAAAACTGGGACGTCTGAGAAATGTACGACTGTAAGTTTGTAGTTAAAATGAAATATAAACTACAATGCATAAGGGTGAAAGTCTTAGAATTCCATATGCCATTTTGTAAACTTAGTATCATAATTATTTGCCTTTGTCACATTGCTCAAACATCAGTTGAACTGGACACTTTCTGATTTAAACGACTTTATCTGCCACTGCTTCCCTCATTATGAGCTAAATCTGGTTGGATTTCATTTGGCCAGAGCAGGTAAAGGGCGCAGGAAATGATCAGCTCTCACATAAAAAACACACGTCTAACGCTCTGTGCATTTAATAAACACGAGTCGATTGCAACATGTTCCCGTTCGCTACAACGTCTGAAAGCTGTTTCAATGATCCGACGTTTCTGCCGTTTTTTGTCGAAAAAAGAAGCCGCCATGACTTTGCGAAAACCTTCTTTTTCACTTCAGTATCTCCGCCCATTTTCTGACGCGAAACACATTATTATCGCTCATTTTTTTACGTCAGCGCCGAAAATTCAAGATATCTAGAAAGCCAATTGTGACTAGTCAAAATGAAATTGAAGATATCAATAAATATGTTTGTGGATATGTGACGCGTTAAGTGACGTAATCGGTGACGTATTTGAAGATATCTTCAATTGTATTGTGACTAGTCAGAATGTATTTAGAGATATCTCGAATGCCATTTATGACTAGTCACAATTGAATTGAAGATATCTCTAATTCGATTTGTGACTAGTCAAAATACATTTGAAGATATCTTGAAATGAATTGTGACTAGTCATAAATGTTTTACGACGAGTCGCCGCGAGGGGATAAATGTTAATTCCGCTTGCCATACATTGCGACACATGGTTACAACAAAATTAGGAACACTACTCCGTTTGGTGCAATATAGGAAAACACACAAAATAAAAATGTAAAATAATGTGCATTGTGTAAGATAAAATATAAATAATATATCTAGTATAAAGTATATAAAATAAAATAAAAATTTCAATAAAACAAATAATGTTTCAAATTATTATATTCAAATTATGACATATTAACAGTAAACAATAAACAGAGTAAACAATCAACAGAGTAAACAGTAATATAGAAAAGCAAACTTTGCTAATTGCACGGAGGAGTAAACCTGTACCTGTATAAACATTGTAAATCTGTTTAGAAGTGGCTGGCAGAAGTTCTGGTATAGGTGAAATGATCTGAAGGTTGAGTCAGGTCAACTGGATTTCATTTTTCCCCCCTTTTTTTCGTGTGCACTCATAATTTCTATTTACCCTGATATTGTGTTTGTGTTACTAATTGCCAAATAAAAGCGTGACTGTGTTTGGCTAACACACATCAACCCTGTTACTCATGCTCTTCTTCGTGAATCATGATACTTTACTCAAGCATCTTCAAGATATCACATTAACGTGTCCATTGTTCACACTCCCATGTTACAACGCAAAACATTAAAAGTTTCCACTTAAATTTAATCTGTAAAACTTTACAGATTTTTAATGAAAGAAAAAAAACACATACACATGTGATTTCTTTACAAAAACAAACTGTGTTTGTAAAAAATTGTTTCACATATACATAAACCCTGTGCACACATGTACCCTTTCCATATGCGTATAATATTTATTCCACACACACACAAACACAGTGGTACTAGTATAAACTCACACACACATATACAATTCTACAGAACCCAACAAAGATATGTGCGTGAAGCTGTAGCATTTTATTGTACAATAATGAAACACACAGCAGTGTCGGACACATGTAGGAGAAAAAAACTTATTCGTTCATCGTTTACACCACATTCACGAAGCAACTGCATTTCTCCTGGAATAACGGAGTGAATATTTCAGCATCCAGACCACAGACTCGGAGAATGATTCCTGGATCTGCCTTACGTTTTGTTCCTGGGAGTGTCACAGTAAGGAACGTTTTCCAGGAGGAGACTCTGGCGCGGCCGCAGTACTGAAACACACGCACACACACACACAGAGGGTCAAACACTATTACACAACACACACCAATCAGAAGAAAATACATCAAGCATTGTTATGTATGTGTGTGTATGTTCTATGATTGATTGATTGATTCATTCGTTCATTGATTCATTCATCCATTGTATGTGTGTGTGAGTGTAAATAAGTGTTCGTGAGCATGTCTGTTTCAGTGTAATTGTGCGCATGTTTGTGTGTGTGTGTGTGTGTGTGTGTGTGTGTGTGTGTGTGTGTTTGAGAAAGTATTTGACTATTTTTTGTGTAATCAGATCGGGTTCAACATTAAATAATAAATTAAATACAAAATAATAGCCAATGCGATGGCGACTTCAGGTGTTAAACAAGTGACTGACGTACAGATTTTATTGCCCTCCACATGTTCTCCCTGTATGACGCCTTCTCTGAGGACCTTCTCCACAGACACAGCCATCTTCAACATCTGGACACAGCACCAGCTCCACATCAGGACCAGATTCTGCCTGGCATCAGAACCCACTCACCTCTTGAATATTCACGTCGCTGGACTCAGTCTTGTTTCGCTTAAATTCTTCATTAATTTTGAATCTGGCAGCTTGAATAAAGACAAAGATCTAAATAAGGCTTTATCATTTCAATTTACAATCCTAATTCAAATAAGTGAAAAAAAGAACAAGTTTATTGTGAAAAGAGCTTCAACGCTTCTGCCGGAGACTTACTGTACACTCAAGAGTTAAACATTTTATTTGTTATTTCAATGTTTTTTTTCAAAATGTAACTTACGTGATGTAAGCTCAATTGTGTTGCAAAAAGTATAAAATGAATAACATCTGGAATTTCTGAAATTCTAAAATAGCTGAAATACAATTGTACAATTAATTATTTGCTGGATCTCTACAGTGAAAAGACGAGCAACACGGTTGTACTGAGATGAACTGCAGTTCACGTTTAATCCATGAAATTATTTGTGATGAAGGAACAAAAGTTACAGAGATTTAGAAAGTCAGTAAAACAGGTTAAAGGTTAAAGACTTTTGATGTAAGCTCAACTGTGTTGCAAAAAGTATAAAATGAATAACATCTGGAATTTCTGAAATTCTAAAATAGCTGAAATACAATTGTACATTGTAAAACTGATCATTGTCACAGTGGGATTAACGTCTTATGTTCTCTTACAGTAGATGGAGCGCTGTAGATTAGATAGGATATTCCATTCTATTAAACATTCAGAAATCAATGTTTCTGTGATTCAGCACAGAAAACAAACTAGTCACAAGGAATGACTGGGTATAATCATTATATGACACAAAATAACACATCAGAAGGTGAATCATTGTTCTATCGAGTCACGACCTAGTAATTAGAGTTGGCTCGCAACCGAAAGGTCACGGATTCGAATTCAAGACCGGAAGATTCCACAATTAAACAGTTCCGTGTGAAGACAATAATGGGTTTAATAGGTAACACATTATATGCAAGTGCATAGAAAAGTAAACAAATAAAAATCAATGCTCACTTTGGCGAACGAAAGATCGACTGCTGTACCTGTCAGAGCTCTGTCGTCGTCTCGAAACACTTCTCTCCTCGTCTTGTGCAGGTCTTTAAAAACCCGTAGCACCTTGCGCACAAATAAAATCACAAATAAAAGTTACTGCGATTAAGGACCAGGGCATTATTTGTAACGGCGATAGAACCATAAATAAAATGCACCTTCAAGCGCGTCCCCATGTTCTTCTTGTGACCACAAACACATGATTACGCACAGCGCCATCTGCAGCGCGGGAGACGTATGACGACACGTTAGAAATGTCGGAAGAAACAAGGAAACAGCGCCACCTACCTGACGAGATATGTATGACAGGGGCGGGCAGAGACTGTACTCGTACACACACAGTACAGTACTAATTAAAGTAGTACAGTAAAAACTAAAGTACAGTACATACAGTAACTACCTATATATTGTATTATAGATAGATAGAACACAACGGAACAGATCTTTCGTTTTCATAGAAAATAAAACATAAAACACTGAAAACATTAAGTTCAGAATAGGTTTCAAATGCTCAGAGCCATTAATGTCAATTAATAATCATTTACAAATTAATTATTTGCTGGATCTCTACAGTGAAAAGACGAGCAACACGGTTGTACTGAGATGAACTGCAGTTCACGTTTAATCCATGAAATTATTTGTGATGAAGGAACAAAAGTTACAGAGATTTAGAAAGTCAGCAAAACAGGTTAAAGGTTAAAGACTGAGCGATGCAGAAATCAACGGCCATACAAAGAGACGGCCTAAAGTGACAATTCACAAGAGCTGGACTGAGTTCCACGTGTGTGTAGTACAGAGTGTGTGAATATGACGAGAAGAGAAGCGTCGCGTTGTGATCATCATCTCCCCTCAGACTTTGGTTCTGGTGCGACGTGTGAACCGTGAGGGAAAAGGCAAGGTCATGACAAACAGTCTCACAGTGAAAAAAAAAACGTTTTTCCACCAGATCTAAAAAAAAAAAATAATAAAAAAAATACACACTTATTAATATATAACGAAAAATAAAAGTGCAAAAAAGAGGGACAAAAAACTCAATGTAAAAACAATAAATACAAAAAAAATTAAATATAAAAGTTTGACAAAACACACAATAAAAATACAATAATGAGAAAAAAACACTTTCTTCTCATGAATTCTTAAATTAAGGGAAAAAAAACCAATGCAGACCCAAACATAAAATTACAACACAAAACTCTGAAGTTGAGCCCAAAGTGACGGAACAGTTCTGCAGTGAGACATTAATGGCTTCAGAACCCAGTCAGAACCGCAGGATTGTTTAACAGTCAGTGTTAGTCAGAGGAACCTCTGGCGGCCCGACACAACAGTCACGGCCCCAAGACAAGCAGCACATTAACCCGCAAAAATACACACAGCACAAAGAGAAAGAACGGAACAGAACGCTTCCACGTGATTGAGTAAGCGGAGGAGAAAAATCATGTGCTCAAACTTTTCAAAGTAACAATTCTGAAAATGGCGCTTTTTTCGTAAATGCGATCAGAGTCTCGTTTTGGGTTCTTTCATTTGCTACCGTGAGTTTCAAAGATAGTGGCGGTGTTTAAACCTGTCAGCAGGTCAGAACCTACACGTGACAATAACCACGGCGTTTATTGCTAATTCAAACCAAACGGTGATTTCCCACATTGTACATTGAACTTTTCCTCTAACGGTGAAACACAAACGCACCATCGATTAGTAAAAAACCCGGTTTCGACAGAGTGATTGTTACGATAAAGAGCGTCAGTGGAGATTTTGCATAAATCTCCTCAGACTCGAGAGAATCTGCGGAAACAGATGCGAACAAAGTTAGCGGTTTGGCGGAGTGAGAGAATGGTAGGACTAGTATTAGAGCTGGGCGATAAATCTTGATTAATTATTTGCTTGGAATTGGATGAAGATTTTTAGTCAATTTGTTCATTTTTCAGTCGATTGTTAGTCGATTTGTCTGTTTTTTCACTAAAATGTTTTTATCGATAAAACAACTTGTGTTGATGTTTATTGCTAATAACAAAAAAAAATCCATCCATTTTCTTAACCGCTTTTCAATTTATGGATCACGGGGAGCTGGAGCCAATCCCAGCAGCTTTGGGCCTGAAATCTGGACACACCCCCTGGATCGGTGGCCAACCAATCACAGAGCAGGACACACACTCCCATGAACAATTTTCCTTTGATTCTCCTGCATGTTTCTGTGGGAGGAAACCGCAGACCCGGAAGAAACACACGCAGGAAACAAACGATATAATTCAATTAGAACATTTTCACATTTGTTATATTTGATTTATCTTCCAGTTTTAGGCACTCAAGACGTTTAAATCTAGTCCTTGTTTCATCGTCTTGTGAAATCGACTTCGAAACCATAAACTAATCAAATATTTAAATCACACTACAAAAATGCAAAGATCGCAACACAGCGATATTAGTGATATTGCGATACACCTTTTTATTAAATAACTCCTTCGGCCAAAGGCCAGTGCGACATGAAAGTAGATCAAAAATTAGAAGAGAAACCAAACTATATTATTAACTTAATAAATACGCAAACCGAATGTCAATTTCATTTTCATTCTTCATTAAAACCACCCGAAAAATAAAACATGCAGAATATTTTCAGCTTTGAACGAAAGCCTGGAATCGGGAACCTTAAATCGTGAGCAATTGTCAAACCAAAGGTGCCGCGCTTGGTAGGGATGAAGAAGACTGAGCTTCAGAACAGTCAAACTAAAGATTCCCGAGGCGGGTTTCTCCAGAGCGCTGGGGGTCAGTCTGAAGGGTCCGAAGCCTCATGTTTTGTTGAAGATGTGGTCTCCTCGCAGGTTGAGGTGCTGGAGCTGGTGCTGGAGAACCTCCGTGTCTGCTGGTTCGCTGAGGCTCATTTTGTCCAGGTTCAGGTAGTCCAAGGACTTGGAATGCACTCGCTTGCCTTTAAGAAGGTAGAGAGGGAGCGGGCCGTGTAAAGCCTTGCTGGACTCCCCGTTCCCCGAGGTCTTCCAGCAGCAGCCGTCTCCTGAGCTGGGCATGCGGCGTCTCCTGCGACCGTTGACGGCTGGGATGTCGTAGGGTTGGTAGTAGCGCTTTTTGGCTTTGTAAATCCGTGAGGATCGGTTCAGACTCAGGTCCATGGGTTTCTTGACGGGACTGGGCAGAGCTTCCGTGCTGGCGTCTTCTGGGCCGGACCACTGGTGGGCTAGCTTGAGAAGCTCCTCGCCTGTAGTGAAGCCCACCAGATAGTTGGAGTTCATGTGGAGGATCTGGTATCCCGAAATGGTGCTTTTGTTGGGGGAGCAGGGCGTGCTGGAGCAGCGAGGCTTGTCGGCTTTGACCTCGGCTGCTGGGAGAGCGGAGATGGGTCTCGCCGACACGCCGCTGGTGTTCATTTCCATCTTTAGGCAAAAACAAATCTACGAGAAATTATGAAGGAAACAAGCACATTCAAGGGTTAAAAACGAACACAAAATGTTCTAAGATCTCTAAGATAACTGCATATTATGAGGACAATAGCAATTTACTTAAAAAAAAAACGTTTTATACAAAATGCACTATGGCTTGAAGTGGTTGGTTTATCAACAGTGAATCAATAAGATAAGCGCTCAGTAAATAATAAATAAAAGTATTACTTTTATTCGCCTAATAATAAAAATATAATAATTATTAATTAATTATCCCATTTTAAACCAAATGTGTCAAACAGCAAAATTTGATCAGCAAAATATAAACCCAGCTCAGTGCGTGTTTCAGCAAATTTGGTGATTAAAAAAAAATCCAGTTTGGAGCGTTTGGAACAATATTCCGGAAGAAAGAGTTTGAAAATTGTATTTACAATTGGGAAAGTGAACATTTTGGTTTGTTTTTGCTAAGAGCAAATTAAAACAAATTAAATTTGCACGGTACAGAACCTGCCAATAAGTGTTAGTGGGAGGGGCTTCTACACAGTGATGTCACTCAAAGACAATCTATTTTGGCCGTACAAGGCATCTGACAAGCCGGTTTTCACACAATTTGTCCTAAGCAACACAAAATGGACAGAGAATAAATCATCTACTTGTCAAGCAATCATTATTATTCTTTCACCACCCACCATGTAGTAGCCCCTCCCCCTGATCTTGAATAGTGATTTGAAAAAACCTTATTGATTTAATCAGCGACTGCGTTCGAGCTTTGCCACATTTTGCGTGCCGACCACATCGTAAACGTCTGTTCTCAATCGACGCACGTTTGTATTTTTCATTTCTAGAACATTCTTCAGGAGCAATACCCGACATGGGTTAAATGCAGAGACAACATTTTCCCACTGAGGGACAAATAAAGATTAAAGTATTATTACTATTATTGCTATTATTATTATTATTATTATTGTTGTTGTTGTTATTATTATTATTATTATTATAAAGTCAGTCTCACATCAGGCAGTCAAGAGTACATCGCAAAGGATGCAAAAACAATTATTGGTACTATAATATATCCATGGCAACAGAACATCAACAGCTCGCATGTGATTGGTTGGCCATTGCTGATGATGCTCTAATGACAGTTTTCATATTCCCTTACAATTTCATTGTGTTATATTTAATCAAACGAAAACAACATTTTACGAGTAATTGCAACCTAGTTTAACAACATTTGGCCCTGACGTAATCATAACGGTACACTGATTGTAACAAAAACCTGCAACCAGCGGGAAGAGACTCGATCCTGCATCAGTGATGCTCAAACTGTGCAACATGGCGTTAGCAACATCAAGGTCGAGGGTTCAATTCACAAGCAATGAGTACGTTTCTAGAATCGCCGCACAATAGAGCGATAAGTCGCGTTGCCTAGGTAACACACTGTAAGCCAAGCCTGTGTTTACACTCAGTCCAGAACAGACTTCCCGATGACAAACGCCGAGCGATCCATGAGGAATCCCGATCCTCTCCGGTAGCCTCCATCAAAACACCGTCTTCAACGCAACACACACGCGATCTGCAGCATCCGTCACACGAGACATACACACACACTCAGGGCACAATCAAGCTTTAATATTGAACATTTGAGCTGTGTCACTGCCTCCATTTTCATGAATTCTAAAAACAACAGCGGAACGATTTCTCGATCCCCGTGGCTCGCTCGCTCGCGCGCGGGCGCTCTCTCTCTCCGTTTACCGTTACCGCGGTGAATAAACCCGGGCACGTGAGAAATCAGTACATTAAGGATGGGCGCACGATAAAAGCCGCTTACCTGGAGTTCGGTACACCAGACGAGACCCCTCTGTCTCTCTCCCTCTCAGCGTCTGACAAATGGCGACATCGCGAGTCATGTGACACGGGAGTACAGCATCAGCGAGTCGGTGCGGAGTCACGTGACAAGGGTCAGACGGAAGGGATGTCGTGTTGTGTGTATTGCATCTATAATGTGCATCCTACATTTTTTGTATTATTTTGAATTAAAATGGCAAACTGCTTAGTGAGGTTTTTTTTTAATGGTGAGGTAATTTTTTATGCATCAGCCAGAGGTCGGGAACCTTTGGCTCGCGAGCCTTATATATATCTTCTGAGGGCTGCGACTGGCTCGCAGAGAAAGCTTTGAGAAAAATATAATAACATTAAAAATATAAAACATTCTCTTGCATTTCAATTCATTAATTTCCTCGCACCAATGTTCATGGTTGGTTGCTAGTGGCACCAGGTTTTTATTGGATAATATATAAGAATTTTATTGGATTATTGCAATGCCAGATTATAAACTCCCCTCCTATGGGACTATGACAAGACAAAGACAAAAACCAAGACCAAGACCAGTGAGCAAGCACATATGCGACAGTGGCCAGGTAAAAAAAAAACCTCTCTAACGAAGAAAAAAAGCACTGGGGAGAACTCGGCTCACTGGGGCCAGTCTCCTCCGGCATTCTAACGCTACAAAATCAGTGCATTGGATTGTTCCGCGCCATTTTTAACGATGGTTCCGGAAAGTGTTTCCCTCCCCAGTGGGGAAAGAGGCATTCTGAACTAACTGAAGTTTATCTATTAATTTGGCAGGAGAACCAGGAAAACAAATGGACAGGAATTCGTCTTTGTGAAGAGAGCAAGTTCTGCGAGGACTTACGGAATTCTTACTTTTTATGCAAACTATTGTATTTTCTAGTCCTTACATTTTAAAAACTATCCGTGTTACTCCCATTTCATTTCGGTTTGTTTTATTTTTACATTTACAATAGAGTTACATATGTGGCGTTCATTTCTCTCTCAGCCAAAAAGGGTTTGACCCCTGAACTAGTGGTTTGCAGCTGGGTAACAAAACGTACAGGTCATAAACTTGTGGGCAATTATCTCCATTTCATCTCGTCATTCAGTCACATTAAACTTGATTGCATTTGACTTGATTGCATCTTCTGGGATGTAAGCTGTAGTGGTGGGATTTTTATAAAGGACATGAGAGGTGTTTGGGACCCTCTGATAAGGATGACTTCACCTCTGTATGACTCAAGTAGAAAGACCCAAGCAAAATTTGCTTTCTGGAGTGTGGGTGTGGCAAGGAAAATCTGGGCGTGGCTGCTCTGGCCACCAATTGGTGAACGAAAAAAAACAATCATTGAACAACCAATGAAATACAGCGGGCTTGAATAAATTAGTTTTAACACACAATAGATGTGAAAGAGAAAATGCTTTGCAGACACTTTATTACACAAATAACATTATTACTGAAAATAGTTTTCTTGCCATGGAAACTAAATATCACAACAAATATCCCCGACATGTCTCACAACAGCCTCAAAAACATTTACAGTTTCATTATATAATCATCTTTTACACTTTTCAAATGCCAAAGGAAGGAAACAAACCATAGCACGAGTGACAGAAGCCGCTCCTTAATATGTGGAGCGTTCGTAGTAATATATATAGCGGCGCTGCAAAAGGCCAAACACAGAAAAGGCACAAATGTACAGGAAAACTGGAGACTAGTAAAAACAAATATCAATTATATATTAATCGTAAAGCTATAAGAGAATCAATAAACTGTTGGAAGAGATATACTCGCTGTTCATTCGTAAAACTAAATAAATAATCTACTTTTTCCCGTTATTAAAAATAAATTCTTAAAATGACCAGTGCTTGCTATGGCTACTGCAGCTGAATAAAAGCAAAGATTAAAGTGGCAGTGGAAGGGTTCACTTTCACACGAAAGATGTTTTGGCAGCAGATAGTAACCATTAGAGATGTAATTACAGTACATCCGGACAGCGTTAGCAGAGACATTAGCGAGCGACCTCAGGATGAAGACACTGGGGCCGGAGGGGCAGAATACTCTTCGTTCTCTGAGTCTGTGACGTCCTCTTCGTCTTTCTCCAGGTCACTGCCCTCTGTGCTGAGCCGGTCGAAGCCGTGCCGGGTGTAGCCTTTGTGTGTGGCGAAGAAATTCCCCAGATTCAGGGTTCCGGCAGCTTTGCCTGTGCAGGAGAGATCAATGTGGTACGTTATAGTAAGACGCTGCCTAAAATCACAAGTGTACATTTTTTAGCTAGGTCTTATTTTCAGGGTAGACATTGTATATTATTAAGCCAAGGTGGATTATTGAGCTAGGTCTTAATTTCAGAGTAGATTTTTTATACCCTTCTAAGTCAAGGTGAATTTTTTTCAGGGTAGACCTTGTAAAAAATTCTTGCACAATCTAATTTTTGAGCTAGGTCTTATTTTCAGGCTAGAACTTTTATTTAATTCTGACAAGATATAATTTTTCACTCAGTTCTTTTTTTTTTTTATTTTATGGGTTAACCAAAAAACACAAGTTGGCAATTGTCTGCATTTGTTAAAGATTTCCATCTCACCTCTGAGTTTATCCAAAATTCCCGTTGATCCCGACGGGTCCAACTTCACCTCACAATCATCTTGAGGAACAGACCAACCCAGATCAAACAACATTTCTACAACCATTAACTCAAGTCAGATTGCGGAATAAATTTTACCTCTGTACATTCGACCTTTTTTCCAGCGAATGAATGTGCCGACGACTATGACAAGAGCCAATGGGACGAGCAGCAAAGTGGTGATGACGGCAGCGGATGTGCCCTGAGCGCTCTGATTGGCCACGGTCTGAGGTTTCTCCGCCCCTTTGGGAGCGGCCACCAGCTGCTGTGGATGTTTCTGAGATGGTTCCTGCACTTTGGGGCCAGTGGCCCCTACAGACTGCACAGGGAACACGGGGAGTGGCTTCAGATTGGCCTGCACGAACGTTTCCGTTTCTTGAATGACAAAAGACGAGAATTAACGTTAAAAACAGCATGTGGGTCAGTGTAAATATCCCTCAATCCACTGACCTTCAATTTCTTGGACCTCGATTCCTCCTTTTTTAACTGACCTGTGTTCTGCCTCTAAAAGATGACAAACATTTATTTAGAGAAAAAGCAAGGTATACGTTATTATTTATTCTTTAATAATAAAAAGTTATATTTATTTTTTTATATATTTGTGGTTATGTCAATGGTTCCCACACGTAAAATGTACGCTTAAATTCGAGTTTTACATCTAGAAGTGACTCAGATTTTTCTTACAAAGGTTCATTATTTCACTACATTTGCTTATCACTGCTTGTTCATAGATAGTGACTGTTTCTGTTTTTCCAATTTTAAAATGATTCATAAAACTTCAAAAAGCTTGAATGTGCTGAAAAACTGAATATCATAAAGCAGTGTTAATATCTCGCCTGTACTTTTTGTTTCTGGTAGAAAACAAACACTTACTCTCAGCAGAAACAAACTTTACGACAGAGTCGGAACCTGCGTCTCCAACAAACACGCTTCCATCGGTTGCCACGACGATGTCATGCGGGATTTTAAACACCTGAGAATAAAGCCCAATCACATACATCAGACTGACAGTTTGTGTGTGTGTGTGTGTGTGTGAGTGTGTGTATGTGTGTGACGAATTGGAATCAGTAACATAAGGGATAAACATTTCATAATATTTTTCCCACCATACAGACAAGTGTGAGGATCACCTGTGTTTCAGGAATGAAGGAATCTATGATTTCTTTGGTTGAATAACTAAGCGTGAAGCCTTGCAGAGTGACAGCGCGTCCATACGGAGACGCTCCGTTCACCGCGTATAACAGACCACCTGAAACAACAGACACACACATCTCACACTCATACACAGTGACATGCTTATATATTGGATTCAAACGAGAGAAAATGCACATGTTTTAGTTCATGTTAAAGCAAGAGTGAAAACTTTTTTTATTTATTATGTTTGGGCAGAAACTTTGCTTTATAATTCAGCATTGAAATGATTAGCAAGGGATTGTTTGATGTCTTTTCCCAGACAGACATTAGTAATCAAACACAGATAAAATTGGCCTATCTAGCAAATAAAATGTTCTGCTGACTCCGTCCCATAACCCCCTCTCTTTGTACGCATCTCATTCGTTCACTTCTGATATTTTCTTCCACAACTTTCCGCAAACTTCCTGTCTCTGTCTGTCTGTCTGTCTCTCTTCGTATTCTTTCGCTCTTATTGTCTCTCATTCCTAAAGACATTTATCATCAGTGTTTAATGATGTTTGGATTTCAGCGACACCATCTAGTGACTGAGCACTTGATGTCACACACCTTCGTTAGGAGAGTAGGCGATGGCAAACACTTCTCCTCCAAACTCCTGCTTCTTGATCTCCTTCACGAACTCTCCCGTCTCCGCCATGAAGCACTGAATCCGGCCGTTGTCCCGGTCAGCCACACACAGCTCTCGCTTGTCGGCCAGGAAGGCCAGGCTGTGCGGGATCAAGAACGGGACACGTCTCCTCCGGTCCGAAGAACCTGACGCATTAAAGAACGAAAAAAAAAACAGTCAGAAACTTTAATAATTAAAAAAAGTGTCCACGACAATAAAAACAACAACAATCTGGCTGTGTTTGTAAGTGAATGTTATAAATGATGCAATAATAATTTATATAAGGCAAGGCAGCTTAAGCAATGCATTCTGGGATCTGTAGTCATCAGTGCTTCACATTAACATTTTGCTCCAATAATAAGGAGGGCCGTAACACGTAAGCTGTAAGAACATAATGCATTCACAACATGTCTAAATGAATGAATGAGTTGTTTACCAGCCCCCCAGTGGGTGATATATGTGCCCTCCGGGGAAAACTTCACGATCCTGGAGTTGCAGTATCCGTCTGAGACAAAGACGTGTCCTGAGACAGGATCTACAGCCACGTCTGTGGGCTGACAGAAATGCTTCCTGTCGCTCCCCGGCATGAAACGTTCTCCCAGGATCAGAAGCTGCTTGTCTTTACCAGCGCTGCTCAGCTTGAAGACCTGTGGAGACGGAGAGCACAGGAGGAAAAGGACTTAACACATGACATACGCAGGTTTATGTCCAATTATTTTTATTTACCATTTTATTACAATTAAATTTTAGTATCCATACTGATTTTTCTCCACACATCAGTCTGCATTTCAAAGAAATAGATAAATACCTTTTCTCTAAATGCACCCGCCCTTTATTTACTGCACAAATTTAATTTTACTATACAACCTAAACTAATTAACTAATAACTAATTATTTAAGCTCTTACAAACAAAATGCTTATACACACACACTTTTATAATAGACTGCAAAATAATAAAGAAAAAACTATAAATACATTGTGATGCGAGTTATCATTTTCTAAATAAATATGTAAAAACCTAGAAATGCTTTATAATAATTTGGAAAGAGTCTAGTAAAAGTAACACACACACACTTGCATAGATTACTGAAGTCACATGATGTCAACGCCAATGTTACAGTGTAAAGTCTCGATAACACACAGAAATTAAAGATCAAAGACAAAAAGCAAAACAAAACTGAAAAACCAATGAAAAAGCAGAAGGAGGTGTACCTGATGAAGAGCAACATCTGTCAGCCAGTAGTTGTCCTCAGCATCAGTTGTGATCCCATGCGGCATATAAAACCTGTTGAGAAGCATCACATCTGAGCATTCGTGTGCAAGTCTTCTCATCAGAGCTTCACGTGCTCACATGTTCCTTCCTGAAGCCTGCAGCATCTGCCCCTTCACTGGATCCACCACCATGATGGTGGACTGCTGTATGGGGCCGACGGCCTCCTGCTGGTAGATGCCATACTTGTTAAAGGAGCTGTGAAGAGAAAAACCAAGTGAATGATTTAAGCCGGTAGAGGCTCTCTGAGTGATGGAGGAAAAGGGAACACACTTGATGCCCCACACGTGGTCTCCTCTGTGGAAGATGATCAGGTTTCCACGAGAGTTGAGAGCCAATCCAGACACCTGCCCCAGCTGCAGCGCCACCTCTGGCCAGTCTGACACCTCCACCAGATGAGCATCTGCGCGCACACACAATCCATAAGCAATGAACACACTACCGTTCTCACACGTCCTGACTGGCCTTGTAAGAGAATTTTGGTGAAATTAAAACACTGGTTTTACAGATTCCTGTAATTCGCCAGGATCCAACCGATTAAAACATTACCGCAGTCATCCTAATGATGTTGGCAACACCAAACGCTGGGTTTGATTCCCAAGGAAAGCAGAAAAGCGTTTCAACAGAACTATAATGCAACTACGGGGACAAAAGTGTCTGGAAATGATCCGATGAAGAAAAGACAGTTGGCGCGTTTAAGTTCCGTTCACCCCAGGACGTACAAACCAACAGGTTGCAAGCTGACATACAACATACAACATAAATGCGTTTGTCTTGGAGTAACGTTGCTGCCCAACCATGTGTTTGGGCCGCCCACCGATTGGCAGATTCGGTCTCTTGAACTGATCTGGCAAATTTTTTATTCAAATTACTTGACAAAAAGTAAAACGCATTGTACTTGTGAACGCAATTCAACAAATCTTGGATTTTGAGTATAACCTTGAATCAAATAAAAAACGAACTTCATTAAGAACCGTACTAAATAACTTCATTCTAAATGTTCTTGCTTTTCCATTTCTGGGTCACAGGGAACTGGAGCCAATCCCAGCACTGTGCCAGAAGACACGCCCTGGATTGGTGACTAGCCAATCACAACTTCCCATCTCAGATTGTCCCGATCCAATCTGAACTTCAATATGACTCCATATTAAAGCCAGACTAACAGTGGTGAAGTGATAAAAACCACACAATTGCAAAATAAAAGCATGGACATGATGGTGAGAAACGGCTAAAGACAGACAGACTTCCACATCCGTGACAAGCCGATTGTCCACACAAGCACAGCGAACAGCCCAGAAACCTTCAGGGTGCGAACGCGGGGTAGAAAATGGACCCACCTTGCGCCGCCCCATCGGCCAAAGGTTGTGTGGCACGGCCTCCCGACTCTAACTGATGAAACTTGTGCACTCTGTCCCTCATCAGGACCGCATCTTCTTTAGTTCTGTAGCCAACTCGTGGCTCTTTCTTTCGCATTATACTATCGACCTCGGCCAGCAGATGAGCCTGGACCCGGGCCATGTCGGCGGGACTGTACTTATGCATGTGCACAACACCGTCTCTCTGCCCCAGCAGCTCAGAGAGAAGCGAATAGAAGTCACCTGCATGAGAGGAAACAGAAAGGGGAGAGCGGAAAGATAAAAGGGGAAGACTGACGTGAAAAGAGAGAAAGATGGGAGGAAGTCAGTAAAGGATGCTGAGACCACCGTGCTTGCAGGATGCGTTTAAACCGCAACGTAGGCTGCTTCATTTTAATTTCATTTAATTTAAAAAGCTACTTATAGCCATAAAAGTTCACACCTGAACATTATATTTGGACACGTCACACTTCACAAAGCAGCATACATTGCATGACAGTTGCCGCATGAAAGGACTTTTATTATGCTTTCCCAGGAAGTCAAACCCTTGGCGTCGATCGCAGGATGAGAGAAATCCACGACTTTCTAGAATCTCGTTTCTCATTGTTTCAACCAGACATTCACACATTCAGAACTGTTATGAACTTCATCATAGGGAATCAAAGGGTTAAAATGGTAAACAATATAGAGTAAAGCTTTCAATACATTTTAATGTCTGACAACACGTGTCAGTGAACTAGAGCTCGGTCTCTAAAAAAATACTTTGTGATAAAATACTTCATCGGTAAGCTATAAATAGATAGAGATATAAATAAACAGGTTTGATCGAGCACATTGTTGATTTTCAAATCTGTCCGGTTCAAATTCTTAATCTGATTCATTAGATGTTTATTTTCCTACACACACGCACACACACACACACACACACACACACACACACACACACACACACACATATATGCACACTCAAAACACACAGTGTAATTGTTAGCTAAAGAAGCTTCTCCGACATTCTGCAAGACATGCTGTCTAGTCATTATAATAATTTAAAATAGTAAAATAACCAAATCATTTTACTTATTACAGTGTCAATATACATCAATACGCTGACCTGTTTTTTAAAGAAGCAAAATTTGCTAATTTTATACATTTTATATTTTAGCTACATTAGAATCATTTTACTAGCAATATTAGTCATTTTTAAACAAAGCTGAAGTACTATAAAATTACAATAGAGGTATTTAGTTATATTAAAAGTATTTCTGCATATACTCTGGAGTTACTCATGATGAAGATGTCCTGCTCTCATGTTTGTCTGGTAGAAAAAAATCCCATTCATCTATAAAGTGAAGCATCTCACCCTTGTCTTCCGCTCTCTTGGGCTCCAATAAGCCCTGGTGGTCTTCAATGTCTGTAGAGACCAAAAAGAACCTCTGAGATCTGAGAAACCCACTGAAATGATCTGGATGGGGTGGTACCTCCACGAGGAGCCGAGCCATGCATCATGGGCATTGCGTGGTCACCGACGACTATAGGAACACTGGCCTCGTGAGGAATGTTCTGGAACAGTTCGCTGCTTCCCTCATCGCCGCAGTTCATGTACGGCGTGGCGTGTGAGCGGTCCATGTAGTACATGATGTAGAAGTTACACATTTCATCATTGGAGGTTCCTCTGCAAAAAGACAGTGCTTTTCAGTAAATGATTTAGAGTAAAAAAAAAAATCTAAAAAGACTTGATTTTTAATGACATTCACAACATGTACAACACTTTTTAGTTAATTTATGTTTCCAGGTAAAAAAGCAAAAGTAACATTACTTTAAGGCAATAATTTGAATTGAGCATTATGCAAAAATTATGTCGTTTAATAAAAGACTGTAATTTTCTTTGCGTTTAAAATTGTATTTTAAAAATTAATTATTAAAAATATATACTTAATATAAAGTACTTTTATTTTAAAAAAATGTTATGATTAAAAAAAAAAAATCGAACCAGTTTGTATTATATGTTATAATTAAATAAAATAGTTGTCTTTAATGTAAAATTAATTAAATCATTATTAACGTAAATATTAAAGCTATAAAAGCTTCACATTTTCTCCACAGGCACAATAGCAGGACATTTGGAGCATGAATTTACCCAATTTGTGTTTCTGTGGTTCTTCCTTCTCCAGTGAAAACACAGCGAGCAGCCAGAACGTCTCCGTCTCTCACGTCCACGCCACTGGATGCGGGATAAAACGCCTGAACAGAAGCACAGATGAAGCTTGCAGATTATCAAACACTAACAGATTGATCAAAGACTACAGAAGACTACAGAAGTTCACAGAAATTGAATTTAATTGAATTTAAAAAGCCTGTATTATGCTTGGAAATCAGACCATTATTTGAGAAAAGTGAAACTTTGATTTTTTTACACTAGCACATGGAAAATCTGTACATAAATTTATACGTATATTTCTAGATAGATAGTGTTTAGCATTAGGTCCTTAATCATCCCTTGATGGACTAATGTTCAGAGCACCATATTCAAACCGTTTTGCTCACAAGCCTCTAACCACTAGGCCATAACTGCCAAAAAGGCCTCTTTTGCATAAAATACTTTCTTCCTGTACTTGGAGGCACATCTCATCGAGTGATGGCCATGCCCCAAAATACTTTTGACATGTCCCTACATCTTCACCAAGAACCACTAGCTAAAATCACCTGCGGCAGCTGAGGAGACTGTCGGCCAATCTGAGTCCACTGGCCATTGCGAACCCGGTAACCACTCACGACCTTACCTGAAGACAAACGACAAGGTCAAAAGTCAAAGGTCAAGCATTCATCCACAAGACAAAACAACAGAAACATAAAAGTCCTAATCACAATCCAATCATTCGATATTGAGCCTGATCGACACTAATTTCGTAATATATACTAATTCCTAACTCGATTCTTTACACACACAGGAAGTGATCGCACGTTTTTGTCTCTTTAAGAAGCAGCGTGGAACAATGACACACTTCAATCGTAGAGTCTGAGTTAATCAATACAAAATAACTTACGTAAAACAAACAAATACAAACACTTTGGTTTCAGCCGAACAATCTATCGTCAAAACAGTGCTGCGGGACCAATAAAGATATGCTAAACAGGACACGCCCAAAGAAAAAAGCTTACCAAGACTGTGCGTGTGTGTCCTGAAGGCAAACGGGTACATGGGGGACGAGGAGTAAGTGCAAGCGATGTCTGCATTAGTGACTGCAAACACACACAGGAATCACACAATCAGTACATCATGAGGCCCGCAACACCAGCGGAGAAGCAGAGCGACATGCCTTTCTTCCCGGGAGGAATGACCGTGTCCACTGACATCATCAGGTAAATGCCAGCGATAAACGGTTGTCTGGAAAAACACACACAAACAGTTTGCTTAAAGATTCACAAGTCTGGTGCAATAAAATAACACACATGGTTTGATGTTTACAGCACTTCCATGAAATGAATGGAATGCCTAGGAATTCTATGGAATGACAGGGGTGCTTTTTACGCCAAGTGTGAACTGTCTAGATAAAAAGAGCGATGATGACAAAACGTCTTAAAATAAGAAAATGCAGAACGGTGGAACACACATATCGGAAAACAAAATAATTGGAAACAACATCAGTTCTTTCTTTTTTCTGCAGATGCTGTTGTGATGTCTGATCACCGGTCAATGGTTTTGGAACGTTCAGCATTTCTTTATAACTCTTTATAAACGTTTTCTAAATGTGCCGCGGCAACATGATGCGGATTTTGCAATTTCAAGCGCTGTAGATGAACCGTTTGTAGGAATCAGGATGTTCCACACACTGCCGGTTCTATTTTTAGGCAATGCATAAAAAACCTAGGCAATGTGTGAAATCCGACATGTTTTGTAGATTGTCGCCGTTTCGTCGTCATTTTAGGCATTCTACAAAATGTCTGATTTTATCTTTAGCTTACAACACATAAAAAAGTTGAGCGCAGCAGTCGGCACATCATCAACTGTTATAATAGGTAATGAAAAAAACCCGGGTGGTCTTCAATGTTTCTGTCACTGTTGTCTTTTCATCCTCCACTTTTTGTTTTGCTTACGAAACCTTTTTTGTTGTTTTTGCAACAAAACTAGAAGGGAATGTTTGAGGTTATCATTGGAGTGACTTACGGTTTGGAAGTCATTTTCAGTGTGAGTCCTGAGCAGTCTCTATGATGATCTATCATCAAGAACACAGACAAATCACTCAGATCGGAAGTGTTCCATTGATTAGCTAGAGGTATTGATTAGAGGACTGCCTTATCCTCTACAGTGGTCTTTTTCATAAATGGCAAAATCATTTACACATCATAAATAATTCACAATAAAGTCAACCAAGCACATTAGAAAATACATTTTCCCTAGATGTATGCTACAAAGCAATAATGATGAAATTAGTTAAACTTTGGTTATTTACGATGAATATAAAAATGACTGTATAGTACAACTGTAAAACATTGTCATTAATACGTCTAATGTGTTTATGGGAGAAAAAGTTAGCATTATCATTGGCACAGGCATAAACGACAGAATTTACACACCTCTAAAATTACTGACGTCGCCATAGTGGATTTGCAGCACAAAGTAATTAATTCTGGTATCTCCTCCGACTTGAAAACCAACATCTGAAAGAAAGCAGAAGCCGGTGAAACTATCATTCTCCAAACTCTACAAACACACTACTACTTCTCTTTCGGCTTTTCCCTTATCAGGGGTCGCCACAGCGAATCATCCCTTTCCACCTCATTCTATCCTGAGTATCTTCTACTCTGACCCCAGCCAACCTCATGTCCTCTCTTACAACATCCATATATCTTCTTCTTGGTCTTCCTCTTGCCCTCTTCCCTGGCAGCTCCATCTCCAACATCCTTCTACCAATATATTCACTATCCCTCCTCTGCACATGTCCAAACCATCTCAGTCTGGCCTTTCTGACTTTGTTGCTAACACAAGTAACGTGAGCTGTTCCTCGTTCCTTATGTTCCTCTGCTGCCTCCATCTCTGCCTCCTGTCTCTTTCTCACTGCCACTGTCTCTAAGCCATAAAGCATTGCTGGTCTCACCACTGTCTTGTACACCTTTTCCTTGAGTCTAGCTGACACTCTTTTGTCACACAACACTCCTGACACTTTCCTCCACCTGCTCCACCCTGCCTGCACTCGCCTCTTCACCTCTTTTCCACACTCCCCATCACACTGCACGGTTGATCCCAAGTACTTAAACTCCTGCACCTTCTTCACCTCCACCCCCTGTAACTTCACTCCTCCACCCTGCCCCCTCTCGTTTATACACATGTATTCTGTCTTACAAACTGTCTTGGAGCAAACCTCCACCTCTCTAGCTCTTCCTCCACCTGCTCTCTACTCTCGCTGCAAACTACAATGTCATCTGCAAACATCATTGTCCAGGGAGATTTCTGTCTGACCTCATCTGTCAACCTGTCCATAAGCATAGCAAACAAAAAGGGACTCAAAGCTGATCCTTGGTGTAGTCCCACCTCCACCCTGAACTCCTCTGTCTGGCCTACAGCACATCACACCACCGTCTTACTCTCGTACATGTCCTGGACTACTCTGACGTACTTCTCTGCCACTCCCGACAACCTCATACAGTACCACAGCTCCTCACTCGGCACCCTGTTGTATGCCTTTTCTAAATCCACAAAGACCAAATGCAGCTCCTTCTGACCCTCTCTGTACTTTTCCATCAACGTTCTCAAAGCAAAAATGGCATCAGTGGTGCTCTTGCGGGGCATAAAACCATACTGCTGCTCACAAATCTCTACCTCCTTCCTAAGCCTGGCTTCCACTACTCTTTCCCACAGCTTCATTGTGTGGCTCATCAGCTTTATTCCCCTGTAGTTGCTGCAGTTCTGCGTATCACCCTTGTTCTTGAAAATCGGCACCAGAATGCTTTTCCTCCACTCCTCAGGCATCTTCTCGCTCTCTAGAATCCTGTTAAACAAACTGGTTAAGAACTCTACCGCTGACTCTCCTAGACACTTCCACACCTCTACAGGTACATCATCAGGACCTAGAACCTATCAATCTAGAAACTATCAGTCTAGGACCTAGTTTGTAGAGTGTGATTGTAGTCACTCTACAAACACAAGTTTGAACAATTTCATGTTAGAATTACATTTTGTATTTAACATCTGCGTGTTTCTGGAGGCAACTGTTTGAGAAACCTCCTCAGCTTTCACAATTAAACAGAATTTAAAATATTGGCTTACAAAATGCGAAAGAAATTACAAAAAAAATTTGCAGAGCAACAGGAAGAGACAGGACAGGAAGGTTATTTTTTGTTTTCCTAACCAATGTAGCCAAATGGCTTGCACACAGCCTTTTTCAAAATTAGCACCGAAACTCTGGAATGTTCTGAAATTGTATAGAAACAACAATTGTATAGAAACAACGGACAAAATGCACAACGCACCTCAGACAGTCAAACATTTTCATTAAAATGACTGATTCATCTGGAACCACAATCTCAAAAGAGACGGTTTTCCACAGGGTTTTTTTCCCTCTCAACCTCGGTCAGACTTTGGTTTTCCTAGCCACTGTCGTGTATGTTGCTGCTCACTGAGCAGGAGTCAAACGTCATCAAGCTACAAACAAAAACTCCATGGCTGTTTGTTTTATACAACCGTTTTAGGACGACCTCTGAATGTAAAAAGCATCTTTGCTAGACAAATTTTATTTTAAAAACGGAACTTGTTTTTTGTCACAGCAATCCAAACTCTTAAGAAAGTTGTATTTTGTTTGCCTAAAAAAGTAGAAATGATATAATCTTTCGCATATAAATATGTCCGGGTACTTAACGTAACTAAAAATGGCCAAAAAAAGTACAGTAACATTTCACACTCTCGCCATTTCTTTGATGATGTCTCAATTGTAGTCTACACATTCTTGAATTTGAGAAGGTAATTCTAAGAAACAGCAGGACAAATAATGGGAAAACAACAAATGTGAAAGGAGGAAAGACCTGCGGGCAGTCGGGTCGGAGCAGCATTCCGGGCCCAGGCATACATGATCTTGGCTGGATCCCGACAGGTGCCGAGCTCCTTTCCACAATCCCTGGGACAGACGAGCAGAAAGAGGATCAGGACAATATGAAGCAAATCCTAAAGTCATTCGAAAGCTCAAAAACCACACAAATCAACTGATAACAACAGAATGACTTGAATTTTGCGACACTAGAAAGAAATATGGACAAAACACACAACACTACACATTTTAATTGTAAAACGAAAGATTCGGGTGAATAAGATTAATGGGTACGAATTATATGGGTATGAGTGTAAAGATATAGTCAACAATCAAACCTCAAAATAGTTATTTATTACAAAAAATGTGTTTTTGTGAACAGATCTTGTATCTGCTGAACATTTATTGCTTGATGTTTTCACACTTCTAAAGCTACGGTACGTCTGGCATGAAGTGCAGTCAGTGTGATGAATATTTCAAATCCAAAGCCATTCCATATGAACTGTGCTGCATTTATATTAATGAAATTGATTTATAATATGTATGCGCAATATGCATAAAAATGAATGAAATTAAGAATTTAGGTGCTTTAGTTTTATGCCAAATTTGTAAAATTGAATTTTATTCTCAAAAACTCAAGTATTATTTTATTCTGGCTTAAGAAAAGTTGGTTTAAACGCTTTAGTTCCCCAAAAAATTTTAATTTAAACTAATTACCATTGCTAAAATGGCTTACAAGAGTATCAAGTGTTTATTCCAGCAGATAAGCGAGTCAACTCACCAGTACGTCTCAGTGGTGTAAGGGGTTCTGCATCCGTACAGGAGCATGTGGTGGGCAATGTTCATACTGGCATGGGGCACAAAATCCACTGCAAAAAAGGAAAGACGCGTGATTATAAAAGCAAGGAGCTGCTTAAACCTAAAACCAATGGACTGGAAAACAGTTTTAATTATCGCTTTGTACATTATTTTTCTCTTTCACAGATATTCACACGAGCAACCTTGAATTTGGAGTTTTGTTTTCCTAGCCATTGTCTCCAAGCAGTTTGCTGCTCACAGTCGTTGTTAATCTGCTTTGTGTAAAGCATCCACAATCTAAAAGTGCTGAACCTCAACTTAAAATATTGTTTAGTTTGGCAACCTCAACAATTTAGTTGAATGAAATGTATGCTTTTTTAATGCAGATTGTCAAATATTTTCTTAGTAGCACTATCATATATGGGGTATTATATATATTCTTATTATAACCAAAATAAGTTCCTATAATAGTAATCATAAGACGCAAAAATCAATCATGCAGTTAATCCAAGCTCACACATTGAGAAATGAATAATTCCTTCGAATCGAATAATAGCTACTGGATAGTCAGGCACTGATGACGTGTGCATTTATTTGACATTTCTGAAATGAGTTGACATATATTCTGGATCATCTTCTTTACTTAGTGTCCTGCTGTGGTTTTATGGCTCAGCGCACTGCTTGTAAAGTGCTTTTCTTGTTACTTGGCACTACATATATGATTTTGATTGGCCAAACCCTGTCCAATAAACCGACCTCCAGAATATCCCTACAACTCCAGTTGGTTTGAGAAGAGCCTTTACATATAACATAAAAAGTGAGCTTTCATCAGGCCATGTGTTTCACTCTAGAATAAAATCAATTTCCATCATTTTGCCGTGAAGCATCAGGGACGAGCGTTTCTGCCGGAGTAAAATGCCGTTCCACCTGGGCATAAATCGGCTTAAACGAGAAAAATGAGTCCCATGCTAACAGCAGCGGTAATCTCATCTGAAAACTCATCTAATCCTGAAACACCGCAGATTATGCCGTCATCTGAGGATTGTGCTGGTTTGTTCATTCAAAGCAATGGCAGCATTTTACTAAAGGGAACCTAAGATTGCATAATCTACTATTAGTTACTCTGTTATTATTGCAGAGGTGAAACATTAGTTTAGCATCTGGAGGTTGTGCTGGGTGGTGCTGTAATAAAAATACTAATAATAATATTAATAACAATACATTCAATTTTATTTTGTGGCGCCTTTCGTACTCACCAATGTAAAGCTCCTGAGACGTGGGAATGCGCACCGACGTGCAGATGTAGCTGTCAGACTGTCAAGCACAAACAAAGAAAAAACTATCGTTAATAGTAGTAATTAAACCTAACAATAATGTGTGAATTTTCAGGAATTGCTGGGATTGGCTACAGCTCACAAACGGCTGAAGACTAAACACTAAACCAAGACAATAACACTAAATGGACAACCTATGGAGAGATATTCCAGACAAAATTCGATTTTATTTAGAAGCTGGTCAATTTGTGATTCTTGCTCAACAAGTGGATCATAATTTATTCCCTGTAGACTTTGTGTTACCCATTTATTATATATTATAAGTACACACTTATTCAAGTCCGTCCGACAAACAGTCAGACTGGCCAAAATGCAGTCGCCTTTGTGTGACATCAAATTGTAGTAGCCCCTCCCACTTCTGCTTATTGGAGAGATCTGTGACCTCCCAAATTGACTATAGATTACAGTGAGTTGTGTTCGCGCAACTTAGAAAGATTCAGAGAAAAAATAAATTCCAGTTCATATATTATAACAAATATTTACCAATAAGCAAGTATTAATACAAACAATTTAACAATTAGTATTAATATTTAGTGATATTTTATGTTTTTCATCAAATATGACTTTAGTTTACTTTACTGTCATTTGGCATTTGTTAATAAAAATAATAATTAATAAAATAATATAATAAATATTTATACACTGCAATTGTTTTTATTACTACTGTTTTTTATTGTTTCAATATCACATTATTATTGTTCTTTATTGTTCCTTATGTTTCAATGGCGCTAAAACTCAAGCGCCTTTTCTCCTATATCATCACACCTTATGTCTCAAGCTTTCCCCAGGATTCAAACCCATCACCTACGGTGCTGCCAACACCACCCTCCACTCACAAAGCCACAGGAAAGCCACCTAATGGATGATCCTTCACCAAACCCATAAGCTTTTGCCTGAACCAAGCAGTGTGAAAGCGTCTTCATTATTGCGGCGTCTGAGTCCTCCTCAACACCAGAGATGAATCATCACAGCGATGACTCACAGACCCACGAGTAAAAATAGATCCGCCTTCCGCCGACCCCCGTTTCCCCCCTCGCTCCAGCAGAGATCTGTCTCTTATCAGCGTTTCCAGCAGCCGGGGTTTACACTCCAGCCATCCAGCATTTCTCTGTGCTGAGTGAGTGCAGCTCTTATCACCGCAGCGGTCTGATGTTCCACATTAAATATACATCAGTCACTTCTGCATTAATGCGTCAGGTCACAGATGGATTCCGGTCGTTTGGGTGAAGAGAGAGAAGAAGAGAAGCTCGTTCTCCAGTTATTCACGTTTACATTTACTGTATTTATTGTAGGCCAATATTTCCGTCTGATTATGTATTTATATTTCCAGGATTTCTATTTTTCTGCAGCATGATGATGTGTAGAAGGTGTATATTTGGTATGGCGTACCTCTGTGGGGATCACGCCTGGCGCCCGGATGTCCAGGGAGAAGTTGTGTGGACTGGACTGGATGAAGGTCTGTTTAGTGCGGGAGCAGTCGTTAGGATCTGACCACCCGCTCTCTTCGAACCTGACCGGAGAACCAGAAAAACCAGCGTTAAACCATTAGGCATGAAGTATGGTGAAGCTAACTGACTTCTGGTGTTAGTACAAAAAAAACGTAATAACATTCTTAAACCTTTTAATAAGAGTTTTACCTTTAATTCCGATTCATTCTTTCCTTCTTCTTAGTTTACTTAATATATATATATAGTAATTGTGTGTGTACTGTGTAGTAATAGCAATAGTGTCCAAAAAAAAGAAAATAGTTCTATGTTGAAATTTGCTCGTCTAGGCGGTGTGTCCAGCTTTCAAGTCAAGAGGTGCTGTGATTGGCGCCGACTCCCCGTGACCCAGAAATTGAAAAGCTCGGAAAATGGATGAATGGAAGGATTTCGGTTTAGCTTTCTTTACAATGTGGTTTTCATTTGTCCAAGTCAACAAGAGTGGAGAACGTCTCAACACCCTGGAGTCAGAGGAGGCGGCTGAGAAATGACTCTGTTTGTCTGCTGCCGAAACGTTTAAAGGGCAAACACATGAGTGTGTGACGCATGTCAGGAGAAGGAAACCGCCTCGGAGACGGTGTTTGGACTGAAGTTTATGGCCTCACCTCTTGGAGCGAACCACTGTGTCATAGACATGGCTGTGGCTTTGACAGAGGAGGACGAACAGGATCACGCCGCACGCCAGTCCAGCCATCTCAGTCCGGGCAGAAGAGTGATGCGAAGCAGACGAGAGGACGCGGTGCGATCAGTTCATCTCCTCCTCGATGTCTCGAGATCGAAAAAAGTGACGTCTGTTGGCGTTCACGGCTCCCGCAGAGAAAACTCACTTCTGCAGATCACGAGAACAACATCAGGCTTCAGTCGGACCTGCAGAAAACAGCAGAAAAAGGCTCTTCACAGCTGAGTTTCTATATGCGTGATCGATTCTTCTGGACTGGATCAACATGACACAAGCACACACGGAATGTTTGGACAGTGAGAGCAAGAGATTTTCCCACCATCACCACATTTGCTGACAGGACGTGTTCCTGCATTTCAGGGCCATCAGAACCTCACCGTTTCAAGGCAAAATCTTAAAAATATCACATCATTTTTGCATGATTTGTACCGGATTGGTCCTATAACAATCAATTACAAGGACAAAAATAAAAAAAATCAAATTCTTTTAAATCTGTGTGTGAAAAGAGCTGAAGTGTCACAGGACTCTAGTGAATCTGTGGATTTTGATTGCAAAATTTTGAAAAATGTCTGATATGTTAAATGAATAATGAGTTTATCTACCCATCCACCTAATCTTAGCAAACTGGATGCTTTCTGGTGTTTAATATTCATCTTAGTTCCTGGTATTCCAGTTTTTCATATTATAAATATGACAAAATTTGTAATGATAATTACAAATTAAACGTTAAATTTAGTGTTTGTTGAAGTTTAAAATGTATAATATAGATTTTTTTTATTCACTAAAGATGCAGTTTATCAAGTTATATGATTGTATAATAATAACAATAATAATAAGAATAAGAATAATAAATAGTATTTAAATACTTAATAATGTTTAATATGTATACATTTCTGCTTATATTTTTTATTATTTTAAATATAAATACTTGTGTTGTGAATTAAGGACCCAGTTTATATCATAATATAAGAATAATAAGGAATTTTTATCTGGTGTTCTAACATAATACACATAAATGTCACAATTTAAATAATTTAAAATTGCGCAATTCGTAAATGCATTTTTATTTTGCACTGGGTCTAATTATCAGGGCAAGTCTTGTTCAAAACAATCAAAATAAAATATTACATTTTTCGCAATATTTTTGTGTATAGATTAAGTACAATTTCTGCCAAACCTCAGGTTGCAGGATAAATAGAACAGACAGACGCTTGTGCGGCTGCTTTACAAACCGTTTCATGCACTTTACTACATGTAAAAAAGGTAAATAGTGCACGTTTAAGCAAACACAGGCCAATTTACAGCTTTAGCAATAAATAAGGGGTAAAGTTCAGACTGACCAGCAAGACTTTTTCGAATGTTCCTTCATTTTTTATTAATGTGCAGTTTATACACATTTTTGTAACAAAATATAGCAAAACCAGACTGAATACAAACTATGTATTTGTGTGACAGTGGCAAAAAAAAAAAGCATTTGAACACCCCTCTATCAACTAAAGTTCAGACCCTGAAAGACCTGTTAGTCCATCTTTGAAAAGTCCATCTCCTCTCCATTTAATATCCTACATTAGATGCTCCAAAGTGAGATTGTTAGCTGCATAAAAACCCCGGTCAACCCCATATAATCAGCAAGAGCCCAACTACTTACATGACCAAGATCAAACAGCTGTCCACTTACACTTCTGTGTGTGTGTGTGTGTGTGTGTGTGTGTGTGTGTGTGTATGTGGTATAAAAGCATTTTAAACAAGAATGTGTCAGTTCTTTTGAACCAGAGCAATAAAAATTCTTTTGGCCATTTCATTGGTTAAAATCTATTTTTTAGTTTTTCAAAATTTGACAAGATTTATTGATGAAAATATCAGTGTCGTGATTTTATTCGAATTACATGAACATGAATTGACCGATTATTGTTGTGGTTTAATTTAGTTAGTCACGACTACAGTGAGTCTGAATCAAACACTGGAATCCGCTGTTTTTTTTACACAGACCACCATCATTGGATTTTAAACTGGTTCTGGTTTAACTATTGGAGAAAACGGTGGAATCCTGTTGGGTTGAGGACTTTTATCTGATACCTCAGCAAGTCGAGAGCAGCGAGACGCTGTTGTTTATCTCATTATGTGCGGCGCAGATACAAAATGGCCTCGTGCGTTTGCATTTGAATAAATCAAGACAGCAACTGTTCAAATTATGCACCTTTTGCTTTCGAAAGCTTTTTTACCTTAACGTTTAAATCATTCCAAGCTAAAAAATAAAAATAATAAAACAGCAGAAAGAAATATGCAATAGTCAGGTGTGAGGAACACGACACACAGAAGAGAAACTGCTTCATAACACCAGCTCTGAGCAAACACACACACACACCTTCTTTCACAACGGCTTTGGAGCCAAACCAGAGAAAACACACCAGCAACCTGCTTACGACACACACACAACATCAACCAACAAAACACAATAGAATTAAATTTAATTGCCCTACCTCTGAAACACAAAAACAAAACTGATCCAGCAGCCGCCTCACCGCAGTCTGTGACTCACATCAGCGAGAGAGAGAGGGTGGGAAAGAGTGGGCGAGCAAGAGACTCAGAGAGAGAGAGAGAGAGAGAGAGAGAGAGAGAGAGAGAGAGAGAGAGAGAGAG
>CM051494.1:9539794-9544605 GCA_028031935.1 Paedocypris micromegethes | reverse complement strand
GGGGGGGGGGTGATAGCGAACGATTGAGAAAGAGAGAGAGCGTGAGATAGAGAGACAGCCAAGCTTGCTGACTGACATCATCATCACACCCAGGACCTAAGAAGGTAACTATGGTAACTGCCGCACACCCACGAGCATTCTCCTCTGTTACCATGGTTACTTCCCCCATGAGCCTGTGCCTTTACATTGATCAATCATTGTTCAAGCAGCTGCCAGCTCTTCTGCATATATACCAGACGCAAAATACACTGCTTTTGTGTGTGATTTGTTTGTAATCAAAATTAAAGTTGATTACCGTGAACCAAATATTCAACCGTTTAGCACGGATGAAGTGTTATACGCTTATTAATCAACCCGCTGTGGAGTATTTTACAGTGCTATGTATTTCTAAACAATAAATTATAGACACACACACACACACACACACACACACACACCGGAGCAGTGGTCAGTATTAGTTCGTGGTGTCTGGGCAGCAGATCAGGTTCAATGTTGTACGAAGTTGTAGAACTGTCACGAGATTCGAACCCATGACCTTTTGGTTGCAAGCCCACTTCTACTAGAACGTAAATGTGTCCTGTTTTTCGTGTTTTCCTTCAGAAACTAACGGTTTTCTTTTCATTAGTGACATTATTCAGTGAACAATTTTACTCAAACCTTGTTTACATGATCAAAATAGCGTTTATAATGGAAAGAAAAGCATCTACGTCAATACACCAGTTTCTTACAAAGTCATTTGGCTTATTTAAACTAATTCCCATAGTTTTCTCGCCAACGAACACAGCAGAAAAAACAGTAACGCACTACTGTATCTCTATAACAGTTACAGAAAAGCACTATATCGAAACAACGGTTCCAATGAACGATGACAACAGATTCACACAAATGAAACTCAATAACGTGTTTCAAAATCAATTAAAAAAAAATGCATAATTAAAACCAAACGCAGTTTATAACACGGTTTCTTACTCACCACCGACGAGTTTCAACGGAATTAGCATCAACAGGTTCACACTGCTATTTCACAGAAAGTCCCCTGAACTTTTTTTCCCGTGAAGAGTCATGTTTGAGATGAACAAATGCCGCGCCAAACGAACTTTACTAGCGTCTCTCATCAACTCTGGGAACCGCTTCAGCAGCGAACACCAGGTCCAGAAAATCAAACCCGAACACTGACGGGCAAAACAATCTTACAGACTTTTTCCGGGCTCGTGTTGTTTATCCTGAGCGGGCGGCCAGACCAGTGTAATCGATACTGGATTGAGTGAACGAGTCTGTCCCGGTCCATGATTTCACATTTTATTGACTTGTTGGTTGTTTTTAATGTATGTATTTTAATGACGCGAATTTTACATTCTAATGTGGTGTTGTAAAATGCACAAATATTACACACATATGTGTGTGTAATACACACGTGTATATTTTCACTGCAATGTAATGATAAAAAATCCTTTTTAGATGTCATTTTAACAGAAACTATCTTTAGTTCGGCGTACATATATCAGATTAGAACATTACATAATTAGAGGTTTTTGTTTAAAATGAAGGCCAAGATTTATTGAATCCTATTCTTGAACTTTCAACGTGCGTTACGCGTTCGTGGACTAAGAGCGCCCCTCTGTGGCCAAGTGGTAAGATGTCGAAGATTTTCGTTCTCATTTTTCGTCCTTCTCTCTCTCTCTCTCTCTCTCTCTCTCTCTCTCTCCCTCTCTTCTCAGTCCCCTCCCCTTTTCTGGGTTCTCTCTGCGCTTTCAGAGGGGGGTGTTAGTGGAATTCCACTCCACTGGAGAGAAGGGAAACGATCACTATCGGAACTTTCTTACATTCATTCACTCTATAAACATCTGGAAAACATCTGAGAAGACAGCAGCCGAAGAGCTGAAGCTGTTCTTAGCCCATACTCTCTTCCAGACGCTGGTTCAGAAGATGAAGAACACGATGAAGGTTTCTCTGTGCTGCGGGATCCTCATCTTCTTGACTTTGACTTTCCACATTAATGCTTTGGAGTCTCAACAGAAAACCAGTAGTCTTCAGAGAAGCAACAAAGCAGCAATTCGTAGAGAAAAAGCAGATCTGTTAGAAGGTTTCACAGAAGATGTTCAAATGCAAGAGCCTGGAACAGAAGAGACTGGAGAAAAAGAAAAGAACAAGGGTAAAAAGACGCCAGAGGAGCTTTTAGCGGGTAAACTACCTTTTTCCACAAATATATCACAGCGCTTTCGAAAATATCAGCATAATCAATGGGAATGACACACACACACACACACACACACACACACACACACACACACACACACACACACACACACAGATTTGTGCTCAGATAGGTTTGTTCTTATTGTCGTTTGTAAATTGGGTGGGTTTAATGTATTTGGAAAAATATAAAATAAATTGGGAAAACAATTCAAAACAATTGCAAGCATTGTTGCCTTTCTAATAGTTTTGTGTTGTTGTTTTTTTTACCGCTGACAAACACAGTTCTAATAAATGAAGTTTTTTCAAATGTGACTTCTTTAAGATTGCAAGTTTTTTCTTACTTGTTTAATTTTTTACTTAAATATAATTTTTTCCAACACAGCTTTAATGGTTATGCAACAGCATAGAGAAGGTCGGCTCTGGTCAATTCTCTCCAGCACCTTCTTTGGCTCTTCTGTGTTTTTTCTGGAAATTACACTATGAGACGGCGTGTGGAAATGAGTTTCCTTGTGAGGAACGAGAATGAGAATCACAGATGCTTTTTATAAATTGGTCAATCTTTCTGTTTTCTGTGGCCACATTCACAGATTAATCGTTTTCTTGAAATGAAATAACGTCGAGTGATCTTTCAGTTCAGCATGTGCACTGCAGACCTCCATCAATCCTGAACACCTTAAAAAAAGGAATATTATTGAATTTTCAAACTAACAATTTCTTTTAACTTGCTTCATGTCTTTTAATTCTTTCCTTGTCATCTAAAATTTGCTGAAAAGGTTTAAAAAAGACAGGAGCATTTCAGGATTTCTGAGGCATCTTCAAGGATATTGAGACATCTGAGCTGCAGATTTTATTAACTGTCTGTGTTGGCTTTAGATTAAATGTTTTTGTAGAGTTCCTGCAGGCCCTTGGAATTGTTTCAAAGCTAAATTCACAACCGCTTCAGATCTGACCTGGTCAGATTTTCTCTTAGAAAGTGAGAGAAGGTTCTTTGGCTTCTGTCTGGGTTTGTTTTTTCTGTCGTTTTAACTGTCATTTTAACTATTTTGTGGCAGCTGTAAAGCTGTAAAAAGTCAGAGTAGACCATTTTAGTTTGAGTGCTAACACTTTAGTTCTAGACACACGCACACATCTGCTGATGTGATGCTGTATTTGTTGTACTGTGAAATAAGAGGGAAAGAACACATCTGCTTCAAATTAAAGCCACTAGAAAATCTGCCACCACTGTCTCCCTTGTGGCCGCAATAAAATCTCTTCCCAATATTTTCTTACAAGCAAAAGCAAAGAAGGCTGCTGAGAAGGAAGCCAAGGCCAAGAAACCAAAGCCCACCAAAAAACCCAAACCCCCAAAGCCAACCAAGAAACCCAAACCTCCGAAGCCCACCAAGAAACCAAAGCCCCCAAAACCCACCAAAAGACCCAAAGCAGTGAAGGTCACCACCACAGAGTCTCCACCCAACAGAAAGTCAATATTGGAGGAGGAAGAGGAGAAACTGCTCCTGGAGCTCGGATGGGACACACGTATGTTTAGAGGCTTTTCTTCAATCTTTTATTCTATTCACTGTAAAAATATGTCATATTTTTATCTTGTGTTATTTAAATGCTGATCTTGAAAGGCCATTTGATCTCTGTGTTTAATTTTCAACAGCTTCTTCAAAAAAGATTGAGGCTGAAGAAATCCCAGATCCAAATTACGGTAAAGGTCTTTATTTACAAAAACTTTATGTCATGGTGGATTTTTAATATAGATTAGAAAGATTTATTGATTCGATTTTGATAAATGTAATTCAAGGTACGTAATAGCACTTTTATAAAGTTTGATATACACACACATTTACTTGCAAAATTTGAGCTGTGTCACGAACAACAACACACACTGATGAACCGACAAACCTCAAAACCGAAAAGGGCGGGAAAACACAGAAAAGACTAGAGCACAAGAGCAAAACATGACAAATACTGCCAGTATAAAAGTCCCCATCACGTCAGCAGGTCATTCTGTCTTTTTCACAGGTGGTGCTGCAGAGGTCGAGCTGGTGCCCACACTCAAGGTCAGCACTGATGACCCCAACATCTACTTACCTATACCAGGTAATCGGGGGACTAGTATGTGAATAGAAATGTAACAAAAAATGAATGAAACATGTACAGTATTTGATCTTGTGAAAATATAATATTTATTTCTTATGATGATTATTAATAATATTTCTTTATTTTTGGTAAAAGAAATCACAGGGCCTCCTGGAACAGCGGTCCCCTGGTATGAGGAGTATGATTATTCTGACCGTACGTTTCGACCTTTCTGATATTTACAGTAGCTAAACTGAACTGAGGAATGAGATTGGAATGTAATATGCCATTTTTTCTCTGAAATTACTAAAAACAGTGGCTGCTAAGAGGCTGGAGGAAGAGCTGGAGAGAGAACGAAAAGCAAAAGAGGAAAAAGGTTTGAAAAGGACACCACTTTTCTCATATTAATTTTTTATTAAGTCTATGTAAAGTAAAGTAAAGTAAAGTGAGTGAGTTTGTCAATATAGCCACTAGACATTTATCCTTCCAGTGAAGTTTATAATCTATTTACTTGCCATTGTATTAAATATCATAATCTCTTCTGTTCT
>CM051494.1:9529794-9537294 GCA_028031935.1 Paedocypris micromegethes | reverse complement strand
GCTGGAGGTGCTCGGCTGCCCGCTACCAAGTACGAAGCACACAAACATCACACAGCAAATAGTCCAGGCTCTGGAAATGTTCCTACATTTACACCACATGTAGGTGTCTAGCAGACTACTTTATCCAAAGCTACTTGCGACCAAAATGATGTAGCTGTTACAAACTGACGTATGTAGCTGTCTGGGATTCAAACCGGTAACACAACTTTTGTCTTTGTCATTTTCAGAGTGAGACAAACAGTTAAAAATCCCACTAAAAGGAAGTTCTTTTAATTAGGTTGACTGACAGGTGTTGGAAATTCCACTAATTAGTCTTAAGGAGAGCGATGACAGGCCAGACTCAAGACAGAACTCCCTCTGCTGGTGTGGCGTTTCATAACACAAGAAACATTTTCAAATACTGTATTACATAATTCATAACGACTAGACTTTTATTATGCAAAATTGTTTTTTTTTTTTATTTTTTGGATTAATGCTATCATTCTTAGTGTCAGATATTAATAATAACTGATTTTGTGCTGTTGTTTCCGCAATTTATTTGCCGCAATTTATCTGAATTGGATCTCTCATGACAGCGAATTATCCAACCGAGAACGATGTGCCTCCAACAGATTACCTGGATTACAGGCATCACAACTATAAAGACATGAGACAGGTGAGTCCTGGGAGTTTATAGGGGAATTCTAAGGTCAGATTAGGACCACATCTCTCTAAATTAACAGATGATGAAGCTAGTCAACGAAGAATGTCCCAACATCACAAGAATATACAATATTGGGAAAAGCTCTCAGGGGCTGAAGATATACGCAATGGAGATCTCAGATAATCCTGGAGAGCATGAAAAAGGTAGTCTGCTTTTGTCCCATTCCATTTTTTTGTTTATCCATCCTTTCTGAACTTTTCCATTTCTGGGTCATGTGGAGCTGAAGCCAATTCCAGGCGAATCTTGTCCTGAGGTGGGACCCCCTGGGATTGTGGCCAACCAATCACAGAGCGGGACTCAAACATTTGGGACACAGTTTTCCAGACTCCAGTTTTTTTTACTTTTTTACTTTTACTTTTTTACAAAAATGCAAAAGATCAATTGGCTTGATTGACTTTAGCATCATGCGCATGTGATCGCCACCATACGTTCCTCTTGTGGTCATGCTAGGTGAACCAGAATTCCGATACACAGCTGGTCTTCATGGAAATGAAGTTCTGGGTCGGGAACTTCTGCTCCTGCTGATGCAGTTCCTATGTAAGGAGTACAACGATGACAACCCACGAGTACGCCGCCTGGTGGAGGGAGTGCGCATTCACCTGGTGCCATCGCTGAACCCTGACGCATACGAACTGGCCTTTGAGATGGTGCGTCATTCCTAAACACGCATGTTTGTTTTTCTGATCATGTGATTGACTGTGTTATTGGTGACTGCTGGTGTGGTCAGGGCTCGGAGATGGGAAACTGGGCCCTAGGGCACTGGACGGAAGAGGGGTACGATATTTTCCAGAATTTTCCGGACTTAAACAGCATTCTATGGGGCGCCGAGGACAGAGGCTGGGTGCCCCGCATCATTCCCAATCATCACATTCCAATCCCGGAGAATTTTCTCAACGGCTCTGTGAGTATATGGATGTGTTTTAGAAATTAAATCAGAACGTATCAGAAACAACATTATTAGATTATGAAATTTGTGTTTATGTTTGTGGTGCCTTTTCTAGTCTGAAAAATCTGTTTGTTTTCCATGAATTGCTACAAGATAAAACATACGTGTGTGTGTGTGCTAGATTTTATTTACATAAAAAGATGGTAATTGTCCAACACAATATGCTAAGAACGACTAAGATAAAGTGCAAAAAGACAAAAGAAAGCCTGATATTTAAAAAGATGATTTTAAAGAGCACTCTTCAAATTAAAGACTAAGAAAATCCATAAATTCATGGTTTTAAAGCATATAGTTTTTAGGTGAAACTATTTTGGGACGCTTTAGTCATCATTAATGCATTTCTAAACATAAATTTTCCTAAATATCAAAATACAAAAAATAAAAACCTTCCTTTCAGTGATTCAATTTAAGTGGTTAATTTAGGTTGCTGTGGAAACCAAAGCCCTCATCACCTGGATGGAGCGGACGCCCTTCGTTCTCGGGGCTAATTTACAAGGTGGAGAGAAGATGGTCACCTACCCGTTCGATATGCAGCGCCCACCCCGGGTGTCCAGTGACGACAGGCCCGGACCTCTGAGGAACCAGCCCTCCGAGTATCACCAGATGAACGAAGAAACCTGGGCCAGGATCCAGCGCCAGAACGAGGGGGCGCTCCGCGAGACGGCAGACGAGAACCTATTCCGCTGGCTCGCCATGACATACGCCCACAGTCACCTGACCATGACGGAGAACCAGCGGGGATCTTGCCACACAGATGACATCACTGGAGGTCAGGGCATCATTAACCACGCCGGCTGGAAGCCCGTGGTGGGCAGTAAGTGAAGCTGGAGGATGGCTTTTTACTGTGATGAGATGTTTCACCTGTGGTTTCTTCAGGCATGAATGACTTCAGCTACCTGCACACAAACTGCTTTGAGATCTCCATCTTTCTCGGGTGTGACAAGTTCCCCCATGAGAGCGAACTGGCATCAGAGTGGGAGAACAACAAAGAAGCTCTGCTGGCTTTCATGGAACAGGTTAGAACATTCCTAACCTGTTAACCCTAACCCTAAATAACTGTTGATAAACAATACTGTATTGTTAAAACAATAGCGATAGCAGTAAATAACTCTTAATAAACAGTAAATAACTGTTAATAAGCAGCATTGTTAAAACAATAACAACAGCAGTACATAACTGTTAAGAAACAACACTGTATTGTTAAAACGGTAACAATAACAGTAAGAAACTGGTAATAAACACCATTGTTAAAGCAATAACAATAGCAGTAAGAAACAGGTAATAAACACCATTGTTAAAACAATAACAATAGCAGTAAGTAACTCTTAATAATCAGTATTGTCAAAACCGTAATAATAAAAGTAAATAACTGTTAATAAACAGTAATGTTAAAAGAGTAACAATGCAAGTAAATAACTGTTAAACAGTAACAATAACCGTAAACATGCTACTGGTGGCCAGGTTCATCGAGGGATTAAGGGAGTAGTGAGGGACACTGACGGGAATCTCCTGGCTAATGCCACGGTGTCTGTGGAAGGAATCAAGCATGACGTCAAAACAGGTATGAGATATCACCGCTATATAATACTTTACAGAATACAGAGAAATAATAAAATCATCTGCTGGACATTACAATACACTTGTGTTGTCGGAAGCTTCTACTGGAGATTTCTGGCGTCTCCTCAACCCGGGCGAATACCGTGTGACGGCGAGAGCGGACGGCTACACCTCACAGACCAGGCTGTGCATTGTGGGCTATGATGCCAACGCCACGCCCTGCAGCTTCACTCTGACCAAGTCCAACTGGGCTCGAATACAACTAATCATGGCCCAGAGCGGGAAAAAGCCACGGCTAGTCACCAACAGCACAAACATCCGCAGCGGCGCCGAGACCACCGGGACCTCCACGGGCCCCCAGAGTGACCGCCTGCGCAGACTGCGGCTGATGCGTCTGCGGAGGATGCGGATGGAGAAGATGAAAGAGAGCACTACCGCCGAGACCACCACTGCCTCCACACCTCCACCCACCACAGCCACGTTCACAACAGAGGCCTCCTGGTTCGACTCCTGGTTTGAGCCGGACAGCACCACCTCTCAGGACTTTAACTTTGAGTATGTAATAGACGAAGAATAAAGCATACTGGTATTATTATGAATACTGGTATTATTAAGTAAATTACGTCGTAAAAAATGTAAGCGCACAAACAGGTTGAAATAGCGCTCTGTTGAACAGAGTTAAAATAATGGAAATGCTTTTTTATTTAATTCTTGGTGTGTTGTATGAATGGAACGAGCTCCTGATAAGTTGGTACTATGCCAGCAGATCTGTACACACAACGTATGTACACAAACAACGTAACGTGCCTATTTTCAAAATAAATGTTTATTACAATATGATTGCACAGGTGCATATGATTCATCCATTTTCTGGGTCACTGGAGCTTGAGCCGATCATAGCCATTCTGGGTTAGCAGGCGGGACACACCCTGGATCAATGGACAACCAATCACAGAGCAGGACAAGCAGACACACATTCAAACTCTCACTCCCACAAAAGGACTGTTTCCCAAACTTCAATTCTCCTGCATGTTTCTGGACTGTGGGAGGAAACTGGAGAGCCAAAGGAAACCCTCGCTGTGAGGCAACAGTGCTACCCACCACACACATAAAAATGTAATATACAGTTTAATAAATTGTATACGTAATGTGGCTTAATATTTGTATAAAAACTAAAGTCTTTTTGACTAAAAAATATTTTTATTTGACTAAAATGTTTAATATATTAATAATTTAATAACATTATAGTATTAATTATCTTTTTACTTTACTTTACTTTACAGTCATTTGGCAGACGCTGTTATCCAAAGCTTTATCTTGTGTTAATAATATAAATGTACAATATGCTGTATGGCAATATTATTGTGTCTTGTTTTTATTAATATTACGCTTGATTAAAAAGCGTTTAACAACATAGGACTTTCCGCAACTAAGTGCCACGTCGAGCCCGACGGGGGCTTTTAATTTGCCTCGTTTTAATTTTCATGGGCGTAGACGCGGGTCTTTTATTTTGAAATGGTGTACAGTATTCTGCCAACGAGCAACTTTCGGTGTGGGGAAAAAAAACCTTGGGTGGTTGTGGATAGATTGGATGAAATTCCTTCAGTCGAGCCGGACGTTTGTTGATCAAACTGACGTTACAATCATCAGGACGAATAAAAAGCATCAGTTGAAATCTCCCAGCGGTTTTGAGCGGTGGTCCGCTTGAATCATTAAAGGGCAATCTGCTGTTAGCGGCTTAGCAACAGTAGTAGTTGATTCAGAGCAGGTAAGACGTCAGTGGAAACATCTGACCAAAACATCGCGTTGTTTACCTGTGCAGTTAGCACGGTTAGCTAACAGCTGCTAGCCACCAGCCTGTTGAGCGTGGCGGTGCTTTCCCACTCCTGAAACCTTCTCGAGATACTCTGAGGAGCAAAGCATGGAGGTCTTCTGAATGTGTGTGTGGTTCCAGGTTGGGATTAATCATGAAGCTCTACAGCCTGAGCGTGTTGTATAAAGGGACCACGAAGGTGAACCTGCTGAAGGCTGCGCATGACCTGTCCTCTTTCAGCTTCTTCCAGAGGTCCAGGTAAGTGTGACGTCATCAGAGGTGATGCGGTGACGTCACGTGAGTTTTCTCTCCCAGTGTGCAGGAGTTCATGACTTTCACCAGCTCCCTGATCGTGGAGCGCTCGCCGCTGGGTGGTCGTGCTTCGGTTAAGGAACAAGGTTGGTTCACAAAGTCCTGAAGATGGTTCCTTGCGCGTTGACCGACGCTGTTTTTGATCCTTCAGAGTACTTGTGTCACGTGTACGTGCGGAACGACAATCTGGGAGGCGTGGTGATCGCGGACAGTGAATATCCATCCAGGGTCTGCTTCACTCTGCTCGACAAGGTCTGCTTCAGGTTCCTGTGGCCAGTTCCTCCAGGATTTCTTTTTTTTTTTTGCGAGTAAACAAAGTGATTTTGTGGCGGAAATTTGCGGCAATTTTGTGGGCGCTTTTAAACGTGTTGTAGATCACATGTATCGTATGTCAGACTCACGCTACCTGTACGGGACCTTACAGATCATAATCCCAGGAACTATATTAAGGGTCTAAATCTGAAGAACTTTAATAAGGATCATACTCTGAAGAGGTATAAAGAGATTTTGGGATTTAAAACAAGTCTGTATTTCTTAAGCGGCAGAAATGCTCCTTACACCGTTATATATTCTTCATGTTTACACGTATTTTTTGTGAAGCTGTAAAATGCAAATGAATAATTCACAGAGAAATTTGTCGTCCTGTTGAGCAGATCAATGAATAATATAATTTTAAGATTAAGACTCAGTTTCTAGTCAGACTTTCTATTGTTATCCGGTTCTTTGATACACAGACTCCAAAAGAGAGCAGTATTAAAGATTTACATCTGTATTAAAGATTTCTGTCGCAACTCTGTCATGTAAAATCATAATTCAAAATTGAAATATTGGAGGGAGAGAGAAGTTGAATCCATTATTAATTGATTTTATATTGAATTTGCTGATTGTAATTTCGCTAAATTACGAAACCCTGGCCTGAGCTAGTGACGTCTAGGTTGTGGTTTCTGATACAGAGTCTGATCGTGCTTCTTCTGCTTGTCTGAAGGTTCTGGATGAGTTCTCCAGGCAGGTCAGCAGCATCGACTGGCCATCCGGTTCTCCCACCACCATCACCTACACGGCACTGGATGCCCACCTGGCCAGGTACCAGGTGAGTCCGCAGCTGGTCTAGTCCCACAATGCTTTGCTTTAGTTTTTGTACCTGGTGCCTCAAATAGAAATGTAGTTTTTTTTTTTAAATTCTTTTTAAAAATTTGGTCCATGAACTGAACCTTTATATTGTAAAAAACAAAAACAAAATCATATTACAATACAAAATTCGCAACAACATTATAACAATATTACATAGTTTATAGTTTAGGTAATTCATAATGTATTCTCTTATATGTGTTTAACTTTATCGTATATTTGCATAAAACATTTTTAGTCTCATTAAATATTTGCAAAAATGGTTAATTTGAAATGTAAGCCATGTTTATATTTTGCATTTGTGAGTTTATCGTGAACCTTTATTTCCCATAAATGAATTTTTAAAAATGACACAAACTGGTAGAATTACTGTATTTGACGTAGGAAGACATGACACTATAATGTTGTGCTATTAACCTAATCTAGTGGGACGTCATGGTTTTCTGTGGAGTAGATGAATCTCCTTTTATTAAGAGCAAACTGAGGGAAGAGCTGAAGAATGTTACTAAGTATGGGATGCTCTTCCTCAGAATCCTCGTGAAGCTGATGCCATGACCAAAGTCCAAGCCGAGCTGGATGAAACCAAAATCATCCTGGTGAGTAGAGGACCGTGTCGGGTTAATGCTGTGAGTGTGTCCATGACCCACCGACTCTTACTGTGTGTGTGTGTCCATCCGCAGCACAACACAATGGAGTCTCTACTGGAGAGAGGAGAGAAGCTGGATGATTTAGTCCAGAAGTCTGAGCATCTGGGGAACCAGTCCAAGGCCTTTTACAAGACGGTCGGTGCTTTTACACACGCATGCGCGCGCACACACACACAGTCCAGTGTTTTCACTCTTTTCACTCCCTTGGATCTTTGCCTCCAGCTCCTCGTGAGCCTGATAAAGAACATGGAGGAGTTCACAATAGAGAATTTTTCATCCTAGTTGGATAGTACGTAACATCCTGTTCTCTTGTGTATCCAATCAGATTAGAATGGAAACGTTTTTTTACAATGTATTTAGTTTTGAACTCAATCCAAAACTGATTTCCAGCCCC
>CM051494.1:9512090-9529788 GCA_028031935.1 Paedocypris micromegethes | reverse complement strand
CCCCCCCTTTAAACACACACACACACGACAAAAAAGTATGTTTCTTTTCTTTCTCTCACATACACGCATTCTTTTTTCACACTCTTACACACACACACACACACACTGAAATTTTCAAATGCTTTCAAGCTTACCTCACTTGAGTACACACGCACACTGAAAACTCACGAAACACACCCTCAAAACTGTTTACATTGGTTTCCCACTTTAAAATTCATTATTTCCGAACTTCAGACATTTTGTTTACGAGGTGACACTTTCCTTTTGATACACTCTTAGAAGAATCAATTTCTGTCCATTTCTGCGTCACGAGGAGCTGAACTAAGGCGTGGCACAGCTTGTAGTGGTGGCCAGCCAATCACAGAGCAGGACACACACTAACAAACATTTATGGACATTTTTACCACATTTGTGCTGATCCGAAGGTTGTGTTGGTTTCAGGCTCGCAAGCAGAACTCGTGCTGTGAGGTCATGTGATCACCATGAAGATTCTTGGACCGGCTCCGCCCCTTCCCTCTCTCTCTCTCTCTCTCTCTCTCTCTTTCTTTCTCTTCTAACCCGAGCTGGTGCTTGCATCATCTGAGCGTCATAGCCGATCCATTCAAGAACCGAAGGAGAGCGGATCTAGTGCTGCTCCAGCTCAGAATGATTTCCCATGATGCACCCCTGTTACCGTATTGATGTTTTTGAGAATTTTGCTTCGATGGCTCCTCTGGGTTCGACGTTGTGGGCTCCAGGTGGATTTTGAATCAAAAGCATAGATGGGCTGGAATCCGAGTCCCACTGTGCCTTAGTTTCAGACGGGACGTCACCTAGATCTCATCTTTCAGCTTCTGAAGCGCCTTGTGATCACAGACGAGTGTTTCATCCGGACTGTTTTTTAATGTGAAGACCGTGCGGTGTGTTTGTGGATCTGATCTCTGATGTGCTTTTGTATGTGAGTCACTGACCAAATGATTCGACGTGTTTCTGAATCTCCTTAATGTAAATAAATCAAGGAATCGCTTTGAATCGGACGATTCGGTCTCGGCACAACGTGAAACATTCCTGCTGTGTGGATTCAAACCTGTACATTTGTCTGGTGGTTCTTGATTAAACGTCAGTGGCGACGGTAACGGCTGTTCAGGTGATTTGCTCTGAATTGCGGTCGGGTGCGTTTTTGAAACGCAGATTTGGCAAGACGGGATTACTGTTTTTTGGGGGGTTTTTTTGCTAATACTGTTCTGTATATGTATTTTATTACAAATATAAATGTTAATTGTTTTGAATCTGGAATCACTAAATAATGGTTTAATGAAATATATAAAGTTTGAAGCCAATACAATTGAACGGAAGTTGTAATAAAACGCACACATGTTGTGATTAATCAAATGTGACTATTACACACGTTGTAGCTTTCCTGCTAATAGACAAATGCAATCTTTTTTCAAACTTCCAGTGTATGAAACTTACAAAACCGTACCTGAAACTTTCTGCAGGTGATGGTAGAACGTACAATGTTTACCACCATGACACTGAAAACTTGTTTGAAGGAGTTTTGTTTTTCTGGCCATTGTGACATTTCTGCTGCTCACATTCAAACATTGTAAGTGATTTTGTTCAGATGCTTAGAAGCTGTCATAAATAGTGTGATTTGAGATTAAATCTTTCGGTAAATGTAAGGAAACTACTGTATTGTTTTCGAAAACATCCAGCAGAGTTCATGCAAGACTGCCGTTAACCTAATAACATAAGATTTAAATTATATTATAAATCTCACCAAAATTTATAAAGGCAGAGCAAAATCTGAAACAATGTACACAAATCAAAGTTTTCATGAGCATTTACTGTACATGACGGCGAACAATCAGCAGCGTGAAAAAATGCTGACGTGACTAGACTCAATAAATGGTTTATTCATAATTATTGTACGAATTATACACAAAACACCTAGAAAAAATTGGTTTAAATCCTCTACGCATCTGAATCCACAAATACAAAGATATTATAGAAATGTAAATGTTGATTTAATGAGCAGAAACAAACACTTAAGTCTTTTCTGTCTTGATAATCTGCTAAAGCGGTGGTTAAGGTTGGGATTACGACTGGGAGGACTTGGCGGCCTTTCTCTCTTCCCGCTTCTTTTTGATGAAACGGAAGTTCTTCAGCGGGTTTCGGTGTCTGAATCCTTTCTGCAAAGAGAAAACAAAAGAGACAAAATTTTTTAAAGACTTTTCTCAAAACTAGATAAGCTAGTAGACCTCCATAAACACACTCCTACTGGAAAGCCACTAAGGCCAGAGCGATTTCCCACCTTGAAGCTGCTCCTCATCACGGTAGATTCCGGACGCTTGATCTTCTTGCGGCGTCTGCAGAGAGGATTGACCGTTCCCTTCAGAGCCTCGGGGACTGGAACACACAAGCATGGTGTCGGTGGGACTCAAACACAATACTGGCTCACACTCACTCACCCAGGTATTCCGGCACGTTCTTCAGGTGAGGCTTGATGATGGCGGGATGCAGGTCTTTGTCGTGTCTCAGGAGCTGCAGGTCTCTGGGATTGTCTGTGAAGTACGTCTGTGGGAGAAGAACACGTGGGATTTTAAGAGCCGAGGACACGACAACAGAACCTTTGAATGCTCGACCTTGAGCTTCTCTGAATTAAGGAGTTCCTGCTTGATCTCCTTCAGTCTGGCCTCCTTCACCGCCTGCTTGGTCACTGAGCGCATGGCATCCTGGGTAAAGAATAGAGCGTGGGTTACAAACACAAGCTCGGCTGATGGCGGCAGGAAGTGACGTGAAGGTACCCGGCATCTGTATCTGAAGCCCTCGATCTCTTTCATTTTGAACTCGTACGGTTTGAGGCCACTGTCGGCGTCGTCTGAAACGGAAACCACATCATTGAATTCCGATGTGAAGAGGACGTGTTCGGTCATCAATGCAGAAAAGACAATCAAACATCTGCTACATTTCTATTGAACGCAGTCAAAACATTGCAAAGTTTTTAAGGTATTATTACAGATCATTATGACATTTTACATTAAAATTTTACTTTTACACAAGTAAAAACGCCTGTCAGTGTCGAAAATAGAACAAAGGTTTCTTTGGATGAAAAGAATTGTAGTAACAAGCAGACATGTTTAATCAATATTGGATCTAATAATAATCTAAATTCGATTAAATTCTATTGAAATTAACACAGAACGTTTGAAATCTGTGTGTGATCCATCTATTTTACGTTTCATCAGAGACTGAAGAAGTTAAACTGAAGAAGATTACATTGTTAGATTACAGATTTTTTATTTAATCTATTATTTAATCTAAAGTAATAATTCTATTTTGTGTCATAATAATGTCGATTTTACAAGTCATAGTATAATCTTGTCTCTACCTCATTTTGAAAGTCCGACCCTGACCAATTGTCTTTTTATTTTACAATTCAGAACAAAAAAATAAACAAATAAAATCACTGTGACCACTTATTCCATTTACTTTCTACATTTTTAGAACCAAAAACTGAATACATTTTTTCTTACACAAGAAAAAAATTAAATGTGCCCGTTATTTTTTATTTAGGCTTATTGCTTGACCTAATTTAAAAATTGTTTGAATAATCTTAATTAAAAAAATATATATATACTATTCAATATTACATTTTTACCCAAGACGAAAGTGGCTTTCACGCGCGACACTAGAGTCACGGGTCAGCCCAGCGCTGGACTGAATGTGTGCGGTCAGGAAGCTGGTACCTGAAGCCAGTGCATTCTCCAGCTGAGTGAAGACGGGAAGCTCAGCGCTGGAGATGAAGGACAGTGCCGTCCCGGGGTTGTGTGCTCGAGCCGTCCTGCATCAAGAACAGACAAAGTTTAGATGCGCGCGTGTGTGTGTGTGTGTGTGTGTTTGTTTGTGTTTGTGCTGCTCGGCTCTGATGGGATCTAATCTGCTCTGACCGGCCGACGCGATGAATGTACGAGTCCACTGATGTGGGAAAGTCAAAGTTCACAACATTTGACACGTTCTGGAAGTCGATCCCTCTGGAAACGCCATATTCCTTGTCTTTGCCTCTGGGAAACACACACACACACACACACACACACACACACAAAGAGCAGAATGTATCTTATACTTATAATTAATCTTATAATTAATGCTATATTTATATATACATAATTTTTTAAGTGTGATGCCAGAGATAAAGTGCTATTAATGAGATTAAAAATAGAAAAGAAATAGAAACAGATAGATCTACTGATTTTAATAATTTTCTTTTTAATAAATTCCTTAAATCACTGTGTGCTGTATTTATTGGTGTTATACATTTTGTATTCTAGTGGCTTTGTATTTATATTTTTTTTATATAACTTTTTCCTAAATACGTTTCCTATTTCTTAAGCAATTTCTATCCATGATTAATGTTTTCTGAATCACTAAATCTTTAGATCTAGATTTCAAACGGGAGAGAGAGACAGAGCTGTGAATATGGAGAGCTTGAGAGACAGACAGATTTTTCCGGTAATTGTCATACTTCCTCCTTTTCCTCCTGTCTTTTTTCTGGGGTTTGGCACTGGGGACATCGTGTCCTTCTCCATCTGTGGCTATGACGAAATTATAAATCCCCTGATTAAACTGAGAGATGATGTGACACCTGAAACACACACACATACACACATTACTACCACAGGGAAGCACACACACAGCTACTGTACAATCAGCCTGAACTCTTTTCATAAAAGGTGATTGTCAATACACACACACACACACAAAAAATTGTCAAAAATTATAGTTAAGAACTACTACTGTTTTTTAACTATTAGCAAACATCACTGCAACATTTAATTGACTTTTACAGCATTTTCCTGTTAATAACCCATTAAACTAAAAGATGTTAAAAAAGTGTAAAACAAATATATATATATCTGGCAATGACTATATCTTATAGATTAATTAATATCAAATTCAATTAAACATTTTGATCAAATTCATATTATTTAAATATAGATCTAAATCAAAATATATTTATACGAAATAATCTAAATCATTAAATGGGAATTTCTCAGCAGACAGTTCTTCTATTGCAGGACCTGGACTGAAGCGGCAGCTCTGAGTTGAGGACACAGGCTGGAATGCTGAACTGCTCGAGGAAGAGTTTGAGTCTGTAGCAGCGAGCGATGTCACTGACGAACAGCAGCGTCTTGCCCTGCACCAGCCGGAGCTTCAGCAGTGTGTAGATCAGCAGGAACTTGTCCTCCTCCTCACACATCACTGTGTACTGCTGCAGCTGGGACGAGTCTGGAAGCCACGAGCCCTGGAGCTTGAGCGTCACCTGACCGAGCGAGAGGAGCCGTCAGACACCAGAGGAGATGCATCTGCTGTGCTGTACTCACAGGGTTGTGGAGAACCAGCTCCTTCAGCTCCTGCACCTCCTCGTTCAGTGTGGCGGACATCAGGAAGGCCTGGTAGATCCTGGGCAGGTGACTTGAGGTCAAGAGAAACACAACAACCCACAGCTTTTAGTTACGTTTGTAATGTTCATGTGAATTTGCTCAGGGTGACAAATTGGTAAAAATGAAATGAGTTTATTTACAATAACTGTATCAATTCATTTTATTATTTTGTTGTTTTCATTATTATTGTTAAATAAAAACAAAGTTTCAATACTTTTTACAGTTACGTATTAAGATTTTAGTTAAGTTATTTAATATATTTTATTAAATAAAAGTCCTTTTATATTCTATAGATGTTGGCGCGGTTTTGTTATGGTAAAACTTTTATCTGTTTTCATCTTCAGTTCAAAAACAAATTGTCATGGTCTGAGATTAACCGTTAACAGGTTAAATTGTTTGATACAAAAATCCGGACACAATTGTCAATTAACATTCACGCTTAAACCTTCATCGCACGCATGAATTAAAATTGCAAAGAAATTTGCAAGGTCAATACGCAAGATGAAATATATTTTTCAATATATTTCTGTCTGTTTATTCGAGAGTGGCATCTGCCCAATCAGCCGCAACAGATCCGCCCACTGCAGCGATACCTTAGGTTATAACTCTAAACTGTAAAGTGTCGCCACGCTGTTGGAATTTAGGCACATGGTGCCCATCACACCATAAATGCAAATGCTCCTCCCAATTTCATCTGGATCTGGACCATCAAGAGACTGGATATAAAAAAAGATCCTGAATTACCAAACTAAGCTTTTCAGATCATCCTCAAAGCCGAAGGAGAAGATCAGGTCAGCCTCGTCCACCACCAGCACGTTTAAAGAGTCCAGCTGTAGGTTCTGTGCTTTGATGTGGGCCTGGACTCGCGATGGCGTCCCGACAACAATATCAGGCTTTTCCATCAGAATGGGCCTATGAGAAGAAACCAGTTCAATCAACTCACTCAGACATGATATCAATCACGGCGTAGCTTTCGGACACAGACTTCTGCGCAGACAAATCCGCCTTCTCCGAAATGTCGGCGGCTCGCACGTCTCTGCCACAGTACGCGGTGAGCTGTCGGACCATGGTCAGCACCTGCGAGCCCAGCTCTTTAGTTGGGACCAGTACCAGAGCTCTGACCGCCTGCTCGCACACAATCTGCACAGACATCTTGAATCAGAACCGATCCACTGTGGTGGACCGAGAAAGTTCACGTGTCACCTCTTTGGATGTGAGGATCCTCTGGATGAGGGGAATTGCGTACGCAGCCGTTTTGCCCGACCCGGTTCGGGCTCTGGCCAGCAGATCTTTCCCATCTAACGCCAGTGGGATGGCTTTCTCCTGGATCAGGGTGGGTTTCGCCCACCCCAAATCAGCCACAGCCTAAAACGAGCACAAACGACACACAATCAGCCTAAAAGAGTCACACGCGCCATGTTTTTACTTTTAAAACAACTTTCAGCTCAGAAACACGACCCCGAGGACCAAAACAATCGCCGTTTAGCTATAGCAAGAGAATTAACAAGTGTCTTGTGTGTGAAACGGTGCGTGTTGATGGCACGACACGGTCACTTACCTTTAAAAGACGATCGTCTAACCCCATTTCGTGAAATTGTAAACTATCTTCATCCATTTTCACACGTGTGTTGTGTTCACGCGCAGCCGGACGAAGAGAGACGTGGAAAATCTGAACAACTATCGCCACCAACTGTTCCGGAGAGAAACTGTCGGTCAAAACGCGTGACGAGGTTATAAATATGCAAACGTGTAAATTACGTGAATCTTATTAAATGTATTTCAAATATTGTATTTAATATTATAAACATGTACATAGTTGCCCAAGGGCAGTTCAAATGAGAACCCTAGCGCTCAGAGATTTGATCCTGCAACCGTTCGGTCAACTACCATTGAGTCTAAAATTAACGTGATAAGGGTTCTTTACTCCAATTGCGGTTCCTAAAAGTTTTAAAATGTCCTGATTTTCCGAAAAACAATTAATTTCTTTTGAGCAAATTCAATGTTGTCATTATTTGGGCCCTTCATTTGACACTTCTGAAGTAAACCTTTTTCTCAATCCACAGTTTGAGTCTTCCAGTTAACGTTGTAAAAAAAGCGAGAAGTTGCTCACTGCATTAATTTTTATAGATTAACGTTTTTCTAGAATTCTGAATTCCAATATTGACACTAATATTATTGAAATATTGAATTTACAATTCAGGTCGCATCGTTTTCAGACAACGTGCGTGTTCGACTGTGCTTCAAATATAAATATTATTTTACCTTCACATGTGCAAAACATGCTTCTGGACAACAAAAAGTTCTTGGTTAATTGTATCGTTAGCGTTCACGTTGTTTGTCTGCGCCACCCCCGTGTACCGTGTCCCGTCTGTAGCGGTTTTAATGGCGCTACTGGGGAGTCCCGAGACGCAGCGAGATGTGATTATTCACCTCACACGGGGCCTAAATGCCCTGGGGGTCTCTCCATTTGCCCACCGCACCTGGGCTTTTGTTGCTCAAAGCGCTTGTTTTCAGATACGCTGCACGGATGTGAGCAAACATCCTCCGAAGTTGTCTCCTGGGAACCAGCTGAGCACAAGATAAAACAGTCTAAAGAAGCAAACTTCTGCATTAGGTTTGGTTTTACAGTCGCACCAGAATCATGAACATCTCCTCAATGTGTTGCACTTATCACACACCCGTGCTGGACAACATCCTGCCCCCGGTTATGCTCACGGAGTTCTGTTTAGGCCTTATGGGCAACACCATTGCTCTGTCTATGTTCTTCTTCCACAGAGACACTTGGAAGCCCAGTTCTATTTATCTGGCCCATCTGGCTATTGCAGACTCGTTGGTTCTGTTTTGCCTTCCTTTCAGGGCCGACTATTACCGCCGGGGTAAAGACTGGGTCTACGGAGACGCTTTCTGCCGAATTCTGCTCTTTTTGTTGGCTGCGAACAGAGCTGCTGGAATCTTCTTCCTCACCGCTGTGGCCGTGGACCGTTACCTGAAGATCGTTCATCCTCTCCATCGGCTCAACCGGATGGGTCTACGCTACGCCTTCGGGGTCTCTCTCGGACTGTGGGGTCTCATCATAGCCATGACTGTCTACCTCTTACCGGAAAAGCATTTCTATTTCTTTGACAACCACACTCAGTGCGAGAGCTTCACAATCTGCTTTGGGAATAATTCACAATTTAACTGGCATAATGTCTTCTACGTTCTCCAGTTCTTCGTCCCCACTGTCATTGTCCTCTACTGCACGGCTTGTATCACGTGTCAGTTGAAGAGAAAGACGCTGGACAAACAGGGTAAAATCAAGAGAGCCGCTCAGTTTATTGTAGCAGTGGCTTTGGTTTTCATCATCTGCTTCTTCCCCAGCAACGTCTCTCGCATAGCCATGTTCATCCTGAAGCTCTGGCACAACGAATGCCGACTGTTTCGTGAAGCCAACGAGGCTTTTAAAGCAACAGTTTGCTTTACGTACTTCAACAGCGTTCTCAACCCTATTGTTTATTACCTTTCGAGTCCTGTGTTCAGTGGAGCTTTCAGAAAAGTCTTTAAGAAACTTATGCGATAGGTAATACGGATTAATAATTGCATTAGACTTAATAGATTAAACTCATGGATGTTTAGCAAACTGCCATAAAGTTTTTTTAGGCGTAAGTCAAACTGTGTTCAGAGTTTCACTGTCAAAATCATGCAAATTATCTCCATATTTCTTTCAAAGTGGATAATGCGTTAATACTAAAAAGCACAATTTTGTAATACTAATGATCAATAAACGTGACATCATACTTTCTGTAATAAGTTGTTACATAATCATTTATTTGTATACTGTATATATATGTAAATGTGTTTTATGCTTATTTATCAATAGTTCACTTAAATGTGCTGTTGGGTCAAAAACTCTGTCTTATTAACTAAATTATTATCCAAGTACTTGAATAAATCGGGTTTTAAGTCGGGGGTTTTTTGTAATTTAAGAACATTTGTGTTTTTAGACTTCAGAAGTTGTTTTAAGAGAGTGAAATTACCTTTCTCATGTAAAGTCTTTGTTCTTAATGCTTTCCTGAGTAATTACTGAATGATGGTTATAAGAATGACTGTGATGTAAAAGTCCAACATGCATTTTGTCAGATCAGCTTAAGAGCAATTACGCATGATAAAGCTGAACTCAAAAAGCTTAATGGTCAGAGATGCATAAAAATTGTTAGTTACGTGAACAGTTTGTAGTTTTTTGTCATACAAGCTTTTGAACTGTGTTGTGAACAAAATTATTACGTTACAACCCAGCATTGGAACAGTATGAACAATGTTCAACAATCACTATTAGCAGGAGATGACTAACCCTCTTATCCAAGTCAAGTGAACCTAAATTACGAACATTTTTTTCACTTCATATGTAGCTAGCAGCTTTAACAACTCCCAATAGCAAAGCTTTCACATTGTACAGATATTATGACATCCTGAATGACACCCAATTTTTCAAGTTTTCTCTTTGTCTCTCTATCGGTAGGTTCGGACAGTGTTGTTTATTAAGCAATTTCCCCCCGAGGATGAATAGTTTTTTTTTTTAATTTAATTCAATTATATAGTAAAAAAAGAGTTGCAATCCAAACTCTTCTTCTAAACTAAACCTGAGGAACTTAACTTACCGGTGGAAGTCGTGTCATTCTAACTTTGAACCGGTCCAGTCATTTGTGTTCTAAAATTCAGCATGTTGAAGGATGTTGTCTATTCCAATCCATCAAGAAGCAATGTCGTCCCACTCCTGAATGGTACAGATAAGATGCTGTCTATCTATTTGAATATCTAGAAGCGGTATCTCACTCCCAAAAAGTCCAAAACAAACACTATCCCTTTCTCAAGTGATACACAACGATGCCAATTTTTTGGCATCACCCAGAAGCAAAGCTGTCCCTTGCCTCAATGATCCAGAACTGACACTGTACCTTTCCCAAGTGATGTAGAAGAAAAGATGTTCCTTTTCTCAACGATCCAGAACTAACATTGTCTTTTTCACAAGTGATATAGCAGAAAAGTCTTGCCTTTCTCAATGATCCAGAACTGACATCATGCCATTCCGAAGTGAATCGATGGTGCTCCTCTTCATGTGGTCCAGATCAAATATTGTGAACAACGTCTCTCTCTCTCTCCTCAATGGCTCAGAACTGACAACATCACTTTCCCAAATGATCCAGAAGTAAATTTGTCTCTCTCCCCCAAAGATATTGTCTCCATTTTCAAGAATTTCCCTCTGGGATTAATAAACTACATACCTACCTACCCTACCCCTACTTACCCCTGTCTCATTTGATCCAGCAGCAAAACTGTCTCTATTTTCAATGCTCAAGAACTGAAGACATCACTATCCCAAGTGATTCAGAAGCAACAATGTCTCCTCAATGATCCTAACCTTACACTATCACTGTCCCAATTGGTCCAGAAGCTAGCTGCTAAGACCATTCCTATCTCAAGTGATCCAAAAGTAAAGCCACCCCTCTTTCAATAATCCTGAGCTGGCACAATCACTTTCCCAAATGATCTAGAACCTCTCTATAATTCCAAACTGGCACAGTACATTTCCTAAATGATGGAGAAGCAAATCTGTCCCTCTCACCGATGTTTAAGAACAGATGCCATCTGATTCCCAAGTCCAAAACCGACAATGTCCCTCTCCCAAGTGGTCCAAGTCTACAACAATTCCTTTCCCACATCCAGAAGAAAAGTCGTTCCCTTCTTTAATTATCCAAGTTCTAACACAATGAGAAAGAAAGCGGTGAAGGATTCTAGTAATGTAATAATAATAATAATAATAATAATACATTTTATTTGTAAAGCACTTTACATTTGCAAAGCAAACCTCAGAGTGCTACATAGGAGATAAAAGCATAAAAGAATAACACACTCAATAAAAGCACTTAAAAAGCTTTCCTAAAAAGGTAAGTTTTCAGGGATGACTTAAAACAGTCAACAGGTTGATGCTTCCTCAAACTATCTGGTAGAGCGTTCCAGAGCCGTGGAGCAGCAGCAGAAAATGATTTGTCACCCATAGTTTTAAGTTTTGTTTGTGGCTGTTTGAGCAGAAAAGTTCCCGTTGATCTGAGCTGCCTGGTTGTAGAGTGAGGTGTCAGCAGTTCCCGCAGATATTCAGGGGCATTTCCATGCAAGCACTGGTATGTGATCAGGCAGATTTTATAATCAATGCGCTGACGAATCGGGAGCCAGTGAAGGGAGTAGAGAATTGGTAGATTTGTAGATTAATACGTTCTCACACTTTTTTGGCTTGTAAGTAACTTGTACAATGACCAACATGGAAAAAAATTAAACAATATTTCTTTATTTATTAAAAATTAAATAAAATTAAATTATTAAAATGTATAAGGAATCTACATCGGGCAATACCACTTGGTATTGATATTTTTTGTTATGTCCTTACTGTTGATGACTTGTGTCATTTATATTCTTATATACATAGCTTCAGAATCTGAGGAGCCTTTAGTGACATCCATTTCAGGACTTCCAACTTTAGTAAACACTTTGTCTGTCTAAGAATTAACATGAGAAAACTACGTAGTTCTGCTGATATTCAATTGGCTGGGCGAGTCATCTATAAACACACCCCTGAAAATCCATACACTTTATAACTCAGACTTGGGTTGGAAAGACTGACTTCTTTTGTCAGACCCGAAGTGCTCCAAGGTTTCTGGCTGAGGTCATGGACAATTCATCCAAGTGCTGTGCTTTTGACGCACCCATTCTAGACACAGTTCTGCCTCCAGTTTTATATACTGAAATCATCTTAGGCCTTATGGGCAACACCATTGCTCTGTCTATGTTCTTCTTCCACAGAGACACTTGGAAGCCCAGTTCTATTTATCTGGCCCATCTGGCTATTGCAGACTCGTTGGTTCTGTTTTGCCTTCCTTTCAGGGCCGACTATTACCGCCGGGGTAAAGATTGGGTCTACGGAGACGCTTTCTGCCGAATTCTGCTCTTTCTGGTGGCGGCGAACAGAGCTGCTGGAATCTTCTTCCTCACCGCCGTGGCCGTGGACCGTTACCTGAAGATCGTTCATCCTCTCCATCGGCTCAACCGGATGGGTCTACGCTACGCCTTCGGGGTCTCTCTCGGACTGTGGGGTCTCATCATAGCCATGACTGTCTACCTCTTACCGGAAAAGCATTTCTACTACAGAAACAACCGCACACAGTGTGAGAGCTTCAACATTTGCTTAAGTGGCAATTCCTTGTCGGACTGGCACAATTCGTTCTACGTTCTCCAGTTCTTCATCCCCACTGTCATCGTCCTCTACTGCACGGCTTGTATCACGTGTCAGTTGAAGAGAAAGACGCTGGACAAACAGGGTAAAATCAAGAGAGCCGCTCAGTTTATTGTAGCAGTGGCTTTGGTTTTCATCATCTGCTTCTTCCCCAGCAACGTCTCTCGCATCGCTGTCTGGGTTTTAAAAGGCTGGTACAGTGAATGCCACTCTTTTACTGAGGCAAACATGGCTTTTTACACCACGATCTGCTTTACCTACTTTAACAGTGTTCTCAACCCGATCGTTTATTATTTTTCCAGCCCTGCATTTAGTGGAGCTTTCAGAAAAGTCTTTAAGAAACTTGTAGAAAATAGAACAAACAGGGTGGATGAGACCAATCCCAGCACTCGTACAGTATCAGCTAGTCTCACTAAATCAATCATCAATTGAATATGTATACCGGTATATAAATATAAATACAGTACACATATATATAAAAATATTTAATTAACAATAATGTATACAATGCTTATTGATTATATTAATGTGTGTTTAAAAAGTAAATTGTATAGGGTGAATGAGAAAAGTGCACTTTACTTAAAAAAAAGGTTATTGGGAGGGACTGTTGTTTTGTCAGGTGACACACACACGCACTAATATTATAATGGATTTGCATATTGTTTATTTGCATCTAATGTACCATGTAGAACATTTGAGTATGAATTCTTCTTTAAAAAAGTTTTTAAAAGGTCATTTTATATAGTACAATATAGTGTATGAAAAATCACTTTATGCTAAACTAATGACCAAACTCCAACACAATAACTGTTAAGATAATTTTCAAAACAGTGTTATTAATGAGACTGTAAGAAATTATGTACTTCCTAACAAATTGGTCCCAAACTTGCACTTTGAAGCCCAATCCAACTGAATGTATACTGTAAACGGTTGTGATTATGATATTTGTTTAATTATGATATTCATCGTAAATGCAAATAACTACCAAATTTGTAAAACCTAATGTATATAATGACTGTATTATGTGCAGTCAACATTGTTGTAACTTCTTGCTAATACTTGTATTTCCTACATCTTTGCTTGTATTTTGTTAATTTTTTGCCGTTGTAATTGAGAAATGTTTAATTTGAGGGACGAATAAAGGTTATATCTATATGTCCCTCCTTTCCCATCAACATTATTACACTGTCATTCTAACACAATCGGATCCAAAGTCTGCTCTTACAAATCTAATTTCACAATCAAAGTGAAACCAAACACGAAACGAATTGCGATAGAACGATAATAAGCGAGAGAAAGAAGAAAACTTGAATCTCGCACGACTAGCTCGCGCAGTTTATCTGGCGCAGGCGCGCTCCCGGTCCCGCTTTTTTTTTCTCTACCGTTCCCGAGCACGCGAACGCGCATTTTGTGTACGAGCTTAAAAATAATATCGAGCGGCGGCGGCAATGTCTGGCAGGTCAGTGCGCGCGGAGACCCGGAGCAGAGCCAAAGATGACATCAAGCGAGTTATGGCCGCTATTGAGAAAGTACGAAAATGGTAAGATCGCGGGGGGAAAAGCGCGTGTTTGTTCCACCGGAGAGAAAAAGGGCGCTCGTGGGGGAGGAGAGAGTGAAAGAACAAACGAGAAGGACGGAGAGTGGCGTTTTTAGGGGTCGTTATCAGTGGGATTTCCGCACGCCGGGTGTTGTGCGCGCGCTCGGCCCCGCACCGCGCGTCAAACGGGTTTAGATGGGGGATTTCGCCGCTCGCCGGAGAAGCTAAAGTGGGCAGAACCCAGAAGCCATTTCGCTGCAGTCACACGGAGCCATTTCTCTCGGCTGATGGGCGCACGGCGACGCGGGAGATGCTGGAATCAAGACACGCGCGCGCTTCAGTCACGGTGACCGTTACCCGGCGCGTGGGGAAAGGCGTCCGCGCGTGTGTTTGCGGGAGAGACCGAACACATGGAGCGCTGTGGGACGGGACGCTTCTCCTCAGCATCCGAAGCATCAGGGCGAGATTTACCCTCCACGTGCACGTGTGTGACATGGCACATCCCTCTTTCTTTTTTCGAGTTGTTTTCGGGTCAGCGTTATTTAGCGGGGTTGTATTTGAGTAAAGAGGAAATGGCGTTTGAGCATCCAGAAGATACAAAAACTGACAGAATATGAGACTTTTTACAAGTTTTTGGAATAAAAATGGGATTACTCCCATTAAAGCGACAGCCCCTTTAACCGGCGGTCCAATTAAGCGGAGTCGACTGTATATACGCACATGACAATTTATAAAATATCAAAGCAAGCAAATGATTTGACACATCAATTTTTTCGTGTTCCTAGCTTTTGTTTTCCAATGGCTTGCTCTCTAGCTACTGCCATTGTTGGATTATACTTAGATTTAACTTTACTCTGCCTGATCGCGACTGTAAAAAGTGTTTTTACACTAACTTGAACCCGAATTTAATATTTTACAGGGAGAAAAAATGGGTGACTGTGGGGGACACGTCCCTGCGCATCTTTAAATGGGTCCCGGTGACTGAGCCAAAGTCGGAGGATGTAAGTGAACCTCTGTGATTGCATTCAAGTCAGGCAAGATTCATATTTATAAAACTCTAGTTCCCTGGATGTTTTTTTTGTACAGAAGAATAAAAAGAAGAAGGGCAGAGAGGAGAAATATGGATCAGAGGTGACAACTCCAGAAAACAGCTCTTCTCCAGGAATGATGGACATGCACGGTCAGCGCGCACACACACACACACACACACACACACACACTCTCTCTCTTTCTCTCTCTCTTATATGTAATATAATATCTCATTAGGGGTTGAAAATTATTCAGTACTACTATTATTGTTTATTTTGCATCTAATATACAGAGTGTGCAGAATTTTTTAGGTTGAATTCTTAGTTTTTAAAAGGTCATGCTGTGCAAGTGGTACATTTTTTCCTGCAACACTTTTGATGTTTCATTTTTTAGGGTGAATATTTAGTCTGCAAAGCATTCAAAACATTTTTTACGTTCATTTTTTTCTCCTTCAATGCTAAAAGTAAAAAAGTACTACATAAAAAGCCACACAAATTATTAACGCATCTGCTATATGAATGACTGAAAATTAAATACTACAATAATGAGAGGACAACAATTATATAATCGTGATGCAGTTTAAATGTTTGTTGTCATGAATTTAAAGGAAAATTTAATAAATGATAGTTGTGTAATTGAGCAGAGTGATAATAATAAGCCTCACTGTGAATTCTTGCTTCTAGACGAGAACAGCAATCAGAGCTCGATAGTGGATTCCTCCCCGCTGAAGATGGAGACCAGCTGTAGCACGAGTCCGACACCAGAGGGCGCTGCTGCCCCTCACACCGACGCAAACAAGTGTAAAGCGGAACAAACGCCTTCCCCTGATAAAGGTACCAGACCCCAAGATCAGTGGAGGGCCAGGGAAACAATTACACTTAGTTTATAGATTATTTGGGTGGGAAAAATGTCAGTAAATATAGTGTGCTTGGTTTTTTATAGGGAACTGCAACGTGACTTTTTCAGAAACCTCAATTAGCAAAAACGAGGTTCCGCTATCGGCGAAGGAGTCGCCGTTAAACACCTTGACCAGATCTCAGGTAAAAACGTAATTTTTAAACATACAATGTCAGTAACTAGTAACTTTTTTTTTAATTATTATTTTAAATCGTTATTTAAAAAAAATATTTAAAGGTCTATTGTTAAAGGCTTCAAACATTAATAAAACGTTTCTCACAAAGTTATACGGGCACAATGTATAAAATTCAAATAAAATCTTAGCAAAAAACAAACTGTCATTTAATAATAGTAAAAACACTGACATGACCACAAAGAAGGCAACCAAACACACACCTACACAAGAAAACTCCTTAAACACACACAACACAGACGTGTTTGTGTAAAAGAAACTAAAAAAGGTGGATTTAAAAAACTAATGGTTTAAAAGAAAAATTCCTAAATATTAAAGCAAAAGTTCGTATTATTAAAAATCAATTTTAAGTATTTTTTTAGATGACCATGTTTTTTAGATGACTGTTTTTAGACACTATTAAGAATTTTATAGAAATACTGGTTAAAAAGAGTATTTAAAAGCAATCCTCTTTTTAAAAGGTTTGTGTCTGACGGAGCGTGATGTGATCTCTCCTCAGGAACGTGATGATGGCTCTCCGCCCTCCAAGAGAAGCAAGGTAGAGTCATCTTCTCAGGACCCGGAAAGCTAAAGCTGACCAGTAGATCTTCACTGTTGCTGTCACGCATTAACTGAGACGTTCATCTTCACGGTCCACACGCTCCCGACCCTGTGCATCTTCCCTGTCAAACTGCTCAGTGTAGTCCTAGTCGCCCTTTTAGTTGGTCAGTAAATCTGAACGCACTGTGTAGTTTCTCAAGATGAACGATGAATTTGCTGCTGTGTTCGTCTTGACTTTTTTTTTTCTATTTAACTAGTTGATTTTACGGGCTCCTGGTTGGACGCTTGCATTACTGACTCGTGTGCCGTCTAGAATCACGACTTGTGCGTTTGCTTTTATTCTCACTGGTGGAAAGCGGTCAGACAGACTCGATATATACCTCATTTCTGAACCAGTTGATGGTTAACGGAAGATAAACCCAATTTACAGAGTCTCAACGTTTTGATGGAGGTCATTATCAGTAATCGATCTCTTCTGGCTTTGGTTGGATGTAGCAAGCTCAAAAGTCACCGTGAACGACTTTGTGCATTTGAAGGAAAAGGAAAATATTGGAACCATGTTTATGTTTGAAGCATTTGTTTAAAATGTATGTTTTGATTTTGTACAGATGATCCATTTTGGTTTTATTTATTTCATCACTAGAGCTTGTTTTTTCCTATTTTGTTTGTTGTAATAAAAATATTTAACACAAGCATGTGCACTTTTATTTGAATTGACAACAACAACAACACACTCATATAGAATTGAATGGAGTGTGTGTGTGTGTGGGGTGGGGGGGGTAATGTACTGTAGTTAGAAAATTATCAATCTTTTT
>CM051494.1:9434214-9512073 GCA_028031935.1 Paedocypris micromegethes | reverse complement strand
TTTTTTTTTTTGAGATACTGGGTTTGGGATTTTCAGCAGTGTTATTGAGTAGAATCATAATGGGATAAATTCCCAAGGAAAGCATAATCGTGCTATGGGGAAGAAAAAAAAAAAGTGTATGCTAAATGCATGGAATTAAATAATTGGCCTGTGTAATGAGTGAAAATAATCTACAAAATTAACTTTTTGGATGGAATTAGTGAAATAAATATAGTCACTCCTGAGCAACATTATCAGTTAAACTTTTCCATTGGTTGACTTCGGGTAACAAACAGTATCAGACTGGGGACAAAATGGGATTTAAAATACATCAAGAGTGTGAGTGTGTGTGTCACTGTTTACCTTTCAGAACTTAAAGCCTGAATATTGTTTTAAATTTTAGTAAAATGATTTTATTAATTTACAAATCATCACCCAAATCCAGAAGAAAATATTATTCAATCCAATTAGAAACATTCCAACATTTGTTTGGCAAACGCCAAACAGACAAATAACAACAGAGGACCAAAAATTACCAGTTACTTGACAAAACTGGATTTATTGACAACAGCAAAGAAACAAAGAAACAAACAGAAAATTAATGGTTTGACAAACATGTATTTCTAACACAAAAACCAAAACAATTCAACTGAGTTAATATGAGTTTACAGCACACGAACCAATACAACACCATATTATAACATAAACAACATATAAATACTCTATTCCAATTTTAGTTTTTTGAAAAACAAATAATAAACATTTATTGTGCATAATTCCATTGCAGCTCAAATAGTAAAATGAACTTTGTCATTATTATATCAATAACAAAAGAATCAATATAACCTTGTGCTTTAGAAGAGACTTTTATCTTGCTCAGGTGACAGTGGCAGTAGAAACTATTGCAAATTACATGATTTCTAGACCAAAACACTTCTAATATGCTATTGTTCTGTCTTGCCTTAAAGAAAACACTACAACACCGTAAGTGGTTTCTTTAATCATTGCAAAAAAATAAATAAGTCATTCTAAAACGTTTTACAAGTTCGAAAACGGTCGAATATTGGACATTTCAAGACCATCAAAAACACAAAAAACATCAATATCATGATTACATAACTTACCATCATCAATAAAACATACAAATGAGTCGGAGTCGGGCAGTTACGCACGCAAAGTGAAAAGTGCAATAAGTTAATAAGCGAATAAATTCATCTTCATAACTTCCAAATCCAGTCAGTTTTACACTGAATTAACGGCAAAATCTAATTAATTTCATTAAAATTGCAATTTATGATAAAAGATGATTAACACTGGTCATACACACATTGAAAGATGTTTATATTTATGACTACACACACACACACACACACACACACACACACACACACACACACACACACACACACACACACACACTATTTGCCAAAATGCAAAATTTGTAACTAAATTGAAGCATTGTACTAAAAACTTTTTCCGACATTTTACGATACTGTATATTCAAAAAATATAGTCATCATAAAAATACATTTAACATAATATTTCTAATAAAGCAAATGTGCCGAAGTAGATTTGTGCAAGTGGAGCGTTCCAAACGCGGCCTGCGCTTCAAAAACTCACGGAACTTTCCGGAAAGCGGTTGGCTTTGCAATAAACCAGGAAGTGCTGAAGCTACACTGCTGCTGTGCTGAAGCATGATGGGAGTTTAGTGGGGAAATCCACACAAAAACTGGACATGAGACGCACACAAGATGCAATGGAACCGCTCGGGACGTGAACATTCGAGGTGAAAGAATGCAGCATACCTGGGATGTACACGAGGTCCGGATGTGTAAATAAGCTGTGTATAAAAATAGCGTAAATCTGCAGGTGTCCTTCAGAAGGTTTGGTCGTCGTTGCAAGAGTCTGTGGAGTGACCGAAGGCCTCGCAGATGTCGCAGTACGGCCGCTGGTCACTGCGCCGCCCGTGATAGGCCGTGTGCGGGGGCGAGTCTGCGCTCTGCGTCTGGGTGGGACAGTCCTCCGTGTCGTGCATGTCGAAGCAGTCGCAGATGTCGCAGAACACGCGTGGAGCCGCTTTCTTCTTCTTGGTCACCTCGGCGAGCCTTCACAGACGGACAGAAACACAAAAATGCGCTTCTATTCTCACCACAACTTAAAATGTGATTATAATTTACAGTAAAATTAATATGCTTAAAATGATTTATAATTAACATCAACAAATTTATCAGTATGTACATTTTTGATCCAACCACATTAATAAATGACATGGACATTTCACACATAGACATGTTGTGTGCAACTGAAAAAAAAATATATTCTACAGTAAATATACACACAAAAACTTTCTCACACACACACATACTGTACATAAATAATATATATTTATATAAATGTGTGTGTGTGCATGTAGTTAAAAAATATATAATTTTAAAATTATAAAAAAAAAAAGAATTTTTTAACAAAACTCCCAACTAAGCTTTTATTTTAAAAGACTGACTTTTTTTTAAACTACGTGTCTAAAATTATTTACCCAGTTAATAATAATAATACTAGAATTGTCACTAGAATGTGATTTGCAATTAATTTCTGCATTCTGCATAATATCATCCTAGATTTACGTTTCGAAGAAACTATTTGATATTTAAAAAAAATAAAACAGATTCTAAAGTTAACTGGGATTGCCAGACTCACCCATCATCTTCATCATTCCCGTTGAACTCAGTCAAAGCCATTTTCTTCAGCTTCACCTTTAGTTCTTCATTCTTCCTCTGGAGATCCACAATCACAGAGTTCAGGAAGTTGATCTGATTTGCAGAAGAAAACACGTCAGAACCGTTTGAGGTTATAAAAGCGTGATCCGCGAGGCCGCTGTACCTGTCCTTCAGCAAACTCCTTCTCTTCTCTCAGCTGGTCCAGCGCAGCATCACCTACAATAGTACAACAGTAACTAAACACCTACAAAACAAGACAAAAGCATTTCCATTTCTGTGTCACGGGGAGCGGGAGACAAACCCTGCAACTCTGGCGTTAAAGATGGGACACACCCCTGGATCGGTGGACAACCAATCACAGAGCGGAACACACATTGACACTTTCACTCACACATATACACAATTTTCCAAGCTGATTTTTCGGTCTGGACTATGTGGGAAAATTGGAGACCCGGAGGAAACCCACGCAAGCACAAAATAATGTATACACTCGCTTTGCATTCACTGGTGAGGTCAATTAATGAGGTCACAGAACCTGCCAATCAGCACTAATGGGAGGGGCTACTACGATGTGATATCACTCAAAGGCGACTGCATTTTGGCCCACGGAAGGGGTTTCCTTAGCATCATAGGGAGAAAGTAGCATTTCGAAGCATTTCACGCATCGGTTTGTCTCTCCAAACGCATTCCATTCTGAGACTAAAAGCAGATCTGGACCTGAGGTGAGCTGGAGTCCGTTCCCAGACTGCTGACCCTCCAGCTTCTTCTCCAGGCTGTTGACTCGGCTCTGCAGCTCAGCTTTATCGCCCTCTAGAGATTCCACCGCAGACTGCAGGCTTCTGGCCATGGCGCTTTCTCCGCGCAGCACGCTGATCTAAAATCAGAAAGTACTCGATAATAACATAAATGTAAAGATTTCGGAATGAGGACGACCTAAACCGTATTTACGCAAATATAAGCACCCGTTTTTTTCCAGTTTTAGCGTCTCAAAAACTTGCGGGAAAAAAATAACACGGGAAGTAGTAAGATTAAACGAAAAACAATCATTAGTTTTTTTTTTGATCAGACAGACCATTTTGCATCCGGTAGATCGCTGTGCTAAAGGCTAACGGGCTAGCGCATACAGAAATCATTCAAAACAAAGTGAGCAGCACACTGATGGGAGGTGTAGCTTCGACCGCTAGAATAGATTGTTTCATTATTTTTAAGTAAAACAACATTGAAGTGATACGAGTCACAATTTAGATTTGTTAAATAAATTAAAAAATGTATTTTAAAGAGAAACTTTATGTAATTTAGCCGGAAACAAAAAGAAATGTAATCTTATTTATTTATTTATTTTGTGCCTGAAGAATCAGGGGGTGCTTATATTCACCTAAATACGGTAATCCGATATGTAGTAGAGTCCATTTTTTTTTACATCAGTCCCTTTAAAAACGTTTAATATAGCATCAAACCCACAGGTTCACATCCATGTAGAGTGGACAGACGCTCTCACCTCGTTTCGTAGCGTTTCCAGTTCTTTGTCCTTATCAGACATCAGAGAGTTGGCGTTGTCCCTGAGGAAGAGAGTTGGAGAGTTAAATAAGAACGCATTTCATCAAACATGCTACAGAAGCCATCTGCACATCATTCCCCAAAGGTGCGGGAGATTAACGGCTTAAAAACTGAAATAGAACATGGTGGTATGGGGCTTTTAATAAAAACAAATTACACAGATTGCTAGCCGCTACTACACAGTGATAATACTGTTTTTACTCTAAACAATATATAAATACAAATCTACCAACATTATATTTACAAAAAAAAAAATCTGCTTGGTTGGCCTTTTTTTGATGCTCCATAGTTAAAAAAAAATGGCAATTACCTACATTTGTCTACTGTAAAATTACTGCATCAAACGTGACGTTATTTTCACCTTGTTCAATGTTGAGTTCTTTCAGTCTCTATTACCATTTAAACGCAAAGTGTTTAAATCTCTTAACTAATGCGTAATAGGTCTATTTGTTACAATTAGACATTAATGTAGATTATTTTCAAGAAGCTTTACAGGGAAGAATAAATTCGACATTAAACCCGGAAGATTCGTGTAGTAAAGGTTCCACGTTTAGAATCATTGTATGCATTTACGAAGCATTTGCCCTTGAATGATGTTCCGATAAGCAAACCATTATTTAGGCTGAGCTGCTAGTGAATGACGTATTCAAAGTAAATTTTAAACAAATGTCTTAATCGCAGCTTCTCACCTCTCTGTAATTTCCAGCCGGCTGATGGCCTCGGACTACATCAAATAAAAGAACAAAGCAGAAAGGGTTAATGCTCATTCAGAAGCAGGAAGTAAAATTGTAATGAAATGTAAGTCGCTTTGGATAAAAGTGTCTGCTAAATGCCTGTAAAGTAAAGTAAAGTAAAAGTAAAAGCTCAAAAAGACAAAGTGTCCAGCTTCACCTCCTCCACAGACGCCGACCTCTGAGATCTCTTCAGCTCCTCACTGCAAAGAGAGAGAGAGAGAGAGAGAGAGAGAGAGAGAGTGAGAAAAAAAACAGCAGAAAGAAAAAAAAGAAGAAAGGTGGAGGCAGAGGGCAAGAGAATAAAGGAGATGAGTGGGAGGTAGAAGATGAAAGTAAGAGAAGGAGGAAGAAGAGAGAAGATAAATAAGGTGGAAAGAGTAGAGGAGAGAGGAAGTAAGATGTTGAAGAAAAGTGTAAGAGGAATGAAAGAGGGAAAAGACAAAAGGAAAAAATAGAGGAGCGAAAAAAGTGGTGTAATGTAAAGAAGAGAGTTGTAGAGCAAACAAAGGAAAAAAGAGAGAGGGAAAGTCAAGAAAAAGAATAAGAAAGACAATCATGGTGAAGATGGGTGGAGAAAGACAAGAGTTAAATAATAAAGAAAAGAGAAAAAGAGAAAGGAAGAAGGGATAGAAAGAGATAAAGAAGAAAAAGGAGACAGGGAGAAGGGGGAAATGAAAAAAAGGAGAGAGAAGAGAGAGGTAGGGGAAAATGGGAGAGAGAAAAAAAAACAGAAAAAAAATAAAACAGTAAGCGGTGGGAGGGGGGTTAGAGAACGTGACTAAATAAAATGGAATAATAAATAAAAAGCTGTTTCTAAAAATAACCACATTTACTTTTATACTCAAAAAATAAAGCATCAAAACAATACATTTACCACAATTATTTGTAATTTCCGAGAAACAAAACAGCAAAATATAAAGGTAAATGAAAAACATGAGGTTGCATCTATTTTTAGCCACAGCGAGTGAAAAAGCAGGAGCCAATCAGATCAATCTGAAGAGTGATGCAGCAGAATGAACCGTGAGACGCCGTTACGAAAGGATCTCGTGGAGCGTGAAGCATCACACAGCTGGAGACACACGTTACGTAAGAGTCTCTGCTTCGCTCAGAGCATCCTCACATCCTCCCGCATCACATGCAAATGCTCTTTTGTGTCCGACTAGAGGGGGACATGGAGCGTACACGTGTCTGCCTATGTTCTAGCGGCACGAGAGCAGAAAGTGCACTCTGAGCAGACCTCGATATCATTAACCGTTATATATTCTGCTGTTTTTTAGTTGGTTGAAACACAAAACAAAAATATTAATAACATACTTTACAGGTTTTAAATGGTCGTTTGTTGAAATGTAAATTGCTATAGAGTTTCCTAATTAGATACCAACTCGAAATGAAAAATACTTTTAACTGTCAAATAGAAACTTTGAAAAAAACAGAGTCTCCGAAAAATAAAATGTCTAATATTTTATCTGAATTGTCTCAGCCTAATTTTGTTAGGGAGCTGATAAAATGTACCATAAATTTCCATTTATAAGGTACACTTAAATATTACACTTAAATGTTTATTCTAGGTGCACCTTATAGTGCGATATGTATAAAAATACGATAATTTTAAATTCCACGTAAAATGTTTGCACACTGTGTAATAATCGAGAAAATTGTGCATGGCCCTATAGCTAAAACGAGACAAAGGACATTTATTTTAACATTAAATAAAATGTTATAGTTCTTAAGCCAATTTTTAGCAACAATCTCATTTAAATTTAAAATACACAGAACGCAACAATTTGAATCAGCAATGAAGCTAAAACTTTCCATGTACGCTCGCGCTTGTTGCTTTGCAACCTTGTTGCAGTTGCTTTGTGATGCCTGCTTTACTATGATTTAGGAAACAGGAACTAGTCAAAAACTTTTACTATTGCGACTAACTAGGAAAGGTCACCAAAGACGCAGATATCTCCATGGTGGTGCGGTTTTCACGCATGATGTAAAGCGTCCAGCAGTTTACTCACATTTCTTTGCAGAGGTTTCCGATGCGCTGCGTCTCGGAACTCAGCTGCTCCTGATAGTGAGAGTTCTGATGCTTCAGGGCTTCCAGCTGAAACACACACACAAATCGACAAAAAGTTTCACTTTGGATACGAAATAAAAATAAAATAAAAATACTTTTGACAAATACTTTTTAGCCAAATACTTTTGGCTATTAACACATAAAGCATTGCATATGACCATACAGTATATTATACACTGATATTACAAAACCTATATACACATAAATATAGTTTATAAATGGAATAATTTTGTACAGAAACACGATTGCGACAAAAATATTTTATGCATTTGCTAGTTTTAATTTCACGTGATTTATTTGAACAAATATAAACATTTTAATAAACATATAAAAAAAATGAAATAATAGAAATCGATAAAAGTATTGATCAATATTTTTACATTGTATTTTTAATATTACATTTATTTTTAATAAAACAATATTTAATATGATATTGTTTAAAGTTAATGCTTTGTAGCTTGATTTATAGAATATCCAAACCATATTTTAGATTATTTTAAGATTCTTAAATCACACTAAAAAAAATTATTTTTATTTTTAATTCTATTCATATAATTTTTAAACATTATATTTCAATATATTTATATTTACATTTTTTTATATTTATATTTATATTTTATAAACAAGAATCAACAATGCATTGTTATTTGATTTAAAAAAATATCCAAACCATAATTTTCAATATATTGGTTGATAAAATTAATTGATTATTTGTAAAAATACACAAGAACATGAATTTCAAATGACACTGAAATTAGTTATTGTTTATATTATTAGTTATTTATTTCATCATATATTTTATATAGTAAAATGTACAAAACAAAAAAAAATTAATTGTAGATAGCAGAAAGTAGATCACCACTTTTGGATTTGTTATACCAACAAAATGTCAACAATCACGACAATATTCGTTACATATTTAACAATATTCAACAACATCTTCACTTTCATATTCATGATGAATCACCACAGATCTCTCTGAGAAACATCTCCATCCACGATTCCCATTGAAAGACCAGACAAACGAGGAAATCAGCATCAAACCACCATCAGACTCCAGAAAGTCGCATCGAATGCATTCATAGCTCCCTAAATTCCAATTATCTTTATGTCATCTGCATATCCCATTCTATTATGGCAAATTACAGCCCACAAAATGCATAAGAAATGAAGTTATAGAAAACAAAACTATAGAACTGTCTCTATACATGCACATCTTCAATAACTTGTCAATTTTCAATTAGAAAACAACATACCCAAGCATTTTTAAATGCATGAAAATGCAACCAAATGTTTTATTATAAATGTATTAAGTATTCCACCATAAATCCCAGCATGGTGCTGATCTAGAGTATGAAGCAGCCGAGTGAGCAGAACTACAGAAGCTCGTCTTTACCTGGCAGATGGAGGTGTAGACAGCGGCTGTGTAGTTCTGCTGGAGCGCTGCTGTCACATCCATGTTGCTGCTTCTGTCCCGCTTCTCTGAACAAACGCGCCTATCAATATTGCATCGCCCGAGGCGGCTCACGTCTGCGCAAACACGCTCTGAAGAGCATCGCAGAGGGCAGCGTCATTATGTAAGGACGACAGGCCCCGCCCCCTATGACATCCTCTCCTGGTCCCGCCCACCCGCTGTTCTCTCACGGCTCTCTCCACATTCATCACATTTGCCTTTCAGCGTTTCGATGAAAGAACCGCTCTCTAAGAGAAACGCCATAATGCCATTTGAATCAAATGTACTTCTGGAAAATGTGATTTTACAATATAAACATCACTCAGAAAAGTCACAATACCAAATAAATAAAATATAAGGAAAATAAAGCTTTTTAGATTAACAATTTAAAAGAGAGAGAGAAAGAAGGAAAGAAAGGCAGAGAGAAAGAGAAAGAGGTGAGAGGGAGAAAGAGAGAGAGCAAGACAAAAAAAGAGAAATGGAAACAAAGTGATAGGAAGAGAGAGGGATAAAGAGATAGACAGAGAGGGAGGAAGAGAAATAGGAAGAGAGAAAAAGAAAAAAAGGAAGAGAGAGAGATAAATTGATTTCGAATTCAGGTCACGCTTTTGAATTGACCTGCTATTCTAATCAAACACTTCAAAAGTCACGATTCAAGAACACAGCACAAACTATGACCTAGAGAAATAAATCCACAAACATCCCCAACACCACCAACTAAAACCACAGCCCGCCACACTAGACATCTCCATTACCCGCGGGCAGAAGCGCCTCTATGTAGTCAGAGCATCGGCACGATTACGCAAGGCCGTGTATGAGGCCACGGGGGTCTGTACGGAGAGCGTACACTGCGTGTCAGACCCTTCACGTCAACATTCATTCCTGGGTCTCAAAGAAACATTTCCCTTGATTCTACAACCACTAGCAGTACGGTTTCGTGTTTAGACACCTATTTGTTAAACCTATACACATTTGTAAACTGTCCAGAAGCTTAGAACCAAAGAAAAGTGACCAACAGACTTTTGTTGGTTTGTAGTTTGTTGATTTTTTCATTACGGCGTCTTAGCACCAGTGGCTACATTAATGGCGGCTGTTCATCGTAAAAAAATGTCAAAAATCAATATCGTAAAAAGTTTTGTACAATTTTAGGCCATTTTTTGGCCTAAACTCCACACGTACTCAAAACACAAACGCACATAGTGAAATGAAAAAACACCTGGATTTATTTGTAATTTTGCTTCTGTAATTGTTTTGGTTCTCATTTGTTCTCTGGCTTCATCTCTCGGCTTCAAAGCATTAAGAGTTTGCTTACCTCTTTCTGCAGCTCCTGGTTCTTCTCCGTCACATCCTGGAGCTTCTGGTCAGACTGTGAACGCTGTTTGGCAGAAAATATCTGGTCAGACATGGAGGAATACAAAATGCATTGACAAAATATAAATAATCGAGAGAAAAACAATTTTTCATCTAAAAATTGAAAAAAAAAAGAGCGAATTGCAAACAGCCCTTGACACGTTGTCAAGCTGCTAAAAATGGCACGAGAGCCGTTTCTAAGAAAGAAGACAGAGTAAACGCATGGAGAGTTAGAAACCAGAATTAGACTGTTTGAAATAAATAATAACGTAAAACACAGCCAATAATAAACAAAGTTTATTATTTTCATAGCGGTTTAAAAAAAGGATTTTCTGAAAATCTATTTCTGTGAATGGATACATTAAAAAAAATTCAAAAGAATGTTTCCTTATCTATGATAAAGAATGTGATGGGGGTTGTTTTCCATTTTATTTTCATATTTCATACTTTTTATTTACTATAAATATAAACAAAAATCACAGAGCATTTTAGTCTGCTGTTTAATTAAACAAGATTATGTAAACAATGTGTATGATTCCAAATATGATAGTGTGATTATTCAGACCAAATCCTAAAGAACCGGAACAAATCTTATTACATAATCCCAATCTACTGTATTATTAATGACACACGTAACTCATGTTCCGTAGAGAACGTATTGTGGGCAGACTTCCACTTAATGGAACCGGCCGGTTTTTAGGACCAAAATGATCCGGTCCGATGAACCGGAATGGACTGAATACAGTATACGTGTATGATACCACCTTGCTATCAGCAGAACGAGCACAGAAAGGAAGCTTCAGGCCATCACCTGTATTTGCTCTTTGTATTTTGTCAGTTCCTCCACCTGACGCTCCAGCAAAGAGCTCTTCTCCACCTCTCGGCTGAGCTCTCGCTCCGTGCTCCCCGTCTTCTCCTTCAGCTCCTTCACCTGACGTTCTGTCTCGCGCTCTTGCTGGTGCCCAGCGGCCAGATCCTTCTGTAGATCCTGCTTCTCCCGGCACACCTGTTCCAGCTTCTCTTTATCCATCTTCATGTTCCTCTCCATCTCTGCCAGAATAGAGAGAAAAGGAAGTGAAGTTCGAAGGTGAAATTCAGAACCAAAAGCTTCTTCTTCCTAGATTTCCCCACTGAGGGACTAATAAAAGGTTCAATTATAATTATTATCAATTGAGCTTTCTTTTTTTAAAAGCCTCAGAGAGTTCTGTTTTCCTAGCCATTGTCGTCTTTCTGTTTTTTCTGTTTTGTGCTTTGAGACGTTCTGCTTTCTTGGGAACAAATGCAGAGACGCAGAATTTTGAGATTGTTTATACGCATTATAATTCAGAATGTGTCTGTTTATCTCGTGTTACTGTAACGTTACTGTATGTAAACGTCAACAAATTAACTATAAGCATCATACAAAAACGGTTTTGATATTACTTTCAAATTCCAGCATTTGATGAAAAAAAAAAAAAGAAGTAAAACCTATAGTTTATTAAACTATTTTTTAAAGGCTTCAGAAGAAAAATCGAAAAACCCATGTTTTATTATTTATCCAACGAACAATCGTTGCCTTTTATAATACACAACAGAAGATCGTAAGAATGCGTGATGGCTAAGAGTTTGTTACCTTGCATCACTTGTGTTGCCTTAATATTTTCCTCTGCAGCCACGTCAAGCTTCTGTTTCTATAATAAAGCAGCACAAAATATGTATACATACATTTAAAATAATATTACTAAATCAGTAATTTTTTTTAAATATAAAAAATATTTTGTAAAAGTTTAAAAATATACTTAAAATGTAGTTACGATAAATACACATAATTCTAATGTAAAAAAGTTCTACTGTAATTAAAAAGATAAACAATTCTAAACAAATACAGTAAAACTTTATCATAAAACAAACAATAATTTGAATGATGAACAACTTAAATAAACAAAACTTACTTTAAAATTGAATTGAAACAATTTAATAAAAATCATAAAATGAAATACAACAATTTAAAAAATCAATACATGTAGATAATAAATATATGATCAATATGTCAACATAATCGTGATATAATTTTACGCAAAATGTATGACAAATAACTGAATATAATATTTACATAAAATAAACAGATTTATAAATTAATTATAGGCAATTCTTAATTATGTAACTAGTGTTTACTACAAACACAGTCAGCGTTCCTGTCACAGTACCATTTGTTGAAGCTGCTGTTGGCCAGAGGTTTTCTCCTGCTCCGAGGAGATTAGCCTCTGCTGGAATAAAAGCATCTCCTTCTGCTGGCTCTCAAGTTCAGCCTTCAGCTCCTTAATCTGAGGAGTCAAAGCCAGTCAGTTATAAACCAGCACAGAACAAATCAACATTTCCTCACCAGAAGAAAGTTCGATTGTTTGCTTGCTTGGTCTGGACCAAAAGAGCCGTTCTTTCACTGGGTAGAAACGCTCAAGCTGGACCAAAACAGGACATTGGACAGCTTTCATGTCGCATTGTGCGTAGTTACATAAAGGTGACGATTCTGAAGCCACACAATGAAATGTTCTGTTCTTCAACCTCTTGCCAAACATTTCAGGATTTCATCAAGGTAGAATGTGTAAAACATCCCACAGAAATGTCATAGAGCTGGACAAAACACTTTCCAAAAACTCGATTGTGGTCCAGTGGAATTGGACTTGTTTATAACTGGTTCCCACTTTGGCTGGTTCTACAACTCAGTGTCTTGTACACATGTGTAAAAGTTGGGAATAACTTGGGAATCGATTCCCAGTGAAAGCAGGAAGTTGTTGATTTGCAAAAAATTGTAATTACAGAAGTCAAATATGTTCGGGATCAGCCAGTAAAATAACACTTGCAGGAGTTCATTATTGTCTTTTATGTGGCTTTAAGTGGCTTTTATGTGTTTATCAACCATTTGATCGCTTTTAAACTTTATTTAAGCGAATTGTTTTAGTTTGTATATACATTTACGATTTAAATCGTATTTTCACAAATTAAAACAAAAAAAAAAAGATTTCTCGCTCACTCTTTCTCTTTAATTATCTTTTTTTATATAAAGATTTGTTCTCTCTCATGTTCTTTTCTCTCTCTTTCTCTTGCTCTTTTCTTGCTCTCTAATAAATTATCTCTCTCGCTCACTCACTGTCTCTTTCACTCTCTCTAATAAATAATTACTCTCTCCTTCTCTTTTTGGCCTTTGTGAAATGTTCATTTCATCCAGTCTGGGTGTGAAAACACCACTGCATTTGACAGTAGAAAAGCAAGCAGTAGATTGAGAAGATGCACAGACCTTCTTGTCTTGTAATGGTGGTGAAGCTGATCCGGCGGTCTCCGCTCTGAGGGTCCTCATCTGCAGCTGCAGCTCCGCCACTTCCTTCTCCAGCTCCATGATTCTGGAGCGTTCCGACACGGTGGCCACCTGCCAGATTTAACCAACCAATCAGAAAGAAGAGAAAGTCTATACTGCAAATTACAAAACACTTGTTTCAAATTAATATACTCATATATAATCTCAAAATAAATCTTATCATAAAGACCTTAACCTACCTTGAGTGTCCATATATAAAAATAAAATTCTCTGAAACCCAACAAACCCCATAGAAAAACCCACCCGACATCCCGTGGCAGATTGATTTACCCTAGTATCTTCCAACTCCCTCTGGAGTTTATCTGCTTTGGTCTTTTCGAACAGAAGACTCTGTTCGAGCTCCTTAATGTGGGCATGCTCCAGTTTGGTCTGCGTCTGTTAGTAGACAGAAGAACAGACAAGAGAGGAAGGGCACGGTCACGTGCAAGCCAAAAGCCAAGTACGAGAAGCTTCATGCAGGTCCTGACATCATCCATCCTTCATGAATGAGGACAAAGACAGTGGTGACACACAAAGACGGCGCTGTGAGGATGGAGAATCAGACTGAACGAGAACAAAACATCTGATGGCAACATCCAAAGAAAGAGTGATGAAGGGATGGTTTTATCGTTTTGAAGAATGAAGAAACGTGTAAAAATGATGAGAAAAGAATGGAGGTGTGTGAAATAATAGCAAGCCATAAATGATAAAGAAAGTGAAAGAACAAAAATGACTGGCAAAAATGCATGGACCACTACAGATCTTGATGGAGACGAGTCTCTGACTCGGAACAGGAAGTGTGAATTGTTTCCAGTATATTTTCTTTTTTTAAAAAAGCAAAAAAGTGACTAAACTTGACTGAGATCACAAGCAGCGGACGCAGAGTTCCATCTCTCAACACTTTCACGAAGAAAGAGAAAACCAAACACAAGCTAATCGTTTCTGTTCCATTTGTCTTCAAGTCATCGAAGGACATAATATCAAAATGAATGTCTGTGACGTGTTCAAAAGGTGACCTATATGTAGTTGAACTAGTAGTTCAATTGTTTTCAATTGATTCACAAGTATAAATTGTTCATAAGTATCAAAACATGTAGGTATGTGTATTGTTAAAACAGTTCTTCAGTCAATTTCTGTTTATGTTTAAATCACACTTTTGTGTGAATAACAATGTAGTTATTTATCCTAATGTGAATACCAATGTAGTTATTTTATATCAGTTTTAAAAATCCATTAAATTCGCTAAAATTATCTGAATCTGAATGAAAAATGACACACACAAGTATGTTGATTTCTAATAAAATTGTTATAAATAATAAAACATTATTCTTTACAATGCAGTCACTAAAAAGCTTAAATGAATCAACACAATTAATAATGAATTAAAAAATACAAACACTTTGTAGAAATATAAGACTATAATTAACATATTCAGTATTATAATTACCAAATCTATTATACTATATGTTTGGTAATTTTACCTTTCACATTCTCTCAGTCTAAGCTGTTCACTGCTAGCAACATTGAAACCGATATCTGGTATTGGCACGAGTGAATGAAGGTTTGGCTACAGCAGCCCGGACATTTTATCGACCCTGTGGGTCGACACGTCAACAGTGGAGTGGTTTTACGCTTTGGGCTTCATCATCGTGTCATGTCCAGTTACTCCTGGTGCAGATCTGAAATGTACCAGGCTGGTCCAATTTAGCCAAAAAAGGCCAGGGTTTCTTTTATTATCCAATCATTGACTTAGAAATCGTCTACAATTTCTAAATTCTAAAACACACATTGATCTGCAAAACCGTGTCGACTACACTTGTCCTTTTATATCGAGTTCCTGCTGGAGTAAACGTATACGGTGAGGTCGTCTTACCTCTAGGTCTCCTTTGGTAATACAAGCTTCTTCTACACTAAACTGCAGGTCCTCCACTTTCCTGTAAAACACAACAAAATGTCTGAATGAAGATTACAGCCTGTATGAATGTGTGAAGATTTGTTCTTAAACTGGATGTTATGGATGGATGGACTGACGGACAGGACAGGCAGAGAGATAGACAGACAGACATCATTTTTGTTCCAATAAAAGAAAAGGTGAAATGAGAACGTTTAAATTTTGCATTACACGTTATAATATGTTATTCTATCATAATTTTAGATAGATAAATAGACACGAAGACAGATAGAAAGGAAGACAGATAAGTAAATATATTGAGAAACAGACAAAAAAACAGACAAAAAACATTTTTTATCCCACTAAAAGAAAAGACTATAGTTATATTTCACATATTACACAATATAATATATTATTGTAGCATATTTTTAATATGATAAGATTGGAACTGGCGGCTTGTCTGAGCAGAGAGATTATAATCCTGGAAGCTCAGGATCTACTAGATACCTCTTTTCCTCCTCCAGTTGGTTCATCAGCTCCACTTTATCTCTGTCCGCCGTCTCCACCAGTCTGCGCAACTGATCCAGCTTAGCCTCCATCTCCACCGCGTACTTCAACACAAACCGGGATTTTACAACATGTTCGCTGAGGGTTTAATACAACGCTTATCTCTAGCTAACATACAGCTTTCCAAATACGACAAGATTCACGGTTTGTCACTAAATGTGGTTTACTGTAAGACAAATGTCATTTCATAAATGCGCTTTTCAATACATTTTGCTTTAGCATTATTGGCTCTTTCAATACTGAAAAGCTGTTTACAAAAAAAGAAAGAAATGTCTTTACATCAAAAAAAAAAAAGTTCACTCTTTTCTCTCTTAATTTCTTTTTCCTCTTCCTCTTTTTCTCACTTTCAGGTTCTTTTCTCATCGACTCTCAAATTCGTTCCTCTCGCTCTCGCTCACTCTCTCTCTCCTTCTAGCTCATTCTGTCTGTCTTTCACACACTCTCTTTTTATCTTTCGCTTTTTTCACTTGTGTTCTTCGCTCTTCTTGTTCACTCTTTTTCTGTCTCTAATAATATTTCTCTCTCTGTTTTCTCTCCCTTCTTTTTTTCTCTCTTGCTTATTACTCTGTCTCACTCACCCTGTCTTCTCTCCCTTTCTAATTAATAATTTCTCCTTCTCTTTTCTCATTCTCCCCTTTTTTTCTGTCTCTTGTTTTCTCCTCTCTAATTAATTATCTATCCATCTCTTTTTCCTCACACTCTCCTTTTTGTTTCTCGCTCACTCTCTGTCTCTCTTTTTTCTCTCGCTCTAATAAATAATTTATGTCTTTTTCTCATCTCCCCTTTATTTATCTTGCTGACTCTCTCCCCTTTCGCACCTTCCTATTCTTTTTTCTCTCTAGTTCACTCTCTGTTCTTCTTTTCACTCTCTAATTAGCAATTTCTCTCTTGTTCGCTCTCTCTCTATTTTGATTCCAGAACCACGTTGGTTGTTCATCAGTTTTAACTCCCCTTCATTGGTTAAGAGTTCATTTCAGTTGCCTCCGGGGGAGTTGCCGTGTTTAGTGACATTGGTTAATTCACGTGAGGTGTTGGATGGTGTGGTTTGCCATCAGGTCCTAGTAAAATACATTCACCCACCTGCTCTTTCCCCTGTCGGAGCAGCACCAGTTCCTGCTGAACTTCTCCAGCATGACTTGTGGCTCGGGCCACCTCCGTCCTCTCCAGGTCCCGCTCGGCCAGGAGCTGCTCGATGTGCTGCTGTTTCTCCTTCAGCGCCTCCTGCAGGGCAGTGGTGCCCGAAATCTTGCGTGCATAGCGTGCGGACGTCTCTGTGAGCTGAGAGATGGTTTGAAACATTAGCATGAGCCGCGTTTAAACTGCATAGCGGGAAAAACGGATTTACCAAACCAGCCCGACTGGGTTTGCCACCGACAGAGGAGGTGACAGAGCTGATGGAGCTGATGGAGGAGGCGCTGGGGCTGTGCTTGAGGGTTGATCTGCGCCTCGTGCTTTTGGCTTTGGCTGGCGTGGTGGAGGGAAATCCGATGCGGGTGACTTTGTGTGTCGGAGCAAACAGGCCATACTTTGGGAGGCACTGGAAATATCTTTAGGGGAAAAAAAAGACCAAAAATCAGGATTGTCCCAATGCATTTTATGAAATCAGGAATTGTCTCAACGAAGCAATTTTTTAGATTTTCAAAACCATTTCACATCGCATGACAGCAGTGGCTGATCTCATTGACCCGGACACAGTGAATCAGAGCTAGTCCTGAAACTAGCCTAGAAAACTAGAAACTGGCTAGTCCACTTTGTGCTGTTACTTTAAACCTGATTTTACAATAATTAAATGTGGAGTGAATTAAAATTTAAGTGAACAGAGTGATTACGCATGACTGTGTGGTTGACTAACACATGAAGGCGTGACTGAGTACAAATGAAGGCGTGGCAGATTCATACTTCAAGATGTGGTTAATTAACTAATTAACACATGAAGGCATGGTTAATTAACACTTAGAGACAGTTAAAACTGTGAAAAGCTCCTAACAAATGCTCAGAACTTGAAGGCGTGGCAGATTACACATAAGAGCTTGGCTGATTACACGGATAAACACATAAAGGAGTGAGTGATTAACACATGCAGGCATTTATTTATCCAAACTATAAGAAACTGTATAACCACGAACAACAAAACAAGTAAATATTATGTGCCATAATAATTACAGACGTTGCATTCCACTTACCTTACACTAGCTACCGCACCGTCGTTCTTGCCGAGAGGCTCATCCAGCTCCACGCCGCACCATTCACCTTTAGCAAAATCCGTTTCTCCCAGGAAGCGCACAACTCCAGCCTTACTTCCACCAACCTGAGGCACAAAAGAAGCTGACATTCGTATGAACTCAGAATCATCTGTAACTATTCAGGTCCAAGACGCGGTCTCACCAGCACGCGGTCACCCAACTTGAGTTCCCGCAGTAACTTTTTGGTCGAGTCGGTCTCAGACAAGTTCGACGCAGATCCGCTGGCAGCCCTGGTGAGGTTGGTTGAGGTCTTGGTGGTTGCTGTTGTTGCTGGATTAGCCGTGTCTGGAAGCGAGTCTTTGGCAAGAGAAGTCCGTCTGCCAGAAGTTTTACTGGCAGGTGTGTGTGAGCCATTGACATCGGTCTCCGCCAAGGGTGTGTGTGAGAGTTTGGAAGGCCGGGTAAAGATGCCACGCTGGTCCTCACACTGAAAGTACCGCACCCCGGCCACAGAGCCATCATTCTTTCCTATAGGCTCATCTAAAACAATCCCCGCCCACTGACCGGGTGCAAACTGGGTCCCGCCCACAAACTTCACGTAGCCCGGTTTGTTTCCATTGACCCAAACGCGTTCACCAACAGCAAACTCTGATGCCGCATCTTGATTGGAGCTGGCGGTTGGCGAGGTTACAGTCTTGGTTCCAGCTGCCATCATGCAAAAAAAAAGACACGTCTTAAATTTGTTCTTCAGAAGTTACAGTATAAATGCTAATTTACTCACATGAGGTGGGAGAGGTCTTCGTTGGCAATGCAGACGGTTTACCGATCTTGGAAGGGGGTTTGAGACCACTCGGCTTACCCGCACTCATTCTCCCCGATTTATGCACACGGATGTGCTATTCTGGCCGGCCATAGAGAAACATCAACTTGCGCTCCTTGATTTGAAGGAATGTGGGGAAAAAAGGGAATTAAAAAAAATTGGATTTCACATTTTGTGGACCTATAATCTATAAAAAAAAGGAATAAAACATTTTAAACATAGCACACAGAAGGCTAGAACACGTGATTTGGTTTGACACAATTGTCCGGTCATATTCGCAAAGTGACGTCATCGTGACATTGACAGTGACGTCATCTCATGCAACATGTCACAGTGACAGAAAACAAAGCACACTATTAACAATTAGACTTAGTCGTTTTCAAATACAAATATATTACAAGGAAGATTTCACAAACGTGTTTTATACATGTGGAGACAACATTTACAATTTGATACAAATAATTAAACTACACATTTAAATGATTTATACCCAAGTGAATCCGATACAGGGAGACACAGTTTCTCTCGATACATTGATCGTGTTGCTAATTACACGTGTAAATACATTAAACTCTAGTGTTATTACACTATACTTAATACGATTATTACCTTTAAATCTTTGTTTGCGGTTTTGAGCGAGAAAACAACATGCCAAACGCCCATAATACATCTCTGAGCGATTTCTCCACCGATTTGCACGTAATTCACTCTAAATGCTACCTGTGTATCATTAAACGAGTCTAATTGTTCAGAATTTCAATACATTTATGTTTATACAGTTAGAACTTAAAGAAGACAATAACTTTACACCATAACAAATGCTGCGCTAGCCAAAGCTAGCCGGACAAGCTAAATCCTCTTAAAGCAGCACGAACGGGCTTAAAGCAGAAAGGTTGACTGCTATCACGGGTCAAATGTTCTTACCTGGACCGTGTTAAAGTCGAACATTCCTCCGTGCTGCTGAAGGGAATGTGGCGGTTGCGTATGCCCCGTGATCTCACACGGTGACGATGACGACGGTCGTGGTGATGATGATGATGATGATGATGGTGGGTGAGGCAGTTCAAAACAAAGCTGCACCCAAAGGCTAATTCAGTTACCAACGACTTTTGGTCAGGACATTTTTTAAATGAATAAGAAACTTTTAATCAAAACCATTTTAAATTGCTGTGCATAAAAAAGCGAAAAAGCTGACTTCTACTGAGGCTCAATTTAGGTCTTCACAAATAAATTTGTGGAAAAAAAAAATAAGCAAAGTTGTATTTTAGTAGATGTTTTATATTTAGTAGAGTACATGGAGAAGAAATGTATCAAACTAATTCTATGTAATCTATTTTAACATTCATATATTGAACGAGACAAGTGTAGATTTTCTCTAAAGCGGCCACTAGTGGGAAGAATTTGGTATCGACCCGCATCTTAACAAACCAAAAACAAAAAGATTTGTCTCAAAAAACAAACCATGCATTTAAAAGACCCTGCGCTAATTAAACATCCGTGTACATTTACAAATATGGAATAGAAACGTGCAATTGACATTATGCACATGCATCATGCACATCCTCATTATAATTTTTACTGTTCCGCAAAATCAGGTGTAAACGTAATAAATCGTAAAACTAAAAGTGTAAACCACCATTTAAAACATGTATAAATAAAATTGTTATTGAACCTAATGTTTTTCTATAAAAAAAAACACAACAAGAAGAATCTGTTAGTAAACACTGATTTGAGTTCGTAAACCGTGAATCAGAATCATCATAAAATTAAATCATAGTATTTCATAAAAATCATTGTTACTTATTGTATGTTCAACGGCAATATTTCATGTGTGTATTTAAAACCACTAATGCCAAACATCTAAACTGGCTTCCAGCAGTGTGCAACATCTGCATGAGCCTGTAGTTCGAGGTCTATAGGGGGCGCTCTCACCTGCGGAGAAATGATACTGGTCCGTTTGTCTGCAGCTCCAGAACAGCCAAATAAACGGTTGTATTAGTATTTCGTTATAAACATTCATCGGCCGAAAATTGATACAAAAACAAAATACGGAAGTCGATTACCCACCGTCATAGATGTCTGATCGCCGTGCGTGCGTTACGCGCATCTGTGCGCGGACTCTGCGGGGATTCTGAGGAGAACAACAGCAAACCGATTTCCATAAAGGTTTTTTATCAGTCGTCTTGTTTGAGGTAAGTGTCACCCCGTGATCGAGCGCCGTGTATCTTTCAGAAACCCGCCTTTCAGATGTACTTGTGGATTGGTGTTTTTACATTCCAGCAGCTGCCATTTTCTTTCCGTTTAACTGCGTGTTTATTTCATTGTCCCTCAAAATCACTAACGTCTTATAAGCATTACGTAAACATAATATAGATATTTGTAAAAAAAAAAAAAATAAAAATTATGTTGAAGAATAATGTGTGTGTGTGTGTGTGGTTCCAGTATAAAACACGTTTTTTTGTGTTGATTTTTTATGTGTAAATATTGATTTTTTAAGTTGTGTAATTTCAGATTTTACATTTTTTTTTAATTTCTGTTAATTAAAGAAAAAACGTATCCATAATTTTTTCAGTCAATTTCAGTCCCCTCCTTCCTTCATTAAATATGTCTGAAATTTTGTAACTTCAAATACGTTTAAAATTATAATCTGATTTGTAAATAATATTTCGATTGGCAAACTTCCCGGGATCAGGAACCAGACTAGAACAGAGGTTCAACATTTAAAGAGAATAGCAAGGGCACAGAAACGTCATAACTATTCAGATTATAATTAATTAATAATTATGATTGATTATTAACTTATAAGGATCAATTAGGATCAATGAGAAAAACAGAAATCAAAACACAAAAGCCAGAGCAGTGATTTGGGCTCTGGCAGAATAAAAGTCTCTTCCAACAGCATAGTAAAAGTCTCTACCAGTGTGGATCTTGACATTTAATGCTGCAGATTTGTGTCATGTGATAATATATATCCTTATGTGTTATGTTCACACACTATGACCAGTCCAGATGGCGTTCATCTCCAGACTGTCCCGCTCCCGGAGTAACTCCAGGTCGCCCAGCAGGAAGGACTCGGAGAAGGGCTGTCCCATCCTGACTGTGGCCGAGCTGGAGCGTCTGCTCTACACGGGGAAGACGGCCTGCAACCACGCAGACGAGGTCTGGCCCAAACTCTACATAGGAGACCAGTAAGAAGCTAGAAGATTTTATGTCTCTCTCTCTCTCTCTCTCTCTCTCTTCATTCTTTTCTTTCTATTCTCTCTAAAAATCTAAAAACGTAAATATGAATGATATATAAATATAATTCATGTAAACAATTGAATTATATCTCAATAAATAAATTACTTATTTGTTGATTGTTGATTGTTGAAACAATCACTAAGTAGGAATGTAAACAGTAAAAAGAAAAACATTTTTTTGCTTTCAAATATATACAGTATTTAAAAAATAACTTTTATTTTAAAAAATATACATCAAACTTTAATGGTGGAAAAACAAATTGCTTGTTGCTTTGGGGAAAGGATTGCTTGATAAAAGAAAATAGCAGCTCACTGTACAGTAGATGAACTGCACTGAACTGCTTTCAGAGATTTTGCCTCGAACCGTAAAGAGCTGGTGAAGCTGGGCATCACACACATCCTCAATTGCGCTCAGAGCAAATGGAGAGGTGGAGCGGAGTATTACGCTGGCATGAACATCACCTACCACGGCATCGAAGCCCACGACTCGCCATCCTTCGACATGAGCGTCAACTTCTACCCAGCGGCCGAGTTCATCCACAGAGCGCTTAGTTATGGAGGTCAGTGATGTCTCCTTCTCCTGAACATAAGGCCCATGAGGTTCAGCATCATCAACACAAGCTCCCGTCTCACATCATCACACCTTTCACATCACATCACCTTTCGAGTTAAATTTTAGTTTGTCTGTCACATCACAGAAATAGTTGTGATGTAAGTGAGAGGGTGAATGTGTGTGTCATGCTCTGTGATCCACAAATAGAAAGGCATTCTGAAAATAAATAGATGTAAAAAGTTACAAATTTTAAAAGTGTTTTTTATAATGGTTGCTTTTTAAAAGTGTTTCTACAGACGCACAAATGATTTATTAAATTGCAGAATTAGCAAACATTCTGTAAGTTATGTTGCTCTAGAACCAAAAGCATTTTCCAATTGATTAAAACTTTGATTAAAAAAATAAAATCAAATATAAAAAGAAAGTCATCAAATCTTGCAACATAAATATACATAAATATTCATACATGTTTCATGTATATTTGATGTATTTGATGTATTTATTCATTATGTCCATGCATTTACATTTAATGTTTCTATGTAATTTGTTGCATTTAGTTAATTTGTATAAATGGCAAAATGTAATAATATATATAAATTGTGCTTGTTACATTCAAAAAAGCAATATTTGTTACGTACTCATAAAACTAAAAACATGTCATTAAGCAGTTTGCAAACCTTTTTTGCCTTTAGTTTTGTTACTAAGTGAACACATTTCTCCTTTTGTATAATCTTGTAACGTGTACAAAAGACAATTTTTTGACTGGTGTCTGATGGTGGGCTTCTTACGTGTTACAGGAACGGTTCTGGTCCACTGTGCGGTGGGAGTGAGTCGGTCGGCCACACTGGTTCTGGCTTATCTGATGATCCGACAGAACATGACACTGGTGGAGGCCATCAAGACGGTGAAGGACCACCGTGGTGTCACTCCGAACCGGGGCTTCCTGCGTCAGCTCAGCGGCCTGGACAGCATTCTGCGCTCCAGCCGTTCGCTGCCGTAAAGAACCTCACGTGACCTGCCCACCCCGGCCTTCGGTCTGTGAGTGTGTTTTCTGCCGTCAGTACAATGCCTTAATACACCAGGACCTCCTGAGATCAACAGTATGCCTTACCTGGATTCCCTCCCCTCTCCGCTCAGTGGTCCAGTAGCACGTGGTGAACAAAAACAAGGATTTACACCTCAAGGTCAAATATGATTCAATGGTTCTATATGTAACACATCATAAGGGTCAAACTCAAGGCCTATGGGTCACGCAGAGTTCTACTGGCCCCTGAGACCCTTTAACATGGAGCTGTTATTGTTGGTGTTTAATGGCCCGGAAATATGAAGCACTGATGACACAGACTACAAATCCCAGAATGCAGCTGTCCTGCCTTGTATAAATGATTATTGCATCATTTGTAACATTTACTTATGGCACATTTTTATGTAGCATGTTCATATCTCTAAATTATATACTTTTGGCTGGATATATTTTTATGGAGCACGTATTATATGTTATTTAAAGGTAACTTATTCTGGAAAAATATTCCTGTCTATTTTTGTTTCATATTTATGTTTAAAAAATATTCGTTTTGGTGTGTTTTTTAAATGCTTCGGACCTTGACTTAAAATGTACTTTGAGTTTTATTCCTCTTGCAATTCGGTTTGACACCCCTGTTAAAGTTGGTTTAACTCATAGTTTAAACACTTTTTTTGGGCTCTAGATCCAATCCAAGACATATTGAACCGAAACTGAAACCGATTTAAAATCTATTATAGACACACACACACACACGCTCGGACAGTCAAGCGAAAAACAACTCTTGGAGTCTGGAAGATTGTTCGTAGGTGTGTGTGTGTCCTGCTCTGTGATTGGTTGCAATCCAGACAGTGTCCCGCCCATGTTGCTGCAATTGGCTCCATCTCCCTGTGATCCAGAAGTTCAGTAAATGGAGGAATGGTACTATATTTCATATTTCAGGAGCACTTTTCTGTTCACTGTACATTTTTACTCATTGGATTTTTAAAAATCTGTCTAGATGTATCTGAAGATGTCATGTAAGATTGCTGTGACTGGTTTTTGTACACGGTAATATGGTATTTTAATGGTTGCTCCACGCAGCCCATCTGTACTTCCACACCAAGCAAACCCTCAAGTGCAGTAAACGCAGTCGAAGTGTAGTCGTCACGTTCTGTTTTTCTACTAATGTGTGTATTTGCTGTCACAAGCGCTTGACTTGAGCTAAATACTGCCAGGACAGGGTCTCGTTTCGGGCGTCTGTCTTCGTCAGACCACCGGTCTGCTGGCTCCGGACCAAATATCATGTTGTCATTTGATCGATAATGTCAATGAAGTCAAATAAAAAAATATTCACAAACTGTTCAGTTTTTGAGCACTTACTATTGTGCGATTTAATATATTCAATATTATTATGAGATGATTTTAAGCACACTGCATCAAGATCTAATGATTTTTATTGACTTTATTCTATTTTGTATTGGTACAAGAACCAATGGTAGGATTTGTTTAAGTGATCCTGCTGGTATGAGATTAGTATAATAGGAGTTTGTACTAGTATAGTCAATAGGAAGTTGCTATGGATTTAGTCAATAAGTATTCAAATAATTAGGATTTTATTTGGGATAATTTGACATATAATATTATTAGATTATGTTCACAGGTTTTTTTTTTTTTATCTAATTCAGTCTCGATCAGGGTGGTGAAATGTGAAACCATAGTCCATTATGACTAAAACAAACATTTATTGTCAATTTGAGAACAAACCCTTACATAAAGACCTGACGGAACACAATGCAGAGCAACTGTTGACAGACCATGAATGACAAGAGAACAAATGAAAACAGCTGAAACTGATAGAACAATAGATCCGGGGTGCAGTCCATAGTCTGACAAATTCACGGTGATCATGGATGTAACGTTCAACAGAATATAAAATAGTTAATAAAATCACATCTAGTGAACTGTGAGTGTTTCATTGCTTCTCTCTTAACCGAGCTACAGTTTTAAACAGATACCAGGGATTATTCTGGATTATAGTCATCAACCCTGCTCAGAAGATTTCCGACTTATATCTCCCTCACTCGTGTTGCAGACAAGGTTTAGGCAGCGACTCCTCCATGAAGTCCACTGCCGGATTTAGACTGCTGGACATCTGTAATGAGCTTGATGTGTCTTCTGTCCACTTCTTCAGATTGACCACTTTGTCTACAATTCTCCACATTGCCTGTTTTTGGTGATTCTTCAATGAAGCTTGATTCACATATCTGCTATGCTTAATCTTGTCATGACCGTCTTAGCTCTTTGCAAGTTATTACAAAAACCAGCATATTATTTTAATTATTGTCTGTTTGCACATACCCACATTAAAAGCATTTACACCACATTATATCCTTATACACCTTATATATTATGCCTGGAGATTTATCAGGGACTTGGACAATGTTGGAAAATGGGTGGGTTTTGGGAACTAACTGTAGAAATGAAACTTTTTCTCACTATCCATGATTGTTTCAGCTCGGCAGAGAATGTGGAGCATCTGTTGGGTGAATGTGGCAGGGAACTGTCAGCTTCACCTCGCAAAAAGGTTATTCCACCCTTCACACAACTATCAGCTGGTTATTGTACTAGCTGACAGGGTGTGGAACATCAACAGGGTATTTCATTCAGTAATGCTTTTAAAACATGCCATAATTCGTAATCAATAACAATAAAGTTTAATCTAATCTAGTGTACCTGTCAGTCCATTTATCTAAACATTTAACAGTCTAGTTTTAAGATAGTTTTTTAACATTTAGCTTAGTTTGGCTTTGAATAGTCTAGTTTCCTCAAGAATTCAAAAGAATGTGATTATTACTAAACATGAAGATTTATATCCTTATTTGTTTTCAAATTTAGACCTAATGTTTATAACTGTTTTTGTTGTTGTTTCCGATGATTCATTTAATCTATCAAGGACAATCTTAACAATATTTTAATCCTGAATTACATATTTTTTTGTGTGAATAAACTTTATTTATTAGAAAACGAACAATCTGAAACCAGTGAATTTTGTATAATACTTTGATATTCTATTGGAATAAAATTACGTATTTATTAAATAAAAAGCGTATAATAGTCCTGTCTCGTCAAAGTCGTGACAAAAGTTGTTCTCAAGGGTGAGACGATTTAACAGAAAAACAACAGTAGTTGTAACTTGTAAATCTAGCGATTTCTATTTAATTTCTATTACTATAAAAAATCTATCCTGCGTGTCCGCGTCGGTTCGAGGAGTTTCGGCGGGAGAGACTGAGGGGTCCGTCGGTGGAGGGTCTTCACCTCCGCGGCTCCGCCTCCGGAACCACCGGGTGTTTGTTTTCTTCGGGATGTGGATGGTTTTCTCTGTCAGACGCTTCACTCTCTCGATGGGTTTCTATACTCTAGTAAACAGTATGGTGATTTAAACGGTTCTCGCCGCACTGTGTGTTGAATTCACTGACTGGGAAGATCCGCGTTACGCAGTTTGGCTGTTGGACTCAGAGCTGAAGACTCCCAGCAGGAGCCGGTGGTGGACAATGGTGAGGAGATGCTCCAGTTCAACTGTATAAATCTAAGTTTAAACTAATTATTTGTGATATATTTAGCCGTGAAACTGATCATCTCATTGCTGCGTAAATGTCTAGAATAGTATTCTAATTAAAAAAAAGTAAATATTGTAGGTCAGAGGATCAAACTTCTGATCATGATCATCAGCCCTTAAAAGATTTAGTGCCTCCAGAAGTCAGCCAGCAGATGATTGTTTTTAATGCATTACTGTAATATGGTGTAAGGTACATTAGACATTACAGCGTTAATAACTTTATTGTGTTTGTGTTTAACAAAGACTATGGTACTAGACATGCGTTCATTTGAATTGAAAGAAAGTCCTTTATGGTAGGGATGGTGAAAGAGGGATTACAGAGGAAGAGAGAGAATAAATGACGAGAAGAGATGACGAGAGATATACAGAGAGGGAGTATGAGAAGGGGATACAGAGGAAGGGAGAGAAAAAGCGAGAGAGAGAGAGAGAGAGAGAGAGAGAGAGAGAGAGAGAGAGAGAGAGAGAGAGAGAGAGAGAGACAGAGAGAGGGAGAGGGAGAGGGAGGGGTGAAAAGGTGATATAAAGGAAGATATAGAGAAAATGAAAGAGATGATGAGAGATACCAAGAGGGCGAGTGGGAAAGTAAAGGGGATACAGAGAAAGAGAAAATAAAAATGATCAAAAGAGAGATAAAGGGGGGGGGCTACAAAGGAAGAGAGCGAGAAAATAAAAGAGAAATACAGAGAGAGAAACTGATTTCAGTGAGAGTGTTACAGAGGGAAAGACAGCAAAATACAGAGAATGAAAGATGAGATACAGAGAGATAGATAGATAGATAGAGAGAGAGAGAGAGAGAGAGAGAGAGAGAGAGAGAGAGAGAGAGAGAGAGAGAGAGAGAGAGGGAGAGAGAGGGGTGTTTGTTTGTTTTAAGTTGTTGATCTTTGTTTAAAACTAAGCTGATGTTTTTTCAGGGATTCTTCAGGCTGAAGACATGAGCAGTATTTAAAGCATCATGCCTCCAGTGACCTCTCAGGAACTACCCCTCAACATCTATGTGGTGGTGTTTGGCATGGGGGTCTTCATCTTTATTTTAAGTCTGGTTTTCTGTTGTTTCTTTATAAGGTGAGTGGGACTCAGGTTTGTGGTCGGGCTCATCAGTGCGGCTGTAAATAATGTTCCTGACAGACTGCAGAGCAGAAAGAGGACTTCCGCTGGCCTCATGCACTTCCTAGCTCAAACAATTCAGGGCCAGATCCTATCTCCCAGCTTTTTGTTAACAGTGCTATTTCTGACTGAAAGCTTTAAGCTAACGCCATGTGAAACACAGAGCACAGCAAACACAACCTCCTCACCTTTGTGTTGAAACAAAAGATGTTGCCTAATTGTACAGTATAAATAAAACTGAGCTAAATGGTACAGTCGACTCCAGTTAATAGGAACACATCACCAGTTTGTCCGTAATTGAACACTACACAGAGTTGATCACACTACAGAGCTAAACACTACACTAAGTTTAACACTGCACAGGGTCAAACGCTACACAGAGTTGAACACTACACGGCCAAACACCAGAGTCAAACACCACTACACAGTCAAACACCACAGAGAGCCAAATACTACACAGTCAAACACTACACAGAGTTGAACACTACGCTGAGTCAAACACTACACTGAGTGGAACACTACACAGAGTCAAACACCACACATAATTGAGAACTACACTGAGTCAAACACCAATTGGAGCCACTACAATGTCATAATTTTCAATCGGTTGTGGAGATATTACCACTCAGAGTAACGAGTCACTTTAGAGATTCATTTGTTCATTTTATGTTGACTGTACATAAATTTAATGTTCTTTGGTCCTAGTGAGCAAACTTTTGGTCCCAAAAAAGCAGACAGTTTTCGGCTTCTTTAGAAATTCTGTGTCCCAATTAACCGAAATCGACTGAGTTGTCTAACTTGATATATCAACTGAAGATCATCCATAATTTACTCTTTGCAGCAAACTGAGACATCAAGCTCGGAACCAGAGAGCTGGATATAAGATGGTAAGTGGCTAACTAATGCTAACACTCTCAGCTCAATGTTTGTGCTTTCAGACCTGTTCACACCATAACGAAGAATGCATGGATTTCCCCCTCAAAAATTTCCCTGACACAAGTTGGCCCTGGTCAAGTTTTTTTTTTCGAACGTTGTTTATTCTTTGTTTGCCTTTTTGTAGTTAGAGATTTTGGGATTGATTTGAGAGTCTATGTCAGGAGGGTTAGGGTTGATGTCAAAAGTGGGTCATTGTTTGATCTTTTCTTCTCCAACGTTTCATCTTTTCAACTTTATACATTTCCTTGTCTTCAACTTTTTATTCGTTGTTTTATTCACACTGACTTGAATTGAAAGTCAGCGTTCAGCTTTTATTGTCCATCCTCATTTCTACAAATTCTCGTCTGCTCCTTGTGGGAACGGTTTAGTTTTAAACGGGTATAGAGGCTTTAATCTAATCTGTTTCTACACATCTACTTTTTGAGATGGGGTCCATAGTTGGGGTCTCTCAGTGTCAACACTATAGACTTTCCTCTAGACTTTTTTTGCCGTTTCCTCATTTCTACTGGTGTCAGCTTTTATCTTTTCCATAAATTTGTGATCGAACATACAGTACTGTTTTAGACTAGCGATACTACCTCTCTCTCATCATTGCGTCATAAAGCTTATTTTTCTATTCTCTGTATTGAGCTTTTTGGTTGAAGTAAAGTCCTTCAATCTCACCTTGGCTCCCAGACTCCAGTTTGAGAATCTCTCGTCAAACATAATCAGAAAAGTAATTGTCTCTCTTTTATTGAAGGTTGTATTTAAAGACGAAACCAGGCTGCATCATCATGGGGTAAAGCTCATCTCCTTCCGACTTTCTGTATAAATCATTGATTGGTTTGACCTTTATTGATTGGCTCACGTGTCTTCAGTTAACGTGTGTGGTCTGCCTGGAAGATTTCAGGATAAAGGACGAGCTGGGCGTGTTGCCATGCCAGCATACTTTCCACAAAAGGTAAGTCCCGATTCTCATGCTAATGGCATCGCTGAAGGGGCCTCTAAAGGAGCCCCGGGCCCCGTCTGAACACCCGCTTTGGATATAAATATACCCATAATAATGGGCTTATGTTATGCAGGTGTCTGGTGAAGTGGCTGGAGGTCAGATGTTCATGTCCTATGTGCAACAACCATATCAGTGCCAGTCCGGAAAACATCCTGGATGAACTTCTTTAGGCCTGATCACTGTAGGATGTAGTTCCTATGTAGTTGAGTTCCTATCTTTGCCATTGTGGATGTTTTTTCCCTGGAATATTCTGCCCTGGAATGCACATTGAGTGAAATTATAGACCATAAAAGGTCAACCTAAACAAACTTTCAGAACAGCTTTTTCACTTCTGGGTCAGGGGGAGCTGGAGACAATCCCAGCATATCTGGCATAGGGGTGGTACACACTATGTTCCAGACTCAAATTCTCCCGCACCTTTTGGACTGGAGACCTTGAGGAAACCCTCAAGAACATGCAGACTTTAGAAGACCCTGATGGGGACCAGAGCTTGACACTGAAACAGGTTCTTTTCACTGAGGCAAGTGCTGCACCACCATGGTGCCGGCTCATTGATATTAACTAGTCTGTGAAAGTGTCATCTTACTGCCAAACTGGGGGTGTGGCCTCCTGCCAGAGACGATGGGATTGGATGGATATTCTTGTGACTTAGAAACGAAGCATGTGTGGATGAATGAACAATGTTCTAACACTCTGTGTGCAGCATGTTGATAGACTCATGTCAATTTCAAATGGATTAAAGACACTAAAGGTCCATGAAAATTAATGTAGCTTTTTTTGCCTTTAAGTTTGGGGTTTCAAGCTTGTTCACAAAAGTTTAGAAAATGTATAGGTTTGTACTGTAACAGAACTGACAAAAAAAAGCATCTTATTTAAACCAAATACTATTTATAAAAAAAAAAAATTAATTCTGACCTCAATGTCAAACAAACGAATGAAGGGCAAAGCTTAGACCAAACGATAGTTGAGAACAAGAAAAACCAAACGCAAGCCGTCTTGATTCAGCTTTAATTGGTGTTGAACAAATGTGGTCCTGGGGACCATCGGGGGACATAAAATAGGACCATGACACATGGAATAACCATCTTCTTCAGGAATGGCAATACAAAAAACCCAAAACTATAGAGGAATGTGCATGATTGGGGCGAAGGACAAGTGCGAATTAAAGTTGGCCACAATCAGCGATCAGAACCTTGGCGGAGCACTTGCCACCACTGCTTCCTTTCTTCTCCACGGCGTCCACCACGGCGAGCCCATCCACCACTTTTCCAAACACAACATGCTTGCCATCAAGCCTGGAAAGCGGAAACAAGAACGTTCAGCAGATGTAAAGCCTCGGCAAGGCTCGTTTGGTCAATACAAATCGTACCAAGCGGTATCAGCAGTGCAGATGAAAAACTGGGAGCCGTTGGTGTTGGGTCCAGCGTTGGCCATGGAGAGAGTTCCCTTGCCTCCATGCTTCAGGGTGAAGTTCTCGTCCTCAAACTTGTTGCCATAGATGGACTTTCCACCAGTTCCATTATGGTTGGTGAAGTCTCCGCCCTGAGGAGGCAGTAGCTGTAACACCATTCGCTGGTCTCAAACGTGACCTTAAGGGGGAAACTCACCTGGCACATGAAGTTGGGAATGACACGATGGAAGCCGGAGCCCTTGTAGCCGAATCCCTTCTCTCCAGTGCACAAAGCACGGAAGTTCTCTGTTTGAACAGCAGCTTGTCAGCGAAAAACGCACGTTTGGCACAATCCAGTCAGATATTAAAAGAACTCACCCGCGGTCTTGGGGACGACATCGGCCCTTAGCTAGGAATGAACAGAAGCAGCATGAGTATTTGATTTCAACAAGAATCCCGTGACATCACGGGGGCGTGTCTTCGGCTCATTAATATTCATGAGGGCGCTGCAGTTATAGATACTGCACCGTCAGGTGGCAAATAGGACGAAGCTATTAGATAATCGCAGATCAATTCACCAACCTTTAAATAAATCACGCAAACTAAAAACCCACACATTATTAATTTGTGAAGACGCACACCCTTGTTTGAAAACTAGAATTTTTAAAAACGTTGAGAAATAAAAAAAGTGAACAACAAAAAAAAAACAAAAAAAAAAAAAAATCAAATCGGTTTCAGGAAAACTTTGCCGTTCACCCCTCCCCTCTTCAAAATGGCATCTTGTGTTATGAAAAAAAGTGATTGTGAAAATGGCGTCCGTATTAAAAAAAAGCGGCGCAGTTTGTGTATGTGTGTGTGTGATGAATGGAACCTCGGCCATGTGCGAGTCACTGTCAATCTCCTGCTAGTGGCCATTCAGTCTTTTCTGCGGAATTTAAAGGCTGGAATTGGCGAGACGGCGTTTGTGATTAATTCATTTATGGCCAGAAGATGAGGAAATGCCGCAGATCGGCGCGGGAAACTACTGCAAACCTACGCCCAGCTAGAGGGCGACTTCCACTGTGTTTGCACGTTTTAAAGCACGGGCACACAAAATGTAATACGAATCGCCATTTTAACAGCTTTAGAACAGATTTGTGACTATGCAGATGCTAACGCGTGGCATTTTTCTATTCGCCGCAAAGCAGTCACGTCCAGTGACCTACCTCCATCACAATCCTCCCAGCATCTTTTCCATCGATGGTGATATCAAAAAAAACTTTGGGGTTGGCCATGGTGAAAACAAAACAATTTGTATCAGCAGCTGGTCACCGAACAAGTCCTAGAAAATGCCGCAGCTCATCGGGAAGCGGGATGTGTGCGAAAACGGGATATATAGAACCAGTCTGTAGACGTTTCGATCTATGTGAGCCTATGAAAATGGAGGAAAGATGATAGACGGGAAAGCTGGCCAATCAGAGCCGACACGATTGAATACATTACCGCTGGTAGAGAATAAGTCAAAGACAAAGTTCAAGGGGCGTGTCTTTGATTGACATCCTCATTGGCCTGTTGCAAGATGTGTAAGTGACGCCACGACTATAGATCCAGTAGGAAAACGCTATGGGCGTGTACAAGAGGTCTGTCTTAGCACGAGGGCGGTGGCTTGAGGCAGAATTCGCCATTATTGTTCAAGATTTATTCTCGAAAAAATCAACGTTTGAATAATCAAGTTCAAGATTTTTTACATTAGAATTACATACCAACACTGGCTGAATCCCATTTTGCTAATTTGAACAATAAACTTGATCGTTTAGTAGCGCGAGTGCGCGCGCGCACACACGACTATATTATTCCAATGACACAAGTGAGCCTTTCTTTTCAAAATAGAGCCAACGACACGCAATGGGGCTTAAGTCTTTACTTATAAAACATAATGGAAATATTTCACATCGTTAGAAAAAAAAACTAATTGATTTAAATTGTACACGTTTAATTCAATTGATAGAACCGAATGACCCACCAACACATGACAGCAAAACATCTTTTCCAACAGTTTGATCAGGTGATGCTGGTTTTTCTTGAGCATGGTGGTCATGAAATCATTCCCTCCCTCTTTCTAACAAGTTCATAAACTCTGCTAGTCGACACAGTAGAACAACGCATACAGGGCCATCAATTATCTTTAGAATTATAATAACAATTATTATATAATCAGAGATAAAATTGTATGATACACGAATGATTTCAAACAAAGAAAAGAAAAAAAGCACATCCAACGACTTTTGATGCTCCCTGTATTGTTAATATACAAACTGCATTTGCTAATGGTGCCCAACGACCAGTGATAAATAAGAACATCAGACGAGACGTGAAACGACAGTCAGCTTCTCCCCGAGCGCCGTTTCGTTTGAGAAAAGAAAAATCAGGGGGATCAAGAGCACGTGTGACATAAGCTCTTGTCATAGTGTTAAAAATTATTTTCGTCTTCTTCCCTATTACGGGCTGAGGAGAAAGTTTACATCTGCAACAATAATAATACTATATCTGTACATATTTCACATGAATCCTACGATTTATCCTCAAAAATACGAGTGCAGGTAAAAACATTTCCGCCCCGTCCCCGATTTGTCCGAGCAAAAGCACAAATCTCGCATACTTGTCCGAAAGCGCCCCGGGTTTGTCTCCACGAGATCCGCTGCTTGTGCTCTGTCTGGTTAAAAGGCTCGTCGCTGATTTGTTTGTGTGTTGCCCATCCAGCAAAGTCTCGTTTGTATTTTTGCCAGCAAATGAAATGTACATGATTTTGAAATACAGGGGGAAATAATGCATATATTGTAAAACACACACAGTCCGTTTAAAAAAACATGAGCGCAAAAGGGTCAAATATATCTGAAGACAGACAAAACAGGTTATCCGAGGACGACGTTTGGCCAAAAAAAAAAAACTGTATTTAAAGTGTAAGTGTGAATGTCAGAAGAAATTACTTTTATTTCATTTCCTTCATTTTCGGCGATCGTAAGACTACCGTCTCGCTAACTGTCTTGGAAAGCCTGGATTGGTGTAGAAAATGCTACAGTCTGACTCTGTGATCGTCTCGGTCAATCGTTCGAAGGGAAACAAGGCTACATTTGAGGTCGTTTCAAGTATGTTTGCGATCAAGTAAGTCGTGGTGTAAGAATGGGAGTTCTGAGACAATTATGCGAAACCGAAAAAGAATGCAAATACTAAACACATTTTCTGCTTGGTTAGGAAGTATAAGTCAAATTTGCTTGCACTAATTTTGCTAAGTTAACTTTATGATGTAGAGTAACGTAAACCAATGGACTGCAAGTTTTGTGACGATTTTCTGAAAAAAATGTTTGTTTAGGAAATTTGAGCCAAATTTACGTGCTTTATTTACGTCACGTTAACATAAGCTAGTCTAAATTTCTAGTTGTTCTTCTCTCAAGTTAACTTTACGATGAATTATGAGTTTTGTGACGATTTGGTGAAATAGAAAAAAAGAAAGCAAAAACTAAACATTGCCTGTCTACTAGAACTTGAGTCAAGTTGACTTGCTTTACTTTCATAAAGTTAACTTTACGCTGTAAAGTATCCGAGAACCTTTGACCCTTGACCCTGCCTTCCATTACATTGCAACAGACATGGGAAGTCTGCAATTTACTGATCCAACGTGTACAACTCTGGGCTCGTAACGTTCCTTGTGTCTTCAAGAAACAGTGATGCGAATCAAAACCGTACCAGCAACCCCCCCACCCCCCTTTACACCACACAAGTCGGATGTGAGATGCGGCATCTTTCTACAAATGATTGGGAAGAGTGAAGCAAACCGGTTCCAACAGAATTACACGATAATTCTTAGATGCTTTCAGAGAAGCAGACGGACAGTAACATCGTCACAGGAGAGGAAACCAAAAAAAAAAAAAAAACCCCAGAAGATCTGTGTTGCACCTTCCCATGAGTCACTGCATCCCAGTCTCTGAAACAGTGCAAAGACGCATAGACGCTTCCCGAACCTGGAGACCGGAGGTTCTCTAATGGACGGCGATTGAGGGCTGATGATCTCGAGCTCAATTGAAGAGCGCGAGAAGGTCATCGCTGCTGTTGTTGGGAAGGTCTGGTGGTCCCAAATAGGACAGCAACTCATCTGGGTTTGTCAGCTCAGGGAGAAGCTGGGAAACCAAACCGGGAGAGTCAGACAAATCCACAAGCATTGAAAAAAACACTACATTGATCTGGAGTTTGCGTCATGCCAACTGGATTTCTTATTTTTCGAAAGAAGAAATCCAGTTGGCATGACGCAAACTCCAGACAATTCCACTAGGAACATTCCCACTCACATCAAGCGCGGGCTCTGGAACATCACCGGGTCCTCCGGGACCTCCCAGGCCGAAGCTGTCAGCGTGAATCCGGTCCGGGTTTTGCGGGGGGTTCCGGTGCATGGCTCCGCCTGGTCCACCGATGTTGGCATTACTGTGGAGAGCCGGGTGCTGCTGCTGCTGCTGAAGGGGATTATGGGAGGGGTCCATTCGACTGGAGTGGGATATCTGTGCATTGAAAAAGACAACGAGAGATGAACTTCATCACCTACAATGAATGCGAATGACAAACTTCAAGATATAGAAAGATTTGAGTTGACACAAAATTATAAAAACGTACAAAGATGTTTTTTGAGTTGACTTCATTCTATTGTCTTTTGAGTTGACTCGATTCTACTCTGTTTTTTAGTAGACTCAATTCTATTCTCTTTTTAGACAAAATTCGATTCACTTTTGAGTTGGCTCAATTCTATTCACTTTGAGTTGACTAGGTTCTATTCTCTCTCAAGTCTGTTCTTTTTTGAGTTGACTCCATTCTGTTCTTTTTGAGTTGACTCCATTTTGTTCTCTTTTTTGAGTTGACTCCATTCAATTTAATTAAAATCTCTTTTTAGAGTTGACTGTTGCCTGTCTATAGAAATTAAAAAATAAAATATACTTATATACCTGACCCGACTCAATTATCCTGACCAAATAGAGAGCTCAAAACTTTTGTTTGCCTGCCATCATTGTGCCTGGCGACAAATTAAAAACTCACACTAAAAAAACAAAATGGATAATTTGAATCAGAGCTGTGCCTACAACAAAATTATTAGTTTGTGTGTGTGTGCGTGTGCGCATTTGTTCAATACTAGTAAATAAGTAAAAAAGTATAGTAATAAAAAAAAAAATCAACTGCTGGCTACCTGGCCTGACATTGGGTGTCCCACAGGTTTTTCAGGGGTGAGAAGTCCACTGGGCAGGTCTGACTGGTAGGAGAGAGGTGGCGGCCCGGAGGAGAACTCTCCCAGAGTCGGGGTTCCGGGAGCATTGGGAAAGTCCGAAAAGCCTGGTTGGGTGGAATATCCCGAGCCACCTGAGAAAAAACAAAAAGCAAAACTACCCATAAGATCCGATTCCAGCCATCAAACACCATTAATGCATTGATATTAAAAAACAAACAACTACATTCATTCAGTTGCAAGCAGCCATTTATAGTTTGCTTGTAATTGTGAAAAAGCTAGAATCTCTAGAAGCATGAAAAATGGATAATAGAAATACAACAGGGAGAATAATTAGAGACAAATAGAAACTGAATCAAGGCAACGCACCTTGGCTGGGGTAGTCAGGTGTGCTGCTGCTGCCCCCTTGTGGCATTGACTGGTAAGGTGATGAAGCCGGGCCTAGCGCTGCAATCATCTCCATGACACTGGGCAAGATCATGTGACTTGGGCTTAAGGTGCGACAGCGTTTCAGTGCAGGACCGTCCGGATCCTCTTTAATGTGCAAATCTGGTTTCACTGGAACCGGCTTCCAGCTGCACACCGGATCAATGGTGATCTCCTCATAGTCCGAGCTGCACCACAGAGAAAAATCAGAACAGAAATTATTAAACAAACAAAAAAAAGACAGAAAACAAATAAATTAAAATATTTAATAGATAGACTATTTACTATTAAGTATTTCAAAAATATGTAAAATATTAAAATAATACAAAAACGACCAAATGTAATTGCAGGAGTAGAATTTTACTCTGCTGCTGTTTTATAACATTAAAAAATATTTTTAAAGTAGCTAAAAATAAGATCATGGAAAAAGTATGGAGATGATAAAATGTTTATTTTCGGAAACAGTTGCTTTTAATGCCATTGATGAATACAAAGTTTATATTTTATACCACCCCACATATTTACATGTTACCAATGTAATATTCACAAAAATTATTACTGATGTAACTTATTACTAATACTGTTGATTCAATAATTATTGTTATTTCTTTGGAAATTAGTGAATAAAACCTAAATAATAAAACATAAGCGGAATTAAAATCTTAATTTTTGGAATTATAGTTTTTCCCAAATACTCAAAGTACTCATAAAATAATATTTGCTGTTATTAAAAAAAAAAAAAAAAAAAAAAAAAAAAAAAAACACTTTAAATTAATGCACATAAAAAAAATAAATAAAAACAAAACGGCTGTTGAACCATTTCTAACTGCTACTTTACTCATCATAAGAAGTTCCTTACTTTTGTATGTAGATTAAGATTCCCAGCATGTACTGGTCCACTTCCAGCCCCTCCAGAAGAGCCGTTTTACTGGAAAGAAAATTACACTTAAAAATAATATACACTTTCCAATTCAGTTTAACATTTTACTTAGATAATCCACACACGTGTTAAAAAAAATTGTACTGTTTGTGTAAAACTTACTTGCACACAGGACAGCGCCACGTTCCTCTCTCACAGTTCAGCTGCAGGTAGGACTCCAGGTCGAAGCACTGTGAACCCAAAGACGCCCGCGTCACTACCAATCAGTCCTATATAACCTATATAAGTCTATATTTATTTATTTATTCAAACATGTACATGACAAGTCTATATAACCAACATATCAGGACTGATTTTGGTCCGGCTTTCCTGATTGAGCGTAAACATCCCGCATTCACAAAACAAAGACGAGACGTTCTATACATAACATGAAACATGACTGCGACTAACTAGAATCGACTGGATTTGTAGAATTGTCCCGTCAGTACCTGTATGTGTCTGCAGTCGTGGCCTCGGGCAGGAAGCTGGATGCGGCGGAAGGTGATGGGACACTTGAGGGAGACTTTGATGGCGGTCTGCTCCACGCCGTCTTCTCCGTTAAGACCCGGGGTTCCCGGGATGGTGCCGCTGCTGAAGTTCCTTTTAACTGTGATGGAAGGAGGAAAGGAGAATAAGTTTTGTTTTCTCCATACTTTGAACAATTTCTACAGTCGTAAAAAACAAAACCAAGCCTGAAAAAACACTAGTAAAGAGAGCGACACGCAGAGCGCACGTGAAGACTCAACTGAAGTCGAGCTTTTGATAATGTGAGACGACTTCATTAATAAAACAAAGGACTGTCACGACAATAACTCCTCATTCAGACGCAGCCGCACAACTGATGAATGAACACAAATGAATGAAGTCTCATGGTCCGTCTGTCAATCCACCCATCCCTCCATACATCTCTCCATTGTCTGTCTCTATTTGACTGTCTGTCTGTCCATTATTCAATCAATCCATCCATCTTTCCATGTATCTGTCTGTCTGTCTCTATATGATTGTCTGTCCATTCATCCCTCCATACATCTCTCCATGTATCTGTCTGTTTCTATATGACTGTCTGTCCATCAATCCATCCATCCATCCATCACTCCAATCTATCTCTAAATGACTGTATGTGTGTCTGTCTGTCCAATACACACATTTGTCCATGTATCCATCTGTCTGGCTGCATTGCTGTTGGTCTAATTACCTATTACTCTCTGTCCATCTATTCGTTTATCAATCTATACACCTTCCTAATTATGCATCTGTCTGTCAGTCCACCCATCCACCCCCCAACCCATTCACCCATCATTCGTTCATCCATCCACCCACTCATCCCTCAATTCATCCATCTACCCATCGTTCAATCCAACAATCCATCCATGCATTCACCCACCCATTCATCCTTCAAGTCATCCATCCATCCTTCAATTCATGGATATGCTCACCCAACTCAACACACATCGATCCAGACACCCATACCCACCTACCAATCCATTCGTTCATCCATCCATCCATCCATCTAACCATCGTTCAATCCAACAATCCATCCATGCATTCACCCACCCATCCATCCTTCAAGTCATCCATCCATCCTTCATTTCATGGATACGCTCATCCAACTCAACCACCAACACACATCGATCCACACACCCATACCCCACCAACCAATCCATTCGTTCATCCACCTATCCCTCAATTCATCCATCTACCCATCGTTCAATCCACAGACCGACCCACTCATCCTTCCATCCATCCGAGGACAGACTCACTCTTGGTGACGCAGTGCTCGGCGGGCAGGAGTCTCTTCTTCATCAGGCCTTGGAGCACCGAGCGGACCGACGGCCTGTGGACCAGCTGCAGCACGAACAGATGAGACTGGAGGAGAGCAGAGGAGCCGTGAGCGCCGGCCCACAGGGGGCGTGGCTGGACGTGAGGGGCGGTACTCACGCAGCAGCAGGCGGTGACGGTGATCTGGATGGTGTTGCGTCCCGGCTGACACACGTGCTTCAGGTACAGCGGCTTGTGCGAGGTCTTGTTGTCCCCGCGCTCGATGGTCAGCGGCGTGGCGTTGACGCTCACCTGCACCGACGCCGGCCAGTTGGTGTTCATCTGCCGGTCTTCGTGATGGTAGCACTTGAACTGCAGCTCAAGGTCCGGCCTGTTTCAGACGTCATAATTTATGAATTAGATTTTTTTAAAGTACAAATAAAATGTTTTGATAGACTTTTGACACTAACTATAAAACATCTGATGGGTAATCACACACACAAAAAAAGTCATTGTCAAAAACAATTATAACTACATCATTGTGAAGTAAAGTAAAAATCTGTCATTCAAATTACAAAAATGTGTGTATGTGTGTGAGAGAGAGAGTGTGTCATTTAAGTGTGATTGTGCTATGTGTGTATGAGTGAACAAGTGTTTGGAGTCTCTAAACTTTTTTTAGTATGTGTGAGAAAGTCTTTGTTTGTTTGATTGTGTGTGACATTTATGTATGTAAAAATTTCATTGTACCCCGGTATAATGACAATAAAGTTTCTGATTCTGATTCTGTATTTATCTATGTGATGGCGACCCTGGTCACACACTCAGCATTTCCTAGTGCGCGTTTTCTACACATTTTCTAAACCCTGACCTCATCATGAGGGTCTTGTAGACCGAGTCCCGCAGCTGGAAGACGTGGTTGCTGACGGCCAGGTTGTGCTCCAGTCTGAAGGGCTCCAGGACCACCCCGTCCCGCACAGGGAAGGTCAGGCGGAGGTCGTCGCTGGGGTTTCCTAAAACAGGAAAACGTTGGTTAAACTCCACTACTACACCACTGATGACGGGACACATTTTCCAAAAATAACTCTAAAAATAAAAATATTCCAATCTCATAGACATCTAGATCTAGATATCTAAATCTCTATTTGTTATATTTTACAAATAATAAGTATTTTTTATGATGAAGTAAAACAACTTGAACACAATTTAATGTTCAAAACAAGTAAACCAACACAAACAAAAACATGAACAATAATAAATAATAATAAAAAAAAAACCTCTAAATCTGAGTTGATGGCTGATTTAAGTTTCCTACTAAACAAAGTTTCTATCGAACAAACAGAAAGTGCAATTATAAAGAATTTATATTTATAAAGGTGTGTGTGTGTATAAATAACCTGAAATTATTACCCTGCTATACAAAAAAATGTTAATATAAACATTACCAACAGGAATAATAAAATCTTAATGACAACCAAAAGTAAGTACCACTGATCAAATGGCATTCAAAAGCTGCAGTGGCCAGTGTTACCTGTAGGGGGCTGTAAAGAGTTAATGTTGGGCTTGACGTCGTGAAGGAAAGGAGATTTGACATCCTGTCCGGGGGACATGTAGGGGATGGAGCTGCCCGGGGTCATCGGAGGAGTGGGGTTTCCTGGCAGAGGAGAGCTGGGGTATCCTGGCATGGCCCGACCAGGCTGTAAAAGTCAAAGCCATAACAGTTACGCTTTATTCTTCCCAGTCGCTTGCGCAAACAAGTTCCGCTCGGTGGAGTTTGGACCCTGAGGATCATAGTCCAACCGAATTTCTCAAGAAATGGAGAAACATTAACAGGCCGCTGCCTTGAGGGCTCGGAGTGGTCTGAGGACACTCACCCCGTTGACCGCGGCCTGGCTGAAGGTGTTGTACCCGGCTCCGGTCACTCCAGCGGAGAGGCTGCTGTGGCTGTTGCCCTGCCCGTTAAACTGGTCAGCCTGAGAAACACACAACATCCTGTCAGCGTCACAGAACATTAACCAGCATCTACAATACTGTGTATATTAACACACTCTCTTTCTCTTCCTCTCCCTCTGTCCATCTTCATCATTCATTTGTCTTACTTTCTGTCTGCCTGATCAGCAGTCTATCCATCCATCTTTCTCTCTCCCTCTCCCTATATAGATGTATAAATATATATACTGTTTGTATGTGTGTATGTGTGTGTGTGTGTGTGTGTGTGTGTGTGTGTATTCAAGTATATCTACATAGTATAGACATACATATCTATTTTCTAGCTTTATCTAACTTTCTGTCTCTCTATCACCCACTTTCTTGCTCTCTCTATATATAGACGCATATCTGTCTGATGTCGGTGGTGATGGTTGGTAAAGTGTACAGTAGTGTACAGTATAAATCTCTTCACTATCAGCTGGCTCTCGGTCAGTATCAAGTTCTACTAGAGAAGACGAATTGCATGGTACTAACACACAAAAGAAGCCTTCCTTTACTCCGGCCGCAAAAGTTTTGCAACCTGCTAGTAACGTCTTACACAACATTCCAGCAAAAAAGCTGGCCGTTTCAGAAAGTACCTGACTTCTGCTGTTGTGAAATATTATTCTGGGATCTAACACCTTTAACGAAAAAGACGCTAATTGTAAGTTTAGTAAAAACAGAACCAGTCGGAATTTAAGAAACAGCCTGAATCTGAAAAAATGTGAATATGCATAATAAATCACCCCCAAATACTGCACAGGATTGAGAAAAACAAAATACATGCCTCCATTTTTTCCACATTTCATATAATACTGATAAACAATATTTAATTCCACACCTTATAATATTGACTAGGGTTTCCTGGTCCTGCAGGATACTGGCCCATGTGTTGTTGCTGTAGTTGCATTCGGTGGGCTGGGTAAGATGGAGAAGGGGCCGAGCGCTGCGGCCCAGGCCCGTGGTACTGCATCGGCTGGCCCGGATACGGACCCCCGGCACCCATCCCGGGGCCGTACTGCTGACTCGGAAAGCCCTGCAAGATCAAGAAATCCGCTTTTTAATGCGCTAATAAAACACCTTTTACGGTCCAGATATCGACCGATAACAACTACTGTGTTTAACAAAAAGATTATGTGACTCGCAATTTCGTACTCAAGCTAATTTAGTGACTCATAAGCAACTTATACAGTGAGTGGACCAAATGATTCATTTAATTGCCAGCCAATCAGAGCGGCTTTTGTGATTTCATGAACTGGAAATACAGTTGCAAAGCACCTCTCTTATTTTTTCTTGGTGACTCTGTAACAAAATATTACCTAAACAACAATGAGGATTTTGAATTGTGTGAACAAAATTCAGAAAATCGTGGTCAATGTCATCTAAAAAAAATCATTTAATGTCCACCGTCTGCAAGTTAAACGGTAAAAGTTTTTTTTACTACACTCGTGATTTTTTTTTTTTTTACATACGTACAAAACCGTTACGTATAAATCAATCAATCAATAGATGGTTTACCATAACATTAACAACATACGTTTATTGTTTGTATTCTCGTTATACAGAGTAATATTTTGCGTTACAAACATACAAATAAGCCTCTTCGTTCTCTGTACTGTAGATGCCACAACTACAGTAATTGTATCACATAATAAAAACCCTGAACTCCACAATGGCTTCTAGCGGCTGTATTTAACACTCACATCAGAGCTGTAGGGGCGTTTCAGGCCCTGCTGATGGCGAGGAGGACCCTGCTGACCCCCGGGGTACACGGGATGCTGGGGCATTCGCTGGCCCTGCTGTGCATACATGGGTCCCATGGAAGGGGGTCTGGAGCCAACCATTCCAGAAGGAGCCATGCCGGGTGGGCCGCGGGGTCCGGAGTGTGACAGGAACTGGGTGTTGTAAGAGGAAGCGCCACCCATCTGCAGAGCACAACAACACCATCCACACCCATCAGAAGCAGCATTGGCTAACAATGGCTGGAGACGAGCCTGTCGCCATGACTTACGGCACTCGCATGGAAAGGAAACGGCCAGTAATACGGTAAACAACCAAAAGCTTTTGTTTTGCAGAGAGTGGGAATGCCAAATATGCTGCTCGAAAGAGTGACTTGCCAAAGAAATGTGGAAAAAGTCTATTTGTATGATTAATTAAAGCCATGTTTGCTGACAGACCCTGTGCTTGCACTTTCTTCCAGCAGGGGGCGAATTAATAACTGCAGAATAATGCAATTCAGCATTAAGCCACTTGTCAAATGCCAAAATAGATTCTCTATTTAAAGTTAATCGTTCACTTGAGAAAATGACGAGAAACACTGTATTTTAATTCATTTATCACATAAAAGAAATCTGTGAAATCTTACAATTATTAACATTATTATAAAATGTAAAAGTTTATATTTATTACTGTACGTACCAGTATATAGAAATATATTTATATTTACATCTTTCTATTGGGTAATATTAATATTTATTATTATTTATATTATTAATAATAACAATGGGAATGTGTTACAAGTAGATATTTTCATAATTATAGCTACCGGTAATTATATTTAGTTAGCAATTATTGTTATAAATAAACCATTTCAATATTACAGATCAATAAGTCAATTAATTTGGAAATTATTGGAATAATACTTTATGAATTCTACAATAATAAGTGTTCCATAATACATTTACTATTGTATAATTTGTCGTGACAAGGGAAGGTGAAATCTTACAGGTCCGTAGTTCATTTCCTGGTTCTGCTTCTCCTGAATGGCCGCCACTGTTGCTGTAGCTGTGGCCGTGGCGGTAGCGGCGGCGGCGGCTACGGCGGCGGCGGCAGCAGCTTGGGTGAAGTCGGTGGGCGGGCGAACTCCATGGGGTGGCATTCCCAGAGAAGCCCCTCCATTATTAGGGTAACTAGACCAAGAGTAAAGATGCTTAGAAGATAAAGTGTTTACTTCATGACGAGAGACGTGATTTTTTAAAATCCTTGTTTATACTGGTCTTTCGAAATATAGAAAAACTAAATCTATATTACCATATTTTCCAAACTATATGCGCACTTAAAGTCCTCACATTTTTTTCAAAAGTCAACTGTGCGACTGACAAGATGAATGAAACTGAAGCTCAAGTGTGTGGTTTTGTTGGTGTTTGTGAAAAAGCATCAATGTTGCGTTTTTGTGAACGAGCTTCATAGTTTGTTTTTGAAAGTTTTCTTTTTCTTCATGCGTCTTATAGTCCAAACAATACAGTAACTAAGTAGGTATTATGACCGTAAATGCCACAAGTTCATCAACGTCTCGTTAGCACTTAGCATTAGCATTCATTGATATGGTTTTTTTCAGAACGTAGTGGAACACCACGCTGGATCGACGCGGTCACGATGACTTTAAAAGGACGATGGCAGCGTATGTGTTGAACGCTGATTATGATTATTCACGTTGCCGTGGCAGCAAGGTGTTGCGCGAGTGGTCTCTCGAGTCAAGAAGGACGCTGAGAGCCCAGAGTCGGTGATTCAGAAGAAGTATTGCCATGTAAATTGATCTTAAGGGACATGTGTGTGTGTGTGTGTGTGTGTGTGTGAGTCAGCAGGGAGGAAGGTGGGCTTTCCAGTTCAGCATGCACCCACCCTCTCTCTCTGGGGGGGAAGTGGAAAGCCCACCCTCCCTGCATGACGACACACGACTCCCTCGAGAAGCACAGTCTAAAAAAAGCCAGCAAACAAACGCTTGTTCTCGGGTTCCTCACCTGCCCCCGTAACCGGGTCCGGCCGGGTATCCCCCGCTCTGCCTTCCGTACATGCCCTGCTGCATGTAGCCCTTGTTGGGCTCGGCGTAGCCCTGCTGGCCCATGAACTGAGGGGAGTTCATGCCCGGGCTGTTGCCTGGCATCATGTGACCACCGGCTGAGTTTCCGCCTGGACCCATGGGAGCACCAAAGACCTGGCAGGAGAACACGAGTGTGACGCATCAATACACGAACAACTCATTCAACTTCACATAACCAATTTATAAGTAGTCAAACAAGGTAGTGTGGTCACTCCACAACAACACACCGTTTGAGGCCCAAGTTGCGAGTTTGAGGCCGAGTGGGGGTGTGAATGTGTGACAGTAAAAGTGTGTGTGCTGCTCCGTGATTGGTCGGTCACTTATACAGGAGGTGTATGTTGGGAATTTGTTCACTTCTAATGTTTGTGCCATTCTAGTTCTTTCACACAACACACACGCACACACTCAAATGAACACATATAGACACAAACGTTTGTATAAACTGTTCAGAATTTAGTTATTTATATACGTACACTTATAGATTTAAACACATACACTGTGTTTATATATATTTATGCATATACACGTGTTTACAGTATAAATACAATATACTGCAAATGCAAGCCATATACTGTCCGTATATACGTTTGTGTGTTTAAAAATGTATGTGTGTTCAAAGTTTATAAATATTGTGTGTGTATATATTTTTATATATGTTATTTAAACAGTAACTATGCAGTATACACATGCAAACCAGATTAACTGACAACACACAAATATACAGACACACATATATGTATATATTATGCATATGGTTCTTATAAAGCACGTATAAAGTATGTATACAGTAAATATGCAGTATACACAAAAATGATATTTATAGACTATACACACAAATATAGAGACACAGACCTGTATAAATACATGGTATAAACAATATATACATACATACATGTAGATATATATATATATATATATATGTGTGTATGTGTGTGTGTGTGTGTGTGTGTTTGTGTGTAGGGTATTCAAAACGTAACAATAAACACACACACACACACTCTTAAAACTGCTGTTTTACTGCTGTTCGGGAAAAAATTCAATTAAAAAATGACTGACGTTTCCCATTAACATGCTCATTATTGTGATTTGGATCATATTGTGATAGCGTTCTCATCGTGGGGACTGATAAATGAGGGAGTGATGAGGTGATGGGGGTCTCACCTGGCTGGGTGAAGGATTGGTTACCCCCCACACTGTGGTTACCACAGAGAGGGAGCCGGCAGGCTGGTTGGGGCCTTGCTGCCAGGGGACAGGATCATATGGGTAAGAGGCGTCACTGCGGGAACAGAGAAAACACACACACACACTCATTAATGCAGCCGAGCACTTCCTCCATCACTCTCCTGGACCAGCGGCGTGTCGCTACAGCCGGACCTGTCGGAGTCCGTGTGAAGTGCAAACCATCTTGGTGCCGCCGCCACATGCTACGGAGGTACTCGGGGAAAAAAACGTTTCCATGGAGACTCCACAGTCACTTAGAGACGGGAAACGATGCTGGAGGGGGTGTGTGTGTGAGTGTGTGTCTACTGTTTTCTGTGTAACTGGATCAAACCAGATCCGTCTCCATAAGCGCTCCTCATCTTTCCATAATTAGCCAAACTGCATCATCACTCGTGGGCAAGAACAAGAAAACACGGGTCATGAGAGTCGGAGCGCAGTGGATCTGACGTAAATGAAAAAGAGCTTTGACACATGGCACTAGTGGTTATTTGTGAGATTCGTGTGTGTGTGTGTGTGTGTGTGTGTGTGTGTGCGGATAAATCTGGTGATTCGAAGGAGTTGCAAAACAAACAAAAAAATCTATGCTTTATAAAATTCATGTTGCATTGTGTAATTATTCAAACAATTTAGTGGTCAAAATCAGCTTTTGGAAAAAATCAATCACAAAATAGAGATACAAATAATGAATTAGCTTTTTACATTATATAGAGTAAAAACAAAAAACACACAATGTTTTAAAAAATGTACATGTGTAAATGTATAATTCAAATGTAAAAAAAGGTATAAATAATATTATTTAGCTTTAGTATTACTATTAAATAAATACTACATTATTATTAACATTTTAGACACAAATAAAATGCTTTGAAAAAAATCATTAAAAAGTTGATTTCATTTTTTAGCATTAAAAGTGTTTATTCTACCCTATATTCTATCCCTAATAAATGAGAATTATATTAGACAAAAAATATACAATTGACCTAGTTTTAATGCAACAAATAAAAAGTTACACAATTAAAGAGTCAAAATAAAAAAAAGTTTTTGGTAAGCCCTTTTCTTCTTTGTTAATGGCTGACGTGTGTGAATAGACACGAGTAGGAACATTCCAGGCTACGCTGGTGTGAGAAAGTACTAGTAACCAGCATCGGTGAGTGTTTACCGAGTGATGACTGGCTCTCACCCGGCCTGAACCAGAACACGTTCCGCTAGAGAGCAGAAATCCCTCGCTTGGACACTCTTCCACCTCGGCCTACAGCAAGTATCCGCTGGCCGGCGGCCCACAGGATATTGAGGTTCCAGAAAAGTCTGGATGAAGCAGGGCATGAGAAGAAAACTCCACAAACCGATCTATCAGCGGCTTACAGGCATTCCAGTGAAGGCCGAGGTTTCTCTTAAGTTCCTTTCTCTGCGTGGCTTTGACTCTCTGTTTCGCGAAAAGGAAACTGCGGTTTCAGAGATAAACCGTTACGCAGCCAAACTGCAGCTGAAAATGCAGCAGCAGCCAATCAGAACTTGACGCAATGACAGCAAAAGGTGTGGGAACTTGCTTTAGGAATATTCCGCCAAGCATTGCTGCACTGTACGCACTGTACATGTATGTTAGGCTGTTGCGATAGCACAATGGCATTCGATTAAATAAAGTCGAGCCATATTTGATTTTACATAATGTGATTTTATACCATTTTTAAGCTGATAAAACTGATATTGACGGCCTTCCAAAAACTGTTTTGAAGCTAAAGTTCAACGTTAATTAATGTTTTATAATCTGAACAGAGGGTGAAAAGAGAGAAAGAAAGAAAGAAAGAAAGTGAAGAAAAAAAGCGAGGTGATGGTAAATATGGCCATCAGAAACTGTATTAAAGTTGTCGTTGCATTTAACTATCCAGTGAAGTTACACACACACACACACAGAAGCGACACAGACAAACCCAGAGCAGTGGGCAGCCCAGGGATTCGAACCTGCAACCTCTTGGACACAAGTTCAAGTCCCCACCACTGGACCACAACTGCCACCGAGAAAGAGAAAAGAGACGGAAAAAGAGAAAAACGACAGAAAGGTGTTGATTGAAAGTCTAAATCATATCACTTAACGCCAATTTGTGCTGCTTTATTAGGGCTAAATGGTCGCGTCCCAATTAACAGGAGTTGACTGTATTTGAATAAAATGTCACAAATGTCAAGGTGCTAATTATAATGTAAACTCCGCTTATCGGTGCAACTCCACCAGGACAAAAGTCAAAATTGTACAGATATCGTAAGCATTGTAGCTCCTACTGAATATACACTAAAATCTCTAAAAGAACGCCAAGGCATTTGATTTTTCAACTCATCTGCCATGGTGGCCTTCTACTTAAGATTTTAGGGTATAGTATTTATACGTATGCACAAATATGCGTGTGTGTGTTACATATGTTTACATTTAATTTTCAGGAACATCTGTGCTTAATCAAGTAGGGTTCTATAGTTGTCACTGAAGAAGAGAACAAGAGTGTGTGGTCGGCAGGTCTTCCAGGCCAGACCATGAACTGACCTGTGTGGCGTTGGAGGCAGGGCAGGTTTCATGGAGTTGATGGGGTTCATCGGAGGAATCTAGGGGTCTGAGGTGCACCCCAAATCTCCTCAACCTTGCAGGCAGTCTGGCAGGAGACAAAGAGGGAGAGACAGGTTAGGCTTGAGATCAAAACAAAGGCCTGTAAACACTCTAGAAGCTTCTTGGCGCGAGGGGTAGTGTGCCAGCCCACGCACCCCCATGCTCGCGATGGGAGGGTTTCGTAATCGTTCCATCCAGTTTGAGCCTTTCCACCAATCACGGTTGAAAAAGCCACCAGCGGCGCACACAAAGGAGCGCGGTTTGACAGCATGCGGCGTCTTTTCTCGCCGTGCCAGCGCGTGAGAGAATCTCCAGATTCCGGAACAAAAGACTGAGCGGGTTTAAACCTGCGCGGTGGAAGCCTTCGCTGTCTTGCTGCATGATTCTCGCGCTACGCCGACGAGGGAAGCAACCGAGGGAGGGAGCCGGGCTATTTATAGCGCTTTGATTCGGAAAAGAGGAGAAAAATGAGATGTTCTGAGACGCAGAGGTTCTCATGGCAGCCACTTTGAGATGTGAACGCCTTCAACCCTTCTCAATTATTCACGGCAATCAGAAAGCAACAAGGGTCCATCCTCCATTTCAATCATTGCCTGCATGTGTGTTTAGACAGTACAATGTTAATAATGACATCACACAATCCCACTGCCTCTCCGTCTGTCTCGGCTCTCAGGGGTGAAGCGCGATTAGCACACATGCTAATTTGCCGCCAACATCAGTGGTCTCGTAGCCCCCACAACCCTCTCCGACACTTCTCCATCACCACCCCCTACGTCTCTCCCCGCATCCATTTTCTCCTCCTCCTCCTCTCCAGATTTAGGTCAGACACCCCACAGCTTGAAAGGAAAGGTGGATGAACGCTGTTCGGGGGGGCGAGGATGACTCACTCGCTGAAGTGACGGAGACGATCACGAAGAGGCTTCGCCGACAGGGATAATAGGAGCGCGCGGCCGCGGCTGAGAAAGGGAGGTGGGCGGCGGAGACAAAATGACATCCTCCGTTGTCGTGTTTTGATAATCACTTGACTGAAGCGGCTTAGCGGTATTTAAATACTCGCGCAAATGTTTATTGGCCATTACACCGGTCATTACGGCACTTTGCGTGACGATCTGCGTCTGTTTCTTTAAGCATTGTCGTACGGCCTCTTTTTGCCATTTTGTAGATTGGTAATCCACAGCAGGTAAAGTAGCTGAGTTGTGTTATTTGGAGTTCAAGATGACAAGATTAGAATAATAAATACGAAGAAAAGTCACAATTTTAGTAATCAATATTCTAATAGGTTCTATTCAAATTACGAAGATTAGACAAATAAATCAATTCAGAGAAAAACATAATAAATCGCCGTACTATTTTGGAGTACTTACACATCTGGATTATTTCATCTGGATATTTACACAACAAGCCAAATTGACAACAAGTGGCCCAATGATTTGAAAGTTGGCAAGATTCTGATGTGTTCCACCTCTGATGTGTCCTTGAACAAGACACTGAAACCGAACAATCCCACTCTGCACTAGCCCCTCCCCTTGATGCTGACTTTTAAACCAATAAATTATTGCCATTCATTAAAATTCACACAATGTATTAGTCTGGAAGAACGTAATCTCCACTAGACTGCTAACAAAAATGCGTGAAATTGGATTAGAAATACAGTACTATAAAATTGTGTAGATTATGAAAATATAAAATTGACATTGGCTATTGAGGAGATTTAAAAAATTATTTTCGCACTCCTCAACTTCAGGTAGATTAGGCCCTGCCCTCTTTTTAATCCACATGATGGAGTAATATCAATTCTCTGCTGTTTCTTTGCACAGACAGCTATTTATCCATCAAAAACGTGTGTTTGTGTGTCAGCGCGTTCTGAGTGGCGACGTTTCTTCGAGAGGAGCTTCAGAAGCCCTTCACTGTCAGAACACTTGGGCCGTATGAAGCATCTTGAAACATCTCGAGTTTGCACAAAACGTAAAATACTAAAATAAATGAATGAGAATGAATTAATGATGTAAAACGATACAATATAGGTGATGGAGTTAAGGAATAGTACATTTCACAACTAAAAAAAATCTGTTGTTTAAGAAGTAAAAAATTCCATTTCTATTTTCATTCCCAGCAACTGAAACACACCCTGGATTGGTGGCTAACCAATCACAGAGTGGAACACACCCATCTGCCCGTTTTGGGATTGTGGGAGGAAACCAGAGACCAGGAACAAACCCACACCAGCACAGGGAGAGAATAAGAGAGGCGTGGCTCTTGATTAACCCACACAGCCAAACGACAAACTCACTCGCTCACTCACACCCTTTAAGTTCACGCTTATTGAAATCACATATTAGCATTCGTAAAGTGACTAAACTTTACTTAAACCACCAAACGAATGGAGAGAAAATATGAAGATGCATTACACGCAAACACTGACTCGTCACCACACAGACAGGAAGTAAGACAGGTTGACTTGCGCCAGGAGTTCAGACCTGCTCATCCACACAAACCACGATCAGCATCTTCATCCATCGGTTCGGTTTGTGTGTGTCACGTAAAACAGCACAAATAGTCCTTGCCCTGGAATGAACAGAACACACTGTTCTTTACTGCAGGGCTCTACCCCCCACACCCACCCCTCCCTCCCTCTATCTCTCTCTCTACCTCACTCCCTCTCTCCCTTTAGGTTCCTCCTCTGGCCGGCAGTGACCTGGACCTGCTAGGCTTCCTCGGATTCTTTCTCTCTCTCGCCCTCACAAAAACTTCTTCAAACCCTTCTCTCCCGCTCTTCTCTCTCGTGACGTGTCAAACACTTTGTCCTCATCAGATGGTAGCGTGGTTTGGTGTAGATAACAGCGGGATGGAATATTCGGATGAGAAAAAAATAATGATGCCGTTTTAGAGAACTGTCGATCAAATGCGGGAAATATGAATCAAGCCACAATATAGTTGAAACAATATAGTTTTGTTGAGCGAGAAACAGACAGACGGACACAAAGTTACACTGATATCAGATACACGGATAGAAACACAGCAGACAGACAGAAAGACAAAAAACATGGGCAGGAAGACCGGAGGACATACAAAAAAAACAGAGATAGAAAGATATATGGAAAAGACTACAATAACAGACAGACAAATGAACAGATAAGTTGACGGATGAATGGAGGAACAGATAGGACAGTTTAAGACAGACAGACACCTGATGAATAGATGAACGAATATCAGGACAGACAGATTGATTACTTAATGGATTGATTGAACAACAACAAAAAAACAACAACATCGATTTTGTGTATAGACATAGACAGACAGATAGACATATAAAAAGTCACGTGGTAAAGACTGGAAGATAGATTGGAAGATGGATGAATGGATTGATCATTGGATAGAGAGAGACAGACAGATAGTTGAATGAAAAGATAAAATTGGAAGTTTAGTCTAGAGAAGTGGACAAATAGACAGATACACGGGCGGACAGACAGAGTTGTGTCTGAAATCAAAAAACAAACACAACATTTTTGTGTGAGTAGACAGAGAAATCCGTAAGTGGTCGTGTATGACATCATAGGACATCTTGTGTCGTGCGTCTGGTCTTTCCAATGCTGAACAAGCGCTGTGATTTCTGACTGGCCTGAGGAACGGCAGCATGTCAGTGGTCTTCAGGCCGAGTGCTGCTTCAGCGTTTCCACAGCAGACCGCTCGCAAGCAGATAACACACCACGAGCTGTCCAACACTGTCCAACACACCCGCCGCGTTACTCGTCTGAGCGGCCGATCGAGGCGGTGGACGGCAGGTCTGGTGTCCACAAATGCGCACCAGAGTCATGGACAGCAAACCTCAAGCATGAGAAGAACGAGTAACAGACAGAAGAAAACCTCTGAGAAGCCCTTTACTCCTCCCTCGGAACTTGTGGAGTCTGGGACAACGACTTGGAATGATGAACGGACTCCACAGTTGACTTAATGCCAGCTGGGGGTGTGGCTTGAGTCACATGATCTGATCATCCCTCCCCCATATATAGCCGAAGCCAGACCACAGGTCTGCAGCCAGAAATAAAGAGAAAGAGGGCAAGAGTCAGAGTGAGACGGTGGGATGGCGAGAGAAGCAAACAGAGAGAAAGAGAGCTAGAGAAAGAAAAATAAATTGAAAAAAAATGCCCAAAAAAAAAATACATGGGGAAAAAAGAGGAAAAAAAAATAACAGAAAAGTAAACAGAATTTAGAAAAAAAAAAAATGAAACAAAATAAGCGTAAGAGAGATGAATTAGAATAAGTGAAGAAAAGAATGAGAGAGAGAGAGAGAGAGAGAGAGAGAGAGAGAGAATGAGAGAAAGAGAGAGATATTGGAAGAGAGAGCTTGGGGCTGGGAAAGGGGACAGAGGATTAGAAACCACGGAAGGCTGGGCCTGATAACACATTCTTCCACACAAACACACACACACACACACACACACACACTTGAAGCTCCTCAGCTATGAGTGTATCAACCATTCTAGAGGAGAGCAGCAGCAAAGAATGAGACTTTAAAAGCGTGAAGAAAAATGGCAGCCGGGTCTATAATGAAGATCAGAGAGGATATAAAAAGACTGACAGAAACACACAGACAGACGACAACACACGGCCACACAACACAGATCATATCGCTTACTCGGCTACACTCGCTACATAGCTACTAGAGGCCGAATCAAAGTAGATAAATCCAGTGTAGATACACACACAAACCCGGAGCAGTGGGCAGTATAGAGCCGTGGGGTCAGGCAACAAGGTATTCTATCATGGGTTGGGTTTGGCTTCTACGTCGACCACACATTAAAATGAAAATCCAGGTGAGGGAAACGGATAAAATTAATTTAGCCAAAAAAAAACCCCAGAAACAAAGAGAACTTTAAATTCAGACAATTCTACAAGCTCATATTCTGTTTTAAAGAAATTGTGTAAATAAAATATTTATGTCATCTATGTCAACTCATTTGCTAATCTAGAACATGTATCTAATTTGTAACCATTTAGATTTTTTAAAAGCATTAAAAGCACGTTAAAAAAAACGTTGCACTGAATGAACAGAAGATCGTCAATCCGGTTCCACTCCAGAAGTGAAGCTTTATTTGTGGAGTTGCGGCGCTTCTGTTTAAACTTCTCCTGGAACACGAGGCGCGAGGGAAACGCAGATGTGACGCCTCCCTCAGAACAAATGCACCGGCGGGAAAGAAATGTACAGTGGAATCTGGTTTGGCCTGCGCCTGATTCACACACACGCACACACACGCGCCTGAACGTCCACTTAATCACAGTTAGGATCACGTGAGCTTTATTTAATAGATTTAGTCATTTTAATATTTAATTTTATTATTTTAAATTAAATTAATTTTATTTTTATATTTTTTTGTATTTTTTCATTTTAATATAAATTAACTCTATTGTCAATTGTGCTTTATGTATGGGTCAAATTGACAATGAAAATGTCATTACACGCATTTAAGAGACAAATGTAACCAATGAAATGGCCATTATTAAGCATAACTAATAGACTCGAGAAAAATACAAATGAGTGATCGAGGAAAAAAGATGAATAACAAACGACAAACAACAATGAATAATAAAAAGCTAAAAGTCAAGTTGAAATTTGCCTCCACTGTATTTTTTTGGGAGACGATCCATGTTTACTGCGGTAGAAACATTCCAAACCAGGAAAAAAAATATGTTGATTTATGGAAACCGACCCTAAAAAGTCTTGTTTTAATAGTTGAAGCCATAAATCCTCCGCACAAACTTTTTAACCCGCTGCGGATAATTTGGATTTTGCAGAAAAGAGCTGAAATATCTCAATCAGTTTTGACTGTCTAATCACCTAACTTCACTGGAATCTGTCTGTGTTTTTTAATATGTACACAGTGCTAAAAATGTATAATCAAGAATGACCAAGCGCTGTACTCAATTTATTCTATTTTCTTTCTCACAGATGAGTAAAATAAAATATGCACATACAGTACATAAAAAATTACATTATGTTAGAAATACGTAATAATTACCAATATTTTAAAATGCTTTTCTGTAATACTTGTCAGCACTAATGTGACCCCGCCTTAGCTGCTCATATGGAAATTATCCAGGTCAGGTAAACATGCCACGCCCTAGATTAGGTGGAGTTATGTCCAACACTGAGATTAAAAATAAAAAGAAGTCAATCTAAAGTAAAAAAAAATCTTATTTAACAGACTTATGTACATACTGCTAATAATAAGAGCTAATTTCCTATTCGCCAGATTCTCAAGGTTTAAAGACTAAAAGACAAGTTAATAAAACTACCCATTATTATATGTATGAATTTCATAATTCTGTAGAAAACTAAACTAAATCCCCTTTTCATAAATTGAAATTTCAATTTAATTTAAATTGAACAATTAATTGAAATATAATTCTACATTGCAGTGGTTTGAATTGGAATGTTCCGGTGCTTATGTAACGCAGAGGCGAGGAGTGGCGCTGTCCTCGCCCTGTCCCGCGCTGATCGTATGGTAACGACCGCTTCCTCTCTTAATCTCAGCAGTGTTTCTGATGGAGTTGAAACAATCGCCTCGTTATTATTTGACCAATGAGGAACCTGCTTCGTTTGCCTTCCACCAGTGAATTTAAATCAGCTATGCAGTTAATTACGCAATAGCTTGTTCCAATTGAGTTTATAGAATATAATTTAATTACACTTGACATTACTGGAGAATAAACCTGTCTGAAAAGTCTGAAAACATTGGTGATTGTCAAAACAGCTATTTTAGCGCTTATCTACTAAGAGAAAAATGTTTGTCAAACTTCAGGCTACAGATCAATAAAAAATCTTCAAAAATGCACAAACATTAACAAATTGCATTACGTATCACACATACATCAAGAAAAAAAGGTTCCCTCATTTGAAAGCATTTTTCAAATGAAAAGCTATCACTGTGAAGTCTGTGATACGCAGTTATGTAACGCTAGCCATTTATTTTTTACTTTTCTCACCAGCCTGAGTGAGTGAAACTACTTTAAAAGTGGCATTTATGGTATGCAAAAAAAAAAAAAAAAAAAAAAAAAAAAAAAAAAAAAAAACAAAAACAAAGATATGTAGACAAAATAGTTAATAAAACATTATATTATATTATATTTTCATCGTCGCAGTCGTCATACGCAAAAAATAACTATTCTGAATCTGGAACACAAGGTTACAAAGCAAAAACAAAGCAACTGACTTTTTTGCTGCCATATTAAGATGTGAATCCAAACTTCCATCACAGTTCCTGACACTTAGAACAAGCTCAACAAAACCAGTCACAACTTGGAACTAATGATTGAAGTGCATTCTAGAAAATTCTAAAACCTCTTTCTTACTAAAACCCTTCTTAAATCACTGCAATGTAGTAAACTCAGTACAAAAAAAAACTAAAAACAGAAATCCTTCCTCACAACGCCACGGTGTGCCTTCCAGAAAAGATGGAGTTCCAAAAACACTTTGGAATACCATTAAACTCATTTGAAATCCTCAAATCTTTCAAATGTGAAAAAAAGTATAGATTTTTTCATCTCTGATTGACCTAAGAAGAACAACTAAAATACCTACTAAAAATCAATATCATAGTTAAACTAGTTGAGTCAGATTTATCATATTATTTTGACGTTCAGTAGAGAGAAGCAAGTTTTGGCCGATTCCTCAGAAGTCGATGATGGTTTCTCACCCAACATCGCCTCGGTAAAGTCGTCAAAGCCGAAAAGCGACCAAAAGTGATACGCAAACGCCTGCACGTCATCACAATGCCATTTATTGTTGGGAAGGTCAGGTGATAAACGGAGGAATGTGTCTGAAACGCATCAGTGTTTAGAGATTCTTCACCAAGCAATCAAGACCCATCAGCCTTTTCACGGGCCAGAAAGGCTCGAGTGAAGCAGCACAATGGCGGGCATTCATCGGCCGTGTATCAGATTCCACCACGGGCATCAGTGACCGGTCCAGAAGAAGCAAAAGGCTCTCAAACCCGTCTCACCCAGTCGGACGCATTTGAACAGAGCAGCGGCGAAGGCTAATGGCGTGGCGTGTTATCGATTCTCCTGACTTTGCTGAGCCACTAACCGAAGCGAAGGCTTGATGAACTCGTCTGACTTCTCTCCACTGCAACGTGACTGGGTGGGCACAGAGCGGGGCTGGTGGAGAACGGCATGGCCCGGGGTCTCACACGGGCTTCTGTGGGGCAGTAAAAGAGCTTCTGCCAAGGCTAGCATATCACTAGCGAGTGAGTGGCCTTGTCTTCACAGACGTCAAGCCGTGAGAAAGTGTTAAGACGAGTAGCGCGGACCCCACACTCTTCCTGACAGGGGTCGTCCGTTCTGAACGTGATTCACGGCTGAGACCAAACCGAAACGCTTGTGGGATGAGTTGATATCTACTACTACGGCCTTAAGACGGACGTTTATGCATTTAGCGCAATAATGAAACATTTCAAAAGGTACATATTCACTCTCTCTCTTTCACACACACCACTCTCTTTTTGCTTACAATGAATTCCCATGACTAATAGGTCTAAAAATCCTAGCAACTCTGGGCCTGAGGCGGGACACACACGCTGGATTGGTGGACGAAAAATCAGAGAGTAGATAAAAACTTGGTGGCCAATAATAACTGACGGGTGTTTCAGTCAAATCCATGAGCAGGTAAATCATGTGATTATTTAAATCAGTCCCTCCAGTATTACACCATTTAACTTTAGTTTAAAAAGGTGACATTTTGATTATTTGTGGAAATGTTCTAAACATGTTGGGATATTTAAATAATATACAGTATATGCAATACTTTTATATAATATACTGTATACAAATATTATTTCTATGACAAATATAATATAATTATACCAAAAGTCCTCTATATTAGATGCACGTCACTTGACAAATATTTTACAATATTGTAAAAACCTTTTACCACGTTTTTTAATTTTACTAATTTTTCTATAATTTGCAAAAACCCTGTGATGTCAAATAAACACTTAATCACCTAACCTTTTTATTTAATAAATTATTATAAATTATTATAAATTATGAATAAATTAATATTTATTTTATAAATAATATACAACTTTGCATAACATAACTTAAAGCTTAGATCAACAGAAACTGGATAAAAAACAATTGACTATCACCAAGCATGTCCTGCTCTTTTACATTCAGAATAAAAACTGCCCTGAGGCGGTTGAACAAGCGTCAGAAGATGGAGACCACCAGCAGTGTAAAGTGTGACGTGAGGACCAGAGAGAGCGGCGGTGCGGTGACATCATGTGCGTCACACACAAACCCCAAGATTTACATCCGTGCGGAGCTGGACGTCTGTGAGAGCTTTAGTTCCCATCGCTCACACTGTCAGCCGGGGTCACCCGTGCCGCCTCTCTCTAAATCAAAGCCTGCATTACATCACCCATCACAATAAAGACTTGGCAGTGAGTGAGCTGCAATTTAAAGTCACATTTTTAATCGATTTGGGGACTTCTGTGTTGGTATTTTTACATACTAAACAATTGTTAATGAATTATTATTATATTTATTATTATTAAGGTATTTATGGCATCTATCTATATATAAACATATTTTTATCTTTTTACAGGAGTAGTGGGTAGCGCTGTGGCATCACATAAAGAACGGTCCAGTTAAGGCTCAAGTTTGAGGCTTTCAGTGTGTAGTATGTGCTCGCGTGGGTTTCCTCCGTGTCTCCACAGTCCACAAACATGCAGGAGAATCTTGTTCCATGGTGTGAGTGTGTGCTCTGCTCTCTGATTGGTTGGCCACCACGTTGGTTGCTGGTTGTTGTTTTCGTTAACCAAATGTACAATGCATTGCCTAAATTAAACATACATTGCAACCAAATAATTAATATGCAAGCACAAAAATGCAAAATAATATCCAGAACAAACACATTACTAATGTACAGCGGCATGGATGCTTGATAAAGTCGTAACACTAATAACTAATCAACGTTTTAATTGCAGACTGAATCACCTCGTTACTTTTTTTAACAAACTCACTCAAGCCATATTAGCGTTTATCCCTCGCTACGCAGAAGAAAACGATTAGCGAAATGATCCACGGCAACAGTGCACGATGGACGTGTGTGATTTACGGTGCAGGGAAAAAAAGAACGGCTGCCAGATCCATCAAAAAAATGACACGGAATAAACGCAAGAACGGAAAGTCGCTGCATGTTCAACAGAAAGAATTTCAGACATTTTCCTATATTCCAACTATTTCCTGTTTTCACCACGACTAGCAGGTAAAAGTTCACTTTTAGAATTCAAACACAATAACCTGGAGAGATACACTCATGTGAACTTTTAAATGTATTCAACAAAGTTTTATTGATTTTTTAACATTATGTTATTTGAAATATATATTTTAGTTTAAATATTTTATTATTATAATAAAAGTTACTATTGAGGAAACGGTAGTTTTATTTTTTTCAAATTTTCATTGTCATTACTTAAAGACAACCACATGTTTTGTTTAATAAATCAATACTTTTTATTGATTTTAACTGGTATTTCCAGTTAATAAGTAACAAGTCTAGTTAAGTCTAGTAAACTAATTATTGATAATTTTTGAGAAAACATTTTTTCCTGTTCAGTAAATATAAATTGTAGTCTGACGATAACAGATAATATGAATATAAAGTTTACAAAATTGAGTTTATATTCATGTTTGTTTACAATTCTTTCGTTATATTTTTCACTATTTCGGAAGTAAACGTGAGTTTAAGAATATCACCAAATGGAACATGAGAAATATAAATAATGAAAATAAACAAAATACAAAACAGAAAAACTGTGATTGTATGGGTAGAGAAGCAGGTTTGAGAAGCCACTACTAATCTGATTTAACTCCGTCCTGATCTGGAATTGGCTTGGAATTGGTGCCGTGTCTGCAGAGAAGATGTCCGACGGGTCTCAGACGGGCAGCCGACTGCCAAACAGCTTGTCAAACGGATTGGCTCGGTATCAGTCGGGTGGACGTCCATCCACTGCTCAGATTATACAGATGTCGACCCGTCAGAAGGAGGGAGGCCAAGGGTCAGATAAACCCGACACCACGTTCAAACTGGTCTGACTGTGACAAGCAGATGGAGTGAAACTTGCTAAGTCGGGCGGTCTGTGTGAGAGAAGCGCTCTCCTGGCTCTCAGACGATACTCGTGCAGCCCGGGGCAAAGGGCAACAGCGAGGCTGAAGTTCTGTCGCACGCGTCCAGTCCCAGAAAGCATTAATCTGACAAATCTGGCTCTCGGTGGGGCTTGGTTTTCAGTCTGGGCACTTAGCGCAGGTTTAGGCAAGTCGCCGCTGTGGTGTGGCGCGGAACGCTTTTGAGCGCGTGGAACGGCGGAAGGAAATTAATTCACAAAACTTATGTAATCGTTTGGCGTGGCTGGTTTCAAAGGTGGTTTATAATCGAAAAATTGCTCTTTGGCGCCACGTAAACAACAAGAAACACGTGAATTGTCTCCCAACTGAGAACAAAACTGGCAAAACCGGATGCTGGTTGGTCAATTATTACCGTAGATTCTAGACTACGAGATGCACCTTTGATAAATGCTTAAAGTATATTCCCCGTACAAGAGAGACATTGTAATCCAGATTATGAGGTGCACAGTCTTTTCTGGATTTTTGGTGAGCCATATAGTCTGTAGAATACGGTAGTTAAAAAAGCGTGTTTTCGAAAGCAAATTGTAAGGAAATCGGCTCTTGGGCTTCACAAATCAGCTTTGTTCGCTGGCAGGAGGCGAGAATGGAGACGCGGAGCTAATGAGGCATCTATCAAGGCCCACGGTGTCACTGTCACAGAGAACAGAGAATCCATTAGCCTCACTGACCTTGCTGGGCTGTGTCCACTCCACGCTAACCAGACAGCACTGAGGAGGAACCAGAAGAACAAGCCGGCAGGTTGGGCTGGAGCTGGATCGGGATTGTGAAAAGCAGTTTTGTGATGGAGTGGAAGGATTTGCCTTGAGATTCAAATCAGACTCAGGCGCTGTGGTTGCACAGCTAAGCAAATGATCAACTGAAGTGTCAGAAATAGATTTCCAGTCTTTTGAAGCCTAAAACGTCTGACAATAGCTGAGTGTGCAGTTGTCATTGACTTGACCCTATAAAAACCAAAACATCTCGAGTATCTCGATGGAAATAAGATGGCTTATTAAATAAAAAAGCCCACAGGAGTGGGAATTACTGGCTTATGACTATAACCTAGACTAAACTTAAACTAGTCTAAGATTAAGTTGTATCTAGTTCAATCTCAAGTGCTATACTTGGACTAGACTTTTACTTGTTATATTTTAGACTAAAATAGACTAGATTTAAACTAGACCAGACTAAATTAAGACATGAAAATACTAGACTAGACTAAAATTAGTCCAAATCCATTTTTTGTCTAAACATAAATTCAACTTTTATTTGTTCGTGTGACTAGACTAAGGCTAGATTTAATTAGACTAGACTAGGAATAGCTCAAGTCTATTTTAGCCAAGACCCAGACTAGATTTGTATTTGTTCTTAAGACTAGACTAAAACTAGACTAGACTAAGACAAGTCTAATTAGGTTTAATTAGATTAGATTTAAATAAATCAAAAAAACAAATACAAGTTTAGTCCAAAACAAAAGGAGAATGATTTTTGTTTTTAGACTACTGGTAGATCTTATCTAGTTACAGAATAGGAACAAGCCCAATGCAATGTTCGTTGTCTCTTTCTAAAACTCTTCTTTGAGATGACGTTTCACCACAATCGTTGATTCAGACCCGGTTCTTTGCTCTGGGCCTCTGAACAATACTGAAAAACCTTAAGAAAAGTCAAAATAAATATAAAAGGCCTACAACGTACAGCCAATAAGTGAAGACTATACACAAGGGTCATATACACCCCCCCACCCGTGTCCTCTTTGTGTCCTTATAGTGATGAATTACGCCGTCTTCATGAGGGGAGTTGTGCCATATGGAGGGTGTGAGTGATGAAGACATGGGCTTCTATTCTTTGGTGGCCAGATGAAACAGAAACAAGCTTGTTCTGGGAGTTGTCTAGTGAATCTACGTCAGAGCTTGGCCAGGCCCAAAGAGACGCTGACGCCAAGATGGGCGGTCATTTTATTGAAAATTATGCTGCGTTTATGGTCATGAATCTGATTCTTCTAGGAGAAAGATCCATTCCAGTCAAGTTCAAGGTCCAGTCTCAGTTTGCATCTTCTCTTCTTGAGTGGATTTCTTCCAGGTCTCCGGTTTCCACCCACATTGTCCCTAGCTGAGAGTGAGAGTGTGAATGTGTGTGTCCTGCTCTGTAATTTGTTGGATCCAAAAATAATATAATAATAATAATAATAATAATAATAATATGAGTATTTGTAGGGCGCTTTTCAGAGTTTTACCTGTCTCAAAGCGCACAAAAATGCACTCTGGTCCAGTGGCCAACCAATCATAAAGCACATGTTCCAATCAAGGTAAACGTAACTACTTTGCAGGAAACACACTTGGAATTCACAGAGAAGGTCATCAAACTGCCTTGACACAGAGAGTTATCAGAAAAGGACGCTAACGTGATGTCCCAGCGGCCAGACATGAGATTAGAAGCTCAGGAGGCGTTGACACATTCAAGCGTGCTTCTGATTGTGGGAAGCTTGAGGGTCTGCAGAAGAAATGGAGGAGGAAGTTACAGCATCCCGGCGTTTGAACTGCCAGCATTTTTGAGCTTTTTCTCAGGTGGTGGAACACAACAGCGGTTGTGTATTTGACAGTGTGTGCTACAAGATAGTGAACACAGCATCTAATCCTCCTTATCTGCACCAGCTGTCAACACGCTCAACTAAAAATACGAAGCCGATGGTGAAGGAAACGACACCTCACATCTTTGCCCACTCACTGTTTACTAGCCCTTTAAAAGTCGGAGCTGAATCAATATGAGAAACTAAACACTGTGTGTGTGATGAGACCAGACCTTTGATATGCATTAGAAAGGTAAAAACGTGTGCAATTTAAAGAGTCCTAAATACACCATGCCAAAGAATAAATCTCCAAAAGAGTCAAACCTATTATGATTTAGGTTAATTAAACACAAATTAAAAAATAAAACATTTATTAAAAACAAACAGCTACCAAAACCTGTAGAAATTAACATAATATACACTAATAATTTAATATCATTTAGACTAGAGGTCAGGAACCGGTGGCCTGTGGGCCAGATGTGACACTACATCACTGTTTTTGATGAACAATTACACTGCGGAAAGTAAAACAATTGAAACTAATTTCCAAAAAATTATCTTGTATTTTTTCGAACTATTCTAGGATTTTATTGAACTAAATGCGTAAGTCAACACAAGCCAAAACACAAATTCTTCTGAAATCTTTTTTGGCCTTGACAGATAATTCAGTCAGTTGATAAGACGGCTGCTGTTAAAGCAGAAGTTTATCACAGACAGCAGAATAAACCCTGCTAGATATTTCCTCTAATTTGTCACAGTTTAGAGTTGTCTGAAGGTCAATATACTAATTCTAGTACAGTCTGAAAACCCTGATTCAAAAATTAAAAATCACTAAATAAGTAAACCTTTAGGGGCCGGATATGGCCCATGGGCCGCAGGTTGGGCATTACCGCAGTCTGACCAAAGAACAGAATAATTTATAATAATAGTTACTATTTTAAGTTAAAATATTAAAAAATGTGATTTGTACGGCTCTCACAAAAATGTTTTTTTTCCAAACATTTAACTTTCTCTTCCAGATCCCTGATTAGACGCATCTTTGCCCAACAAGAGCTTAAGCATATGGATGACCACAGGCGCTTGCGTTTTAATCTCAATACAAGAGAAACCATTAGCAGCTTGTTGTCCACATGAGCAGCCCTTTAACAGGCATTCCCAGCATTCCTAGCAGCTGGTGGAAAGGTACTCCAGGGTGACCCCTGTGACCCCGGCAGCACTGAGATCCCAGACAAAGTGTTTTTACCTTTCTCTAGGTTACAGCCTAATGATCAGTCCTCGGGCCACATGGTCGCAATTTAAGTGAGTGGTCAAAAAAGAGAGAGAGAGAGGCCGGCCATCACAAAGAGATCAAAGCGATCCCTGTCAATCCAAACACAAGCGAGGGGGGAAGAACATCAATTTGCAGAGCAAACGGCAGCTGCTTTAGACGCGGAGACCTACCTGCCCCCACCGTAGAGACCTCCCGTCCACCCCCGGCTCGGATTGTGAGCTCATCCATCACAGACCTCCATTACAACCCCGCTCCTACCCACTCACACCTCTGAAAGTGGAATTTACAACTCTCGCCAAGTCTAGGAAACAATGTGCAGGAACATCTCAACTCCGCCAGGTCTAGGATCAAGTTTGATTTACTACCAAGATCGAGACTTTGCTAGATCCAGTCAGATTTAGCAAATACATCTAGCTGTGAGATCTAGTTTACTTCACAGCCATTCAGCGGATGCGTTTATCCAAAGCAACTAACAAATCAAGGGTTTGGATCTTGATCCTGCTAGATCCAGTTAGATCTAGATCCTGCTAGACCCAGATCTTGCTAGTTCCAGTTAGATCTAGATCCTGCTAGATACAGTCAAATTGTTTAATACTGTATGCTGAGTCCAGTATGCTGCTAGAATCAATTAGATCATAATTCTGCTAGAGTCAGTTAGATTTAGATCTTGCTAGATCCAGTTAGACCTGGATCCTGCTTGATCTAGTTAGATCTAGATGCTGCTAACCCCACATAAAACCTTTAGTGTGGGCAAAGAATATCTGAAAATGCAAGGCAGTTAGCAAAAAAAGGCTGATCATTCAAGGAATTCAATGAGAAGCTAAATAAGGTGTAACCTGCAATTTTATCTTCAGCATTTAGCCAATCTCTTAAACCGCCTTCAAAAGCATTTGTGCAGTCAGAGAGAGGATGTCAAACCTGAGATTGAGCTGAACGTGAGAAAGAAGTCAGATCTAGCACAGATTCAGGAGAGGACTGTGGGTAAGAACTTGCTGGTCCAGGACAGCATACTGTCTGGTCGCTCGGCGCCTGGCGTCTAATACTTGACTGGCAGGGGAAACGCTGCAGATAGGACACAGACGGATTACTGGCAGGCCCATCCGGTGAACTTCAGACAGCTCTGTAATGCTAATGCAGACTCCAGTGTTGCTAATACGAGGTCCCATGATGCTCATGGCATCTGCTTTCCATGCAGTTGGTGCTTCTCTCCACTCACACCGCTTAACATGTGGAAACCTGTACATGCAGTACACTTGTTTAAACTCTTGGTGCTTTTACTGACAGGCGGACATTGTGAGTGAGACTAGCAATGGTTGGTTCTCCATAGGGTTTGTTTTCCTAACCATGTCTTGCTCGCAGTCATCGTTCAATTGAATTGTTTAATGATTATTGTTCAACGATATCAGGTGTGAATCTATTGTTTCGTACTGCCGACAACATGTAAAATGAGCATTGGTGCTGGGCACTAGTTGCACCAACAAACGTTCAATGAAAAATAAGGAGATGAAGAGGGAACTTAAAGGTAGAGTAGACAAAAAAGGTAGAGGGGTAAAAAAGAGAGTGAGAGAAAGAAAAGGAGAGGAAGTAAAAGAGAGAGAAGTAAAAATAGAGAGACAGACATACAGCGTTTAAGAGAGAAAAAGATTTTAAGAGAGAAATAGAGAAAGACAGAGACAGAATAAAGAGAGAGTGTGACAGAGAAAGGCTGAAAGACGGTTACAAACTAAGAGACAGACAGAGAGAAAGAGAAAAAGGTAAAGTCAGTGTGATAGAGACAGGGAGAGGGCGAGATTGAGACAGAAAAGGAAGAGAGAGCATGAGACACAGAGAGGCCAAAAGACAGTGACAGAGGAAGAGACAGGAAAAGTGGCAGAAAGAAAGGCGGTGAGAAACTTGCTTTCTACTATATTCGAAAGCAATAATAATAACAATAATATTAGCCACTCACCATCGGTCATGGCGAGTGCCCCATAATAACAATAGGAAGGAATACACAGAAAGAACCAATCACATGTCGGTAAAAAAAACACATCCTGAAACATCGATTAAACAGAGATTGATCGACACTTCAGTGTCTCGATGCCTAATCACACAATCTCGTTTCCCCGTTAATCACACAAGACGGACCCTCAGGTCTCTATTCGGAGGCCGCGGAACCTCTCCGACATTCAATCTGCCACGAGCGAGAGAGGAAACTGACGTAAGGCAGAGCGAGAGAGACACTGATTTCAACACCACGCGGGTGTAAAAATAAATCTCCCCAGAGCTCAGACAGACCAAAACCAGCTCAAGCACTCTGTCTGAAAACATGCCAGAGTCTCTGTAAAAGACCAACACACAAGATCAACACACTACCGGTAGATTTCCCATTTGATTTTATTATATCCAAAAGCCGGAAAGATTGAAAGATTTTCAGCGCAGGAATGCACTATTATTCCTCTTTTCAAAACTATATTCATAATTCACAAGTACCAGAAACAAAAATACCAGTAAAATTGATTAATTCTAAGGAGAATTTTTATTCTTACTTTTAAAATAAAATACTAAAAAGTTTATTCTAGTCTAGTTTGTTTTCGGATTAGTGGATATGTGACAAAACACACACACCATGTTGTAAATATTGGAAAGTAGGAACAAAATTGCCACAAAAAAAATTTTAGTACAAAGAAAAATGCCTTTTTCTTAACGTTGATTTTAATAAAATGCATTTTAATAAAAATAAATCCTGATTATCAGTTTTCCTGAGAAAATCTTTTGAAACCCAAACACTTTGGTCAAAAACATAAATCAGAACAAATTCCCGTGCAAATCCATATCTTTACCAGCTCCTCTTTTTGTTGGTACAGTATGGATTCTTCTGCAAAACTGCAGACGCTGTGCCAAGGTCAAGCGTGTTTGCACAGTCCAAGGTTAAAAAATAAAGCGCTAGTTTTCCGGGTGCACTGACTGGCTACTTCCAACCACGGCACGGGTCCTGAAGACGCGATATGCTAATTAGAGTCTTTACCGCCGAGCCACGTGCGGAGAAGGTGTGATCATTAACCAGCCAGCGGACAGAAGTCAATCACCTGACTGGATCAGGACCTGGAATATCAAAACACATATTCCCATTCTCGTAACCACAGCGCTGCATCACATACAGACCTGAAGACCCTCATTTATTACACTAGTTATGCTCCTAATCCCATTATGAGAACCATATTCCCTGAAAACGACCCTGGAACTGAGTTTCTACTGTTTAGGTCACGAGGAATCGTCTCACACCCTGTAAACACGCAGCTCAGCTGAGATGTTGTAAGGAGGGATGACAGAAGACGGAGTGAAACTGATGCAGAGAAAGTTAGATTGATCTTTACTGGGAACATTTCAAAAATAAAGCAACTATGACCACAGTCAAAAGATGTTTCTGTTAAAGTAAACTCAATCCTTTGTAATGTGGACGTATAGAGAGATAGAGGGGAAAGAGAAAATGTGTTAGACAAACAAATAGATAAATATAGACAAACAAACATAGAAAGAAGATAGAGAGAAAAAGAGAGAGAGAGTGAGAGGGAGAGAGAGAGAGAGAGAGAGAGAGAGAGAGAGAGAGAGAGAGAGAGAGAGAGAGAGAGAGAAAGACAGGCAGACAGATAGAGACAAAGAGAGAAAAAAACATGGAGAAAGAGAGATAGATTTCTGTCGAACAAAACAGCAAAGATAAACAAACACATACAAGAATCAAATGGATGTAAATACAAAAATATATAATCACTGTGGATAGAAAAGACTTTACACATGTAAACTTCACAATGAAGTGTAAGTAGCACAAAAAAAACTAAAGTAAAAAAAGTTTGCCGTTTATTTTTCTGTTTCTCAATTTAATCCAGATGCTGAAAGTTTTTGTCAGCTTCACTGATTCAAACTTCAAGATATAACACACCTTGTCAACACGCTCTACCAATCTTCAACATTCATATGCCAGCAAACACGTATAACACAGATCTAGCGGTGACTGTAAGTTCTGCCGCTGGGTGGCTCGACGGGCACAGACACCGGGCTTTACCTGACACTGCCCGGCCGACCGCCCATCAATAATTGACCGGCTTCTCACTGCTTTCCACATTCGGCTTTTAGTAAACATTTCCTTGACACCGAGCAAACCTGAAGAGTTTACTCCAGGTTAAACTCCAGATAACATCATTCTGCGTCGGTTTTAGTTTTAAAGTCGCCTCTCCAAACCTCAGCTGAATTGATCGGTATTAAAACTCTGGCATGCAAATTCTGACCTAAATAAACTTCCAGGCGTTTACTCGGCCATGGCTCGACCCCAGGAGGAGGGCAGCTGGCATTTGTTGGCTAGCTGGGTGCGGACCCCACAAACAGTCTGCGGTTGTGAGGACCACCTTCACCATCTGGCTCCCTCACCTGCTGTGTCACTTCTGGGCCGCTACACGACCTGCCTGTAGGTGCACGGGCAATATGTAAAGCATCAGGGTGGAGCGCTCTTTCAAGATGCTAATGCGAAAGGTATTGTGATGCGACAACTAGCCACCCCCTCCCGGTCCTGCCCGCCTGATCCCGAGCAAAGTGGTTTCTGCTAGGATGCCCCCGGAAAAAAAACCCCCCAGAGCAACAGATTCCTTAAAATTTAGTAGAAACCACTACCATGTTGTGAAATTTGATGAATCGATGAATGAACGTTGAATAAATGTGTGGCGAATCTCACTTTCCCGCCATAATAACTTGTTCATGCATCAGTTTGGTAGAATAACACGTTACTGGATGCTGGGTCATGTAATAGCTCAAAAACTCACACAATTTGACATATAGGAGGCAAAACTAGTTCATTGATCTGAAATCTAAAGATTTTTAGTCTTTATTAAAAGCAGAAGACATGTGCTTTGAGTGACAAAGACGGTGACAAATAAACAGAAGCAAATGACAAAAATAAGGAAACTCAGCAATAGTCTGAACAAGTGAATCAATTGATATAATCCCAGTCCCAATCCCACTTCAATCTCATTGATAAACCAGGCCTGGTGAATCAGAAATTGTAGAAGAAACTAAAGAGCCAACCAAAGAGCCACAGTGAAGCCATTGGTGCAAAAGTCTGACCCATAACAACCAGCAGATTCACGTGAACCTAAACAGATTAAGAGCAGGACAGTTTAATAAAAAGACCATAAATAAACCACATTTAAAGCCGCCATGCTGAAGTTTCCATTAGTGGGAAAACCACAGAGATGTAAAACTCACACCGATTAAATCCGGATCCCCATTCTACTCGCACACAGCATACTTCACAAGACAGACTGGGAGCGATTACAGCAGATTTCAGCTTCAGATTAATCTATACAATACATTTCATGTCCATTACTAACATTTAAACACATGTAACCTTGACTGATCACTCATTAACACCAATTCATCCTCCAGTGGGAGGCATTTCCACTCTGAGCTGAAGAGCAGGGGTTCAAAATCCACATTTTACTCGCATGTACTCGTTTGTAAAACAATTCAATGTGGAATTTACGTTATTACACATTTTGATAGAATTTGTGCTGGAAAAAAATCAGTGAACGACACAAGGCCAGTGTAATCGAGCAACATAAGACCTTCTAATCGTGGATTCAACGTGCACTATCAACTTAATATCATTACGTGGATAACAAATGACAAGGTTGAGTGCAGTAAAACCGGATTTAAACCGAATTCGCTGTTCTTACCTTCCACTCCGGCTGCCCGCGGTTGATCTGCTCGCTGGATGCGATTCCGTGTTCGGCTTTCGGTGTTCAAATCCTCCCAAACGGTAGAATATGAAATAATTCTGTGTCGATCTTCTGCTTGTAAAAGAAAATAAAAACGGAGGCGTTTTCTTGATTCTGTTTTACCTCCGAAATAGGAAGCGCACAGACACGGTAAAAATCGATTAAAACTGTCTCATTTCGACTTTAAACGTAACTGGTAGTCACGTTTGTCTCTAGCCGCATGTCACGGATAAAACATTGTATGCTTTCTGTCTGCCGGCATTGGTTTGTTTTAATGAAATGTTTTGTGTAAATCCAGAGTCGTTGTCGTTCGCGTGCTGCTGCTCCTCCGTGCGCGTTCGTGTGTATGTGTGCGCGCGAGTCTGCTCGACTGCATTCCTCCCTCTATTGCACAATGAGTCGCTATAATTTATTCATGAGATCATGGGGATGGAGGTGCTCTGTCGGAAGAAAGAGAGGCCGTTTTTCTCTTTCTTTCTCGCTTTCTTTCTGTCGTTCGTTCCTTCTTTCTTTCTCTCTCTCTTTTTGTCACTCACCCCCCCCCGGACGCCCTCCCCAGCTGACTTACTTTCCCGCGAGACCCTATCAATAGATAGTCGAGCGATCGAACGACTCGCGGAGGTCTTAAATGTGTCCATTGATCAAAATACCAATGTTCAGTTGTTCTTTCGTATCCACTGGATTTGCTCGTGTGTTCGTTTGATTTTACTATAAACTTAAATAAAAAACAAACTTGTCAGTCAGACATTTAATTTAATTACATTAAATTATTAATTACTGTACATTACAAATTTGACCACCTTTAATATATTACACCCATATATATTTACATACATGTTTATTTATAAATAAAAAGTGTAGATTCGTCTTAAATTCATTTTAAATCAATTAATTAAAATGACTTGTATTATTTTCTACACAGCCATTTTGCTAAAAATATATAACAATATTATTTTAAATGCATATTGTATAACTGGAATTTTAATACAAACACTTTAGGGTCAATTTTAGGAGCTTCTTTCTATGCCGAGATTTTATGAAAGTCAAAGATTTGAATCCAGAGAAAAAGCAAGAAAAGCAAATTGTGCTCTGATTTTAACCAAGTGAAGTGGACACACACACACACACACACGCACACACATGCACACGAAGCAATTGGAAGCTGATATTGCAGAAATATCTAACAGTAAACTGAATGCTACATCTGTGCAAGAAACACCAAAGCAACATCCTTACAGAAATACCTATTATTTAAGACAATCTTTATTGTCATTGCACAATTGAAATTGTATAAATATGCAATGTCGATTCTGTTATTCAGACACATTGGGACGCGATCATTTTGGTGCCAACAGCCTGCGACTGGTCCGATTAAGCAGAGGTGCCCCGAAAAATAAAGCTGATAATTTGATTTCATTCATTCATCTTCTGCGGGTTATTTCTTTTACATGGTCGCGGGGAGCTGGTGCCTTTCTCAGCATCAATGGGCCGGAGGCAGGATACACACTCTGGATTGGTGGCCAACCATTTGCAGAGCAGGAATACTTTGTATTGATTTGTTCATCGAAAAAGAATACGGCATAGGGCATAGGGAGCTGTCAAACCATTAAAATTACACCATACTCTGCTATAAATAACCAAAATATCATGTCTTTCCGTCGTGTTGGTGTAAAGAAGCACAAGAACATTTTGAAATTTGAAAATTTTAAAACTACAGGCCTCATATTTAATAGCTTTAAAAGGCTTTAATGAAAGACAGGCCTCATATTTCCTTGCCTTTTATAGACAAATGTGCAATGTACTTTTGTCATTCACATAATGACCCACAAAGGCACAAACCTTTAATTGGTGCTGAAAAATATAGTAATGCACTTCATTCTTCATTCATTCAAATCAGAATTTTAAAGAAACACATTTTTAAACCACCTACACATACGCATATATAATCTTAATGTAATCCCTGCGTACACCTTGCAAACTAAGGAGAGTGATATTAAATGTGATATTAAAAACTTCATACATGAATCATACATACACACAATTAATACTGAAAATCTATGCAGATGTATGTACAGTTGAAATCCATCCCACTTTTGTTGTGAAGCTGCTGACTAACATTAAACTGCACACTTTTTTCCCATGCATCTCTGCAAAAAAATTTGAATTTTTTTTTTTAATTGTACACTTTGTTTACTTCTCTCCCTTTGGATAACGACATTTTGGCTAATGAGGGTGTAGCGGAGAAGTAGAAAAGTTTCTATTATTAGTAACAACAGCATTGATAGCTCTGCTGTTCTACTCTGATGGAAACGCTGCACCGCTTAGCCGATAACCCATGAATTCCAGCTAAATAAAAATATTATTGTCTTTTATGCATTTATTTCCACTTTCAAATTATTCTGCGGGCCTGATCAAACCCCTTTTGTTGCCGATTTTGTGCAGCTTGTTGTAGGTGGATTTTAAGTCTTCATAGATATTTATTACCACTTTCAAGTGTATATGAGACACACTGCTGTGTGTTCACCTCAAATTGACAATGTGATACAATACTTTGTGGCTTTTTTGTCTGATTCTCTTCTATTAGTCAAAGTTTTAGTCCAAAAACTTGTTTTTGATTCTGTACTAAAGGATTTAGTGTAAAATGACCAACATATGTTTGTGTGTGAGAGACAGGTAGGGAGAGGCATACAAAAATACAAAACAGTATAAACAACTGAAATACTAGAGACAAAGAGGGAGGCAGACAGAAAGATGGAACACAAATTATACAGTTTGTGTGTACAGATTACACACACACTGCGTTCATTTCATACGAGTTGACTTGTACAGGAAAGGAGTGGAAATGCATCTTTAACTGAAGCAGATGAACTGCAATCTGGCCGCAGCTATGCGTCTGTGAAGAATGGAGTCGTGTGAAGGTTTCAACATCAGCTTCCGGGCGTGAGGAGGAGACGGACACACACGTCGCACGTCACAGGCCTTACGTCTGATCTCTAACCTCACGTTACACCTTTGTTGATTCGGCCTTTTTATTCCAAATCTCCTGAGGTTATGTTTCAATGCTACAAGTGGGCCGCTTTCACGCAGCTATAATTGCTAATGCACTCTCGTTCCCGCCATGTAAAGATCGCTGAGGTCACACGGCGAGAAAAACTAGTAGAGCGCCGCCCTTAGACACCGAGTCAATAAAACAGCCACTTTACTACACCGCGAGGGAACGGCCGCGCCCACTCTTTCCGTGTCAGAGGGTCGGAGAGGGAAAAATACCGCGGTTGTCTATTACATGTATGCCTTTGTCATTCCGCAGCTCTTAAAGAAACACAGTTTACTATCTAACAATAATATTTGTATGTGTTTAAAAAAGATTAATCATCACTGAGACACATCCCACACACGTTTTGTCACGATCGCCCCCCCTAACGGAATGGTACGGTCCACGCCTATGGCAAGAACATATCATGGGAATTAACCGGCAGAGAACGCAGGGGGCGGGGCCAGATCAGGGAAGAACAATAGATCTGCAGTCTCGATGAGCTTGACTGAACATTAGACGAGAGGTTTGGGGCCTGAAAAGAAGAGACGAGAACTGTAGGGACACAGTACAGACACGTTCTTTGTCAGAAAAGCAACAGATGAGAAGGTAATGGGGAAGCAGTCCAATTGGTTTTAATCCACCATTCATACAATAAAAACCAAACAGCTGCATTGATACAACAGAAGAGACGCTGGAATTGTATTAATTGTAACAAATATTCGTTATATAGATTATTATACGGATTTCTGAAATCTATATAATATATAAAATCTGTTATTCTATTTGCATACGCACATTTAATAATTGAACTATATTAGATCACGTCAACCTGATAAAGTAGATAATTATACTAAAATCAATATTTCTTTTATATATGTTTGGAATTTCCACATTTATTACTTCTGCCTTCTGATTGGGTTCATCCTGATTAAAACGTCTTCTTAAAAATAACACGTGTATACTCGTGTATATATATATATATATATATTGTAATTGAAATTCACTATTAAGAGCAGCGGGAAAGTTTGTGTGAAGCCCATAATCTCTAATGAATAACGTCTACATAACAATGTCTTTAAGATTAAAATCATCTGCCAAAAGCAGAAGCCTCTTGGGTTAAAGTGCTTCATTCAACTTCACCCAAGACTCCAACCTCACGACCTTATAATGTCTGATCGACCATCAGCAACATCAGTCACGGTGAACAAACATCTGCTAAACGTATCAATAAAGTCATGGAGGGAAAGCGTATATTATCAGAGAGCCGTATTAATCAGCGAGTGCTTCACACTGAAGAGCATGCAGCCAGTGCAGGAGGTGTTTAAGTCCGACTTATGCTCAGCAGCTCCTGTTGCCCTGGAAACAGGTGCTGAGATTCTTTTTGCCTTTTTTCCCCATCTTTCTCCTCGCTATCGATGTCAATGACGCCTCCCACTGGCTCCCATCCCCCACGACCCGCCGCACCCCCTCCTTCCCATCCACTGCAGTCATTTAACAATGTCACAGGCTAGAACAACCAACCCCCCCTTTCTGGACACACTGGTGGACCACGTTGCCCACTGTATTGGGGTCAGACAGCACTCCGCTATTGATCTTTAGACGAGAGCTGTCAAATCTGGCTTTTTTTGTTCGGAGTGGCTGCGTTAATCTGACCCCGCTTCTCCCGACCATCCGGGCAGATTGCAAGGAGGGTGGCGTGCCGCTGCCAGCGCTGCCTTTTCTTTGTCTTCCTATTGGATGAGCAACAAGGACAAAGAGTGATCACACGGGTGGAGGGAGGAAGAAAAAAAAAAAGTGGTGCCCCCCTCCGGATACGGGAGCTTGACAAATCCACATCCAGACGCACTGGCCTGGGTGTTTACGTGCGGTGCAGCTGTGTTTGAAAGGCGGCCATCAGGCAGGTATTTGTCTGCGTGGTGTTTTTGTTCTAAAGAAGCGAAGCGCGCGCACGGCCCAGCATCCGATTTCACTTTCTGGCCTTTTTAAGTCAACATGGCTGTTTAGCAGGGCACTCGCCGCATTCCATTGCAGTGACTTCTCCCTGGCCTGAAGAGGAACATTCCTGGGAAGTGGCTGACCGACAATAACAACAGAAGAGGGGCAGGATGGGATGAAGGGAGCTGCTGCGCTTCACGCCCGTCTTCTCTGACACTGGAAAACAACTGCGCCGAGCAAACGCCTACTGCGCTCACGCCAGCTACATCCACAAAGCGCCAGAGGCTTTGAAGACAGGCCGAAGCTGATGGCAGACAGACAGACATAGACAAACTATAAGACAGACAGACGGAGGAATACAGTGATAAATGGAAAGACGGATAGATAGAAGAACATGGAAATATAATGATGGATGGATAGATTGATGAACAGACAGAAGAAAGACATTGATTAGACAGCTGGAAGGATGGATGGATGAATGGATGGATGAATAGATGGATATATCTTGATCCTGATTGACTGAGATACAGACAGACAGACTGAGAGGTGGAGAGAAAGACAAGCAGACAGACTAAGGGACAAAGAGACAGACAGAAAGACAGAGAAACATTCAGACTGAGAGACAGACAGACAAAGAGACATACACAAACAGACAGACTGGGAGAGAGACAGACAGAGAGAAACAGAGAGACAGACAGAGAGAGAGAGAGAGAGAGAGAGAGAGAGAGAGAGAGAGAGAGAGAGAGAGACAGACTTACCCGCAGACATCCAGAATGAGAGACATACTATCAAACGCACAAACATTATGACTGAGAGATGGAAAGAGAAAACAGACAGAGAGAGAAATGAGAAAGAGAGAGAGACAAACTGACAGACAGACATACAGAATGAGAGTCCTACTGATAGATAGACATTCTGACTGAGAGAGAGCGATCGAGAGACACACGGTTTAGACAGAGAGACAGACATTCTGACTGAGAGATGGATAAAGAGACAGACAGACAGACAGACAGACAGACAGACACCTGTGGTGGTGTCACCTGAGGTGGAAAGCTGCTGGATCATATGCAGCGGCGTAACGAAGACAGACATTAACGACCACGTCAGCGGCGCAGCCACCGATTCAACACGGCACTCTGTCCGTCTCAATCCCTCACAACCCTCCTAATGAACCAGTGTGATCCGCAGACGTCACAATCACCAGAAAAGTCTGGAAAAGTGGAGAGCAGTTAACCAATCAAGATGTCTGTCCTCCTGAAGTGTGCTCTGTGTGTGTGTGTGCTGTGTACTGTGGGATCAATAAAGATATTTTATTTGTCTGTCTGTCTACTACATGTCCGTGCGTCAATCTGTGTATCTGTTGATATTTACTGTAGGTTATTACGGCAGAAAACTACTAGTATACACTGTTCATCTATAAATAATAGTAACAGAGTTTTTAAAAATTGTACAATTTTCAAATTCTTACAGACAAAATAGAGGATCTAGTAAACATTTTGCAGTTGTGCATACTGTAAAGCAAAACTTCATGACCTATAGTGAAGAAATGTAAGTAAATACACTTTGCACACAGTGAGTACATGTAAATCGGTAAAGTACTGTATATCATTCTTTAATACAGTATTTATACTTAAAAAATAATTTACTAAGTAAATATAAGTCCAAGTATTATAAAATATTGTGTATTTGTGTGCATAAATGAAAAAAGTTTCATTTATTTATTATATAATGTATAACTAAATATACGTTAAAAACTTTCAATCTTTGTAATGTTATGTCATAGTTTGTTCTGACTTTTTTTTCGTGACTATGGCCACAAAAGCCTGTATTCAAAATTCCACTGGCCCACGGTGGAAGTCTCATAAAATTCTGCATTTTGATTCACAAATAAAGGCTTTTACATAATATATTTAGGTTTTTAAATGAAAGCGACAGGTTTGCATTACCAGAAATGATCTTGCACATACCATTTGTCGTGCCCAGCCAACCAATCACAAATCTCTTCCAGTTTGTAATTGTAAAACATGTTTACATCTACTGAACCAGACAGCCACAGAAAAGAATATATTGAATATGACCAAAGCAATAAAAACAAGCCATAGTTAAATGAGCACTGATCAAAAACTAGATAAAATAAATTTATAAATAATTATTAATGAAAATAAAAATTAAATATAAAATAAAGTCAACTCAGTTTATCTCTCTCTCTCTCTCTCTCTCTCTCTCTCTCATATATATATATATATATATATATATATATATTTATATATACACACACACACACAATACAATACAATACAATACGTGCACACACAAACACCCTCTCTAACTAAACAGTGCATTTATATTGTTTGTACGTATACTGTCTGAATGTATATGAAGTGTGTGTGTGCGCTTGTTCTCACCAGCTTGTATTATATAAGTTTCAGTTTGAGCTTATAGACGCGCTGCACTGTGAGTTGAGTTGGAGGTTATGGGGCCAGTGATGGTGGATAATGAGATTGGAGCTCAGGACAGCAGGCCAATCATGTGACGGGTCAGAGAAAAATCCCAGAGGAGAAGAAGCAACCATCTGACTCCAGCAGGGAGAGCGCCTACGTGTCAAAGAGACTGTTGTTCGGCGAATCACACCGAGACCTTCAGGCTTCTGTCCAAACAAGACCAGGTTCTACAAGTCTTGAAGATCTTTATATGTGTGTGTGCGTGTGTGTGTGTGTGTGTGTG
>CM051494.1:9387808-9434209 GCA_028031935.1 Paedocypris micromegethes | reverse complement strand
GGGGGGGGGTATCTTTGTCATGAGAAAGTAGTCCCCAATTCATTAATCGTGATGTTACTTATATACAGGTTTGAACACTTTGACAAATTAGATGATCAGTTTTGATTTTATCAACTAAATAAATGCATGCAGCCACAAATAACACACACGTCCGCACAAGTGCGCACACACACACACACACACACACACACACACACACACACACACACACACACACACACACACACACACACACACAAACTTTAACTCATACACACAGACCTATAAATAGACTCACACAAGTGCAAGACACAACACACACACCCACACACCACACACACACACAGGGGATTTTGCACACTATACAAATAAAAAAAAACAGTATTTGTGGCCTAGTGATTAGAGAGTTAGATTTATGACCAGAAGGTTGCAGGTTCGAATCCCAGATCGTTCCCAGATCGTAAGTTCTACAACTGAAGTGTCCTTGAGCTAAATCAACTGCATACATAAATGCATTGTAAATACAAAACACAAACACACATATATAATAGTAAATTAATTATATATAGAATTTGGATGCAAGAAAAGAACAAGCGGCAACAAACAGTAACCATTAAATAATGAACGTAATATTCATCAAGTTTAAAGCTTTGGTCACTAGGAGAAACTATAGTCAATGGTCCAAAACTAAACGGACGTTTATGCAGGGACACGGTTACCTGTGTTGGAGCGACATCTGGTGGCCAAAATATATACATCAACATTCACGTGACAGGGCAAGTCGCGTATAAATCTTCCATGATGATTTACGTGTTTTAAACACGTAAAATTGTCACACAGCACTTCGTTGAACAATAAACAATTTCAACATTAATCCAAGTTTTATTTACGTCGACGCTGATCTTTCGTCCATATTTCGCTACTCCGTTGGTTTCGTTCTCGCTCGAGCTTTGGTTTCGCTTTTACTGAAGTCACGATCAGTTTGGACTGGGTAGACAAACACCAGCACACAACAGCGATTATCGGAGTGAGTAAAATTTCGTCATATTTTTATGTTGTCCTTTCTTAATTTGTCGATCATTTGTTGCTACAGTTGAGAACTTTTAAAACAAAGAAATTTTGTCGTTTGCAAAATTGAAAGTGAAAGTACTTTTAAAAGTATTCAAACACGAAAAAAAAACTACACTTAAATTAAAGATTACTGTTTATTTTACTGTAATATAACCCCCCCCACACACACACACACAGCGACATGTGGTAGTATGTAAATAATAATGAAAAAAAACTTTTAGAGCACTAATTAACGTTGTTATTATTTGGTGTAATTATAATTAAAATGGCACGGTGGTGCAGTGTGTAGCGCCGTCGCCCACAGTGATAAGGTTCGTTCCAAACACAAGGTGACGGTCGTTGGTTTTCTGTGCCAAGTTTGCACGCGTTTCCTCCGGGTTTCCGTTTTCAGAAACACGTTTCAGGTGAACTGGGATTGGGAAAATTTACCATGTGTGTGTGTGTGTGTGTGTGTGTGTGTGTGTGTGTGTGTGTGTGTGTGTGTGTGTGTGTGTGTGTGTGTGTGTGTGTGTGTGTGTGTGTGTGTGTGTGTGTGTGTGTGTGTGTGTGTGTGTGTGTGTGTGTGTGTGTGTGTGTGTGTGTGTGTGTGTGTGGTGTGTGTGTGTGTGTGTGTGTGTGTGTGTGTGTGTGTGTGTGTGTGTGTGTGTGTGTGTGTGAATCTAGACTGTCCAGCCTCACTTGGCCGGATGAAATAAATGGAAAAAAAATTTTACAATTTAAATATATAATCAACAAGTAAATTAAAACGTTGATTTTTTTCTACTTTTAGATGGCTGATCACAATGATAGTTCTGGAGTTAAGTCTTGCTTCAATCAGCCAAGTTCAACCAGGACACGTTCTTCTAAAGAGTCTGAGGGTAATAATCAGCCCAGGAGATATGAAGCTCCCAGTAGTCCTTCAAAGAAAAAGTCATTTCACCATTATGGTGACCTTGATCCTCTTAACAGTAAAGGCAACGAAACCCACCATCTTGGAAGACCTTTGAACCATGACTCGTATGCTGCATCTCAAAGACAAGAAACTCAGAATTGTTACTCAAGTAGTGACGCTGGACCTGGAGAGCGCAAAGCCCATGAATCCCTGAAGACCTACAGCTTTGGCTCGGACGTTTCGTGCTCGGGGAACATTCTTGGTGAATTCAAGAAAATGGAAAGTTACAGCAAAAATCTGTCTGAAATTTCAAAACGAACAGAACTGATTGATGTAAGAACCAAGAAAATGTTTGGATCTAATATTTGTATTATTTCCTCCCACAGTCCCAAAACATGCAGAATTGGAATTTCAAAATGTGTCCATAGGTGTGAGTGGGAGTGTGAATGTGTGTCTAACTCTGTGATTGGCTGGCTAGAAAACCAGGGCGTGTCCCATCATCTGAATCAGTTTCTGGGTTTGGCTCCAGCTCCTCGTGACCCAGAACTGGAAAAGCTGAAAAAATAGACAAGGGCCATACTGTAGACAAGTGTATCCCTAAATCGAACTTCTTTCCTTCTAACTTTTACTTCTGCGTTTGAGTAGATGGATTCCCTCGATAGAGCAGAGTTTTCTCCTAAAAAAGGGCATCATGTGTGGGATTCCTCACACGTAAAATTACCACATATGCAAGTACGGACGTCTCTAAATGATTTTTTGGTGAAGATTACCGTCTGACTAATTTCACAATTTCTTTATGACAGAACAACCCTACATACCAGAGTAAATCCAGTTTCTCCTTTATCCATCAAAAAACTCAATCTCGCTGGGAAGCGATTGAAGGGGCTTTACACAAACTTACCAAGCGAAACGTCTCCGTTGACGACATTGAGGTAGTTTGGCATGAAACGACTCTACACGTTTGTTTTTACACCATCTTGTAGGTTTTCACAGTCCGGTGTCTATCCATTTGCAGAGTGCAATAATGGCGTACAATTCCAGCAACAAACACAACTGGGTGTTTAATATTCTTTATCACTATTCCCAAGTAAGTGGATTAAGAGAAACAGTGTGAAATACAGAATTAAATGATATAATTGCTTTGCAGAGAGTCCAAACGTCTGAAAATTATCTGCCCAAGACAATCCCAAAGATGGCCAAGCTGGCTCTCGATTTACCTCGATTGATCCAAAAGGTAGGTTAGATTTATCTAATACAAGTTAAAATAGTTTTGAGAGTAGGGAAAAGAGAGTAGGAGCAAAAGAGAGTAGGGAAAATTGTTATGTTGAAAATCCAAGATAAAACGGTAGAATTCGATTTGACTAAATAGCTGCTTTATTGGGACAAATCCTAAAGTCCAAATCAGATCTCATAAGGCAAATTTGTGCCTCTTTATAGGGGCAAAATGTTTGTGTCCCGATGTGTCCCAATTAAAAGCAGACGGTACATGTATTTAATCCCACCTCGTAATTGTCTTGTTTTAAATGCTTATCTTTGTGTTTTTCTAGCCCATTCCATTGCTGCAACGTCAAAAATCCGCCGCCTTAACAATGTCACAGAAGCAGATCTCGTGCCTGCTGGCAAACGCCTTCTTCTGTACCTTTCCTCACAGAAACACCACCAAGCCTGGCTCGGAGTTCAGCAATTACCCAAGCATTAATTTCAGCAGGTGATTACTTTTAGCATTACGTACTGTAATCCCTCTTGCACGTGGACCCAGGATCCGTTTAAAACACTCTGTACCCGTTTAGTCTATTTGGTGAAATGATCAAGGATGCAGGAAAACAAGATCAAAAAGTCCAGAAGCTGAGGTCTATATTACATTACTTCTACGCGGTTACCAATGACAACTCAGATCAACGTGAAGGTACGGTGAAGACCAAAGTTCAGGCCATGTTCTCCAATCTTACAAATATGTTTTTTGAAAGCAGGAAAGCCAGATGGACTGGTTACTTTCGAAAGGATTTCCATTCCTCTAAAAGACCTGCCCGACTGGAAGACGTAAGGTCCTCAGGTTTAGCTCAAATTATACAGAAAAAGTGTCAACCCAATCTCTTTCTGACCATGTTTGGATCCAGCAAGACGACAACCCTCAAGAAGCTTTACATCTCCTCAGAAGGATCCATCGAGAAGGAGGGTACAGGTTTACTTCAGGTTAGTGTTCTCCAAACATCTCAAAAGTCCTTCCCTTGACACCTGCTGGCCTGGATAGGTGGACTTTGCACACAAGTTTATCGGCGGCGGAGTGCTGGGATCAGGACTGGTTCAGGAGGAAATACTCTTCCTCATGTGTCCAGAGCTCATCGTGGCGAGACTCTTCACAGAGAAACTTGATGATAACGAGTGTCTGAAGATCACAGGTACGGCATAAGCACAGCTAGCGTAGACCAATGCCGCAAGAGATGAACAATCTTGGAAAAGTGAATGGAAGTTTAAATGTAAGATACAAGACCAATGAGCGAAGATTGAGGGAGCGAATGTAATGAGGAAACTTTCAAGTATGAGCAACAGGAGAATTAATGAAACAGAAATGTACAAGGCCGGTTTTGTGAGTTGTGGAATGTTGTGATGTCATCAGGAGCGCAGGTGTACAGTAGCTACTCGGGCTACAGCAAAAGCTTCCAGTGGCAGGGTCCCTACGATGACTCCACAAAACGGTAAATGTCACTACATTCACGCGTTCAACTTAACATGAATCCATTTTTTGGACTGATTTTCCATTTCTGGCTCCGGATGAGCTGGAGAAAATCCCACCAACTCCAAGTGTGAAGGCGGGACACACACACTTTCACTTTCACACTTTGAACAATTTTGCAGTCCAATTCTCCTGCATGTCTTCAAGAACACACCTATAACAGCTTCCACTTAGTATTTTTGTAAGGTTGCCACATTTTCACAAGTTTTTCATACATTTCAATGTCCATCACTCACAGAGATGACTGGAGGCGGCGTTGTCGGCAGATTGTCGCCATTGATGCTCTGCAGTTCCACAACCGAAGGGATCAGTACTACAAAGACAGCATCAAACGAGAGCTCAACAAGGTCAGCTTGCTTTTTAAGGAGACGACACATGAAGGCGTCCAAACCCAGAGGTTACATTACGTGTTTGTCTTCCATGTTGTGTGAAAGGCTTACGTGGGATTCTGTGATAAAGAAAAAACGGCCATTGCAACAGGAAATTGGGGTTGTGGGGTCTTTAATGGTGACGCTAAACTCAAAGGTAATGACCATCATACAAGCAAATGTCTGTTACATGTGCTACCAAAACGTGTTTGTGCTTTCAAGCTCTGATCCAGTTGATGGCTGCCTCTGTGAACGACAGAGACGTCGCTTACTTCACCTTTGGCGACGAAGGCCTGAAGAAAGAGGTTCAGGAAATGCATCGTCTACTAGTGGAGAACAGAGTGACTGTAGGTATGTATGCTTTTCATGAGCAGTAAATGGAGAACTTCTAGGAACAACGGAAATGCTATGGTTCTGGTCCAGTGGAAAATGCATATACAGGTGCTGTTCGTATAGTAAGAATATAATCAAAATTTGATTTACCAAACTGGGATTCGAACCTGCAACCAACAGGCCACAACTGCACACATTTAGAATTTCCAATCTTGTTACACATTTAGACATTGTGTTCCTCTGGCATTTAAAGCATTCTAAAATCTTGAGGAACATATATCAATTATATGTGCAAGAAATCGCCATTACTAGTGTCAATCATTTAAAATGGCTCAGCGCCACCTTGGGTCAAGGAGAGGTTCTGCACATTGGGCACAAATTAAAAACTGGCCTTAGATGAAAAAGGATAATATGTATAAGCAACAAGAAAAAAGATGGCATATGTATTTATAAGATGTTTTTTCCGGCTTCTTCTTTAACAGGAAGACTCTACCGCTTGTTGAATGAATACAGTGATTGCCATTCCACCACGGGCCTGTACCAATTCATCAGAGGCAAAATCACGAAGCCGAAAAGCCAGATGTAGCTTCCAGCAGATCAAACAAAACAAAGTTGAACAAATATCTGGTCAAATATGCTGGAAATGTCCTATGAATCAACAATGAAGTGTAAATCAGAAGCTTCTGTAAAATACAATTTTCTGCCACAGTTTCCATATAAGGTAATGCAAAAGTGATTGTAAATTACGATTTGTTGCCATACTTTATAATTACACGTAAACCTTTGCGATTGATTGTTATACGGATGCTTGTGTCAAAATCACATTTTACCAACATGCATTTAACAGCACTAGACAAATGTGGAAAAATATTGATCAAGAATTTATTTGAATGTCTTTGTTTTGCAGAGTAAAAATGACCAGATGCACTTTAACTGAGATGAGTTTATTCAATAAAGTATTGAAATAACATTAAAGCATTGGGCAATTTTTTAAACATAAAAATCTGGATTTCTCCAGAGTGAAAATTGTGTTCTCTCTTTTTCATTTGAAGCTAAATTCATGTGGAAGTCACAGACCGATGTCGGTGAATTTTGGCACAGTGTGATTACTATGGATGAATTTACGTTGAACGGAAATCTTGATGCAGGATGGGGAAAATTTTAAGAATTAAAAAAGAAAACTACTGTGCTTAAAACTAAGTTCCCAAAGCAGATATCTGCTGAAAAAAACCTACATTTTAAAAACTGCTAAATGCAGATGAGTTTTTTTTGTTTTCCCCTCAATAATTTAAAATATTTTATCTCCAATAAAGCCTTAATATTGCCTCAGTCAGGCTAGTCTATGGTTTGCGTTGTGCGTATTGCAAAAAGAAAATAAATATCAATGGCTTTTGAACAGCCGCCTGTCAATGTGAGGCTTTGAAAGCATCAGCGACATGCCTCTGAAACGCAGGCTAGTGTTTTCATCCCAATGCTATTTGCTTAAAGCTTGTCTTTTCAAAAAACCTAAATATATAGGCTTTCGTAACTACAGTGCATAACAAACCTGCCTCTGTTGGGATGGAATCAGCTGTGAAACTGCTCTTAGCCTTCCGTGAGAAGCGATGGTGACTTTTGCTGATAATGTGGGAATGGAGGAATGGGAATGACTTTAATGGAATGGACGGAGTGGTCCTTAAGACTGGTCCTGGAAGGCATCCAGGTTGAAGGCCGTGTCCAGGAAGCGTCCCAGCTCCATGAGGTGGGCCTTCTTGTTCCCTGTGGCGGGGGCCGCGGCAGGTTCTCGGCCTAAATACCTGTAAACACACACAACAGATGTATATCGTTTTATGAAAGTGGATCCAACGGTTAAGAGAACATAAACAGAAGCTATTCATTTAAAATATTTCACATGGTAATTGTGTATAAACCTGAGTTTTCATAAAGATCGTTCACACTCTGCTCAGCATAACGACGGATACGTGCTAAGCTGATTCTAGTCGTTTCCAGCTTTGGCTGCACCAGTAGAAAGTTCAGTTCAGTTCAGTCAAGTTCAAAGTTCAAAGTCGAAGTTCAGTTCAGAAAATACAACGGTTTTCGAAATTACAAAATGAATTGTATTATAAGATTCAACAGCTTCATCAAAATTTCTACATGACCAGACACTAACATTGCTAATTTTTAATTCTGCATTTCACAAACTTCATACTTTCCTAGGAAGTATTGACTGTGTGTAAACCACCATCACTACCGACTGAGCAACCAGAAAGCTACTGTACTTGTGAAAAAAAGATACATTACCAAACAGGACGGGTGTTGTTGAAGGTTCTGGAGATGCGGGGCTTGACATAGTCGTAGTAGCCTTGATTCTTATGCTCTTCCTGGCACCAAAACAGCTGAGCCTGTGGATACTTCTCAGCTTCGGCTTTCACCAGGTCAAATGGAAATGGTGAGAGCTGAAAAATAACACACACTTCCAGTCAATATATCTGTTACAGTCAACATTTATATTTCCACACTCATCAATGTCAGAAACAGAAATGTCAATTGGTGGGAGACAAAAAAAAAATGAAGTGGTATGTAAATCCGTGGTTTTAAAACGCACAGAAGACAATATGATTTGTAAAAATGGATATGGAATTAGGACAAACTCAATGAATGTGGATTGATTAACGAATTAGAATAATGAAATTCTAAGAGGAAAATATTTCTACATAAAAATATGCTACTTTCCTGTTGTGAAAAATATAAGAAAATATGTGGAGAAAAAAAAATGGCAAATTGGTTCCATTAAAGTCTGCCTGTTAAAAAAAGAGGGACCGCATCGCAATTGTACTCTCTTCTAAGTTCCTTCTGCTGAACCACAACTGCCTTAAACTATTATGCATAACCTAAAGTAATAATGCAATGAACTGTGGATGTTCAAAAAAATGACTTCTTGTTAAAAGGCGGCAGTGAAATTGAATAATCCTCAAGTATTTAGAAGACCACTGTCTAATAAACTAAGAGGAATGACCTGCTCCACGCGACAGATGGCCACGCTGTCCTCCAGGCCTCTGCTCTTTCGCTCTTTGGTGAGGTCATAATAAACCTTCCCAGTGCAGAAGATGATACGCTTCACTCCCGCAGGATTCTGGGTTGCAGATCCTTCTTCTGGAATTATTCGTCGGAAGTGTGTCCCTGAACACAGTAGAAAATCACTAGCACCAGGCCTTCCCTTCGAATAATAGTAAAAATCATCCAGAGCACTTTACCTGGTAGCATTTCATCAAAACTTGACTTGGCCTCTGGGTGGCGCAGTAGAGACTTGGGGGTGAAAATAATAAGCTGAGGGAAGCAAAAAGGAAACATTTAATTTTCAGAATCATTTCATGGAAAAATGTTCTAACATTTTATGAATCATTTAGAAAAACTCCTCATCCTGTCAGATTTTCATAGTATATACTGTATTTCATATGAGTTGCAGTTATAGAAATAATAATAAATGAGGTTACATTTCTTACGGTTTATTAGGTATAAGCTCTTACTGGCTTTCTGAAAGGCAGCAGGATCTGTCTTCTCAGAACATGGAAGTAGTTTGCAGGAGTGGAGCAGTTCACCACAATCCAGTTGCAGTCATAAAGCTGCCGGACAGCAAAGTCCTCTGTGATTTTCTGTGGAAAAAAACGGTTGAGCCATTGAAAATAATGCCCACCTAGTTTGGAGTGTGATGAGATAGAGCCAAAACCGCACATCACTGTTTACAACATTTCTAATTAATTTGATTAAATTATCAATTTAATACACATTAATTAAAAAAAATTTTTAGGTTTTTTTTTTTTTTTTCCCATAAAGTCTTTTTTTAAATCATGTGATTTGTAATGTAGACGCCATTTTCGTGCGGTTTGAAATAATAAATGTTAAATTAGTATGTGTTTCTAGTGCACATGTGTGTGTGGTGGTAGGGTGTATGTGTAGTGTGAATATTTGTTTAATTTGTTTAAAAAGTGTCTGTACACTTGTCATCTCTGTGTGTGTGTGTGTGTGTGTGTGTGTGTGTGTGTGTGTGTGTGTGTGTGTGTGAATAAACTGTTGTGTGTAACGCTGGCATGTTGGTGCCATATATCTCATATATAATAAATTTAGAGTTTAATTTCTTAAAATACATTGTCAACTAATGATTAACTCATCATCTTGAAAGTCATACTACTCTCACAACACAAAAAACTACTAGAAACTACACATTTCTTCTCATCACACCCCTAGAAAAGCAGAAACTGTGAAGCATACTGGGAACACATCTGGGTCATCGTTGCACATCTGCAGGAACCTCTCAGGACGAGCGGAGGAATGCTCTGGTCCCTACACACAACAAGACACCAGTGAAACGATGCACGATTGAAGGGAAAATGTGTGGATCTCACCATGCCCTCCATGCCGTGAGGAAGCAGCAACACGATGCCGTTCTGCCTGACCCACTTGGCCTGTCCGGGGCAGATGAACTGATCGATGATGCACTGGGCCGTGTTGTGGAAGTCTCCGAACTGAGCTTCCCAGAGCACCAGAGAGTTAGGACTCTCCATCGCAAAGCCCAACTCGAAACCTGCAAGAGATGTTTGAGAAGATAAAACAAAGTTTTGAAAATCTAAAGCTTTTTTAAAAAGGATATGCATTTCGGTTTATTCACTTGACTGGAAAAATGGCATGTTTTACAGAAAAGGAAAACATAACAATGAGGCCATGGGTTTTATTACCATCATCTCCAAGAATATTGAAGACGCAATGTGGTACCATTAAAATATATTCACTAATATTTACATTATTAACATTCTTTATATTTAATAATTATATTTAACTTATACACGCAAATGTGTTAATCAATATTAATCACACACACACACGATTTTTGCCTGCTCTGTTGGGCAGATCTTTTTTCACAGAAAAAAAAGTTGAAGTGGGACCGGCCACAGAGACTCCACATCGCACTAGGTCTTACATTCCAGTTCTAAACATCCTGCTTAACCTTATTTTCAAAGAATAGCGCAAAAAGATTGAAAGAGTGTTCATCATCCCACCTAGAACTGCATATTCAGACAGGGAGCTGTTGCAGACGGTGTATGGTGCCTGGTGCGGATCTACAAAGTTCATGGGAATGCATATCCTCTTGTCCACGTTCTGGTCATGCAGCACATGATGACGGTGACTGCACATGAAGGGAAGTTGTTAGGCCACCGAGACACAGACGAGCATCGGAGGCATCTACTCTCACCTGAAAGTTCCTCTCTCTACATCCTGGCCACTAAGACGCACATGAATGCCGTCCTTCAACAGGGATCCGAAAGCCATGTATTCTCCCAGAGCCCAATCCACAGACCGGCTCTGGACCATTGTACCTCTGCTTTTCAGGATGCGGGAAAGACCTTTTAAAAGAAGGACAAAACAATTAAGAGACAAATACAGGATAACTTGTGAGGAAGGGCCATTCCAAAAATGTCAAACACACCTCCATGAATAGTGAAATCCTCAACAGGTACCGAAGAGGCAACCTGGCCAATGTGACCCAGCAGTTCCTCAGTGAGACCAGTGGACGCACAACTCATGCTCTTTGGTTGGCCATCCAGAGTAAAGAAACCTACAGGGTTGAGCAGAAGAACCATTTACTTATTTGCAAGGTCAGATTATTTCACGTAACACACACCTGGCCAAGGCGAGTCGAGCCAGTGCTTGATGTGCAGGATCTTCTCATCTTTGGAGCGTGTGTAAGCCTCCTCACAGATTTTGTCATATTTGGATATTTCCTCCTACAACACACGGAGCAAATACAGAACATTTTACTCAACTTGATTTATAAATAACAACAAAAAAAATTGTTTAAGTGGTGTACAATAAACTATAAAAAAAAATGACAAAAAACAAGTAGGGCAGGTGTAGAGCACAGGGTAACCAAAAGGTTTAGGTTGAACCAGAATAGTAGGTTTCACAACTGAAGGATCCTTGAGCAAGACAGTCGGCAAAAAAATATAAAGCAGATAAAACAGCAGAACGGGAATGAAAGTGTTGTTTTGGGTCAGAAGAATGAGGTGTACTAGAGCACATTTTAATTCTATGTCATCGAAAAAAATGTTATGAAGTAATGAATAAATAAAAGAAGATATAATAAAAAATGGAACGGTCCCAAAATTGAACCCTGGGGAACATCATAAAACAGATCCAGAAAGATTCACAAGTATGGTTCTGTTGCGCGAGTAGGATCTGAACTATCATATAGCATTTCCCTCTATGGCCATAGGATGCTGCAGTTAAACATTGTTATCCACTGGGTGGAAAGCCGTCGACAGATCAAGTAAAATGAGGATAATACATTCACCAGCATCAGCTGCCAGGATGCCTTTAAAAATCTCAAGTAGTTCAGTCTTTGCTGTGTAGGGTTTTAAAAACAGATTTGAAGACTCTTTTGCTCATCTATAAAAGAACAAAAAGTTTTCCTTTGAAGTTTTGAAATAAAGTAAAACTTGAAGTGGAACCTACATTTAGCCAATTATACAGTATTTGTGATCCAGATCTGGTTTGTATAGCAAAGGTTGAATTAGTTATCATGTTTGAATACAAGAAGACTGGCTACTTTTAATAATGAAGGAAACATAAGACTATAGCATTTATTTTCATTTACTATGCTTTATTTCTATATTTTTGAAACGCTCATCCTGTCTCATTGAGAACTTGTGAAGCACTTGTGTGTCGGAATGATCCAAAGGTTAAAGCAGGGCCCAGCATGGCAGAAAAGTCCTACGTGACAAGCCAGACTCATCAGGAACCACCATTACAAAGACTTACAAAGATGGCAATAGGTCACCCGGATTGAATTATTATATAGTATCTTAAGGCCTTATTAACAAATGACGAGAGCAAAGGAACACCAGATTGGATCATGGCACTGGCAGCAGTACTGAAGTGCTGTGGTTGATGTCCTGAAGAAACCTCAGAAACGAGGCCGAAAGTCAAATCTATCATATCTATTCTAGAGACAGTCTTTTCACTCACCTCATATTCCTGTCTGGTTACGACTCCTTCTGCAATCAGCTTTTCAGCATATTTTTGCAGGACTGGCTTTTGCTTCTTTATCTGTTTGTACATCAACGGTTGCGTGAACATCGGCTCATCCATCTCATTGTGGCCGTTCCGTCTGTAGCTCACCTAAAACACAATCGATCATAAACATTACAGATCCAGACAGTAGCAAAAGACAAAAAAAAGAGAATGATTTAATACCAAATCAACCACCACGTCTTTATGAAAGACTTCTCTCCATTCTGCGGCCACGTTACACACATACATCACAGCCTCCGGGTCATCTGCATTTACATGGAAGATGGGAGCATTGACAACTCGGGCCACATCGGTGGGGTACGGGGAAGATCGGGCCATACGCGGGTCAGTGGTAAAACCAATCTAGAGAGAAAAAGACAAAAACTTTTGAAGGTTCAGAATTAAGTAATTTAATTATCTTTTAAAAAAACTTTTAGCATTGGCCTATATCGGACAGAAATTTGGACTCCAATTTGGACCAAAAAGGCAAGAGTGCAAAAGACGTACCTGGTTGTTTGCCACCACATGAATAGTGCCGTGGGTGGTGTAAGATGGCAGGTCACTCAGGTGAAATGTCTCATAAACAATTCCCTGACCGGCGAAAGCTGCATCACCATGCAACAGAATGGACATCACCTAGAGAAACACAAACAGATCATTGCACTAAAACCAAATACATCGAAAATAGGTTGCTGATCCTGCCAACTTCTCAGTCGCACTGGGCGTTTAAAAAGTTAAACACTTTAAAATAGGTTGGATATAAAATATTGCATGTTTAGAGAAAAAACGCTTCTTAAAAAAAATTGACAAAAAATGGTAAAAAATACATATTAAAAGAGACAAATTAAATTGAGTCTTTAAGTTCAGTCAGTACTCTGTAGACACAACTTGAGATTTTCAAATCTTTTTCTAGGTCTAAAAAAATCTGGATAGGCAGGTATATATTTTATTAATCCCTGAGGGAAATTCTTGATTGCAATGTGAATAAAAAAAATGTTATCTGTACAAAAATATTTATAATACAATGTACATTGCTGCTCTGCCATTGCTTTTATGGTAACACACTATAGAGGATGCATAATTTGTGATTTCAAGTAAAATTTCGATTCAAGGCAAAAACACACCCGCTTCCCTTCAGAATCCCCGCAGTAGAACTGTGCCGCTTTGGTCTTGCCCTGCACGACCGGGTCCACTGCCTCGAGGTGTGAAGGGTTGGCCATCAGGGACAGAGTGATGTGGCGGTCAGTGACCCGGTTGATGCGCCTGTGGTACATCCCGAGATGATACTTCACATCTCCGGAGCCCTAGAGCCAAAAAACGATGACAAAAAAACATTTTCCGCTTGTAAAAATGTTCTTCTCAAAAGGCAAGCGAGAGATTCTGCACGCTGCCTGACTTTCTCTGAAAGGCAAAACTACGTCCATTTTCCAAAAGTCGCAATACCAAAAAACATTAAAGAGCTATTAATAAATCAGGTATTCATGAATTTCACTGCACCAGTAGTTCTACATTTTTCACAAGTCAAATATTTCCATTGCTGCTTAGTGAGATGTTACCAAGCATATTCCACAATTGGCTTCAAGACTAAATCCAAAACTTTTCTAAAAAAAATCTAAAACCTTACATTTATAATCAACGCAAGTGTGAAACTGAAATGTATTAGTCAGCGGAATTGTTTTACTCACAATATGGTCAATGCTAATATCTAGAGAAGAAAAAGGATCAATATTAACATCTACAAACCAATATGGTAGATAAGATAATCACAGCTGTCTGTTTAAACTTGTATTACTGCAAATTATTACTTAATTGCAAATAGACTGCTTGACAAGACAAGATAAACTCTCGCAAATCTGAATTATTTTTTAAGAAATAGGTAAGTGTCTAAAACGTACTAGTTTTTTAACTAGTGAGAGCATAGAACAATTTTTAAAAAAGATTGTGGATATTATGATCACACATTCAAAGAAAAACCCGTAAATGTAGAAAATGATCCGATACTGCTCACCTCATCAGCAGCTTCTAACTTTGAATCGAACTGACAAAAGATCTGCTCTAGTTCTTTGCGAATCACATTGGCGAGCACGTTCAGGCGGCCTCTGATGGGAAACAGACAGGATTACAGTTAGAGAAATGGTTTAGTTTTGAATCAGTCAATATTGTTATGGTGAAGGAGCTCATCTACTCGACCTGTGTGGCATTCCCATGATCACATTCTCGACGCCTTTCTCACTGGACTTATCGATGATGGTTTTCAGGGCAGGAATAAGAGACTCGCATCCCTCCAGCCCAAAACGTTTCTCCGAAGACCATTTCCTTTGCAGGAACTCTTCAAATCTGGTAAAATCACAAACATCTTGTAAATTTTGACAGTGATCCGTAAGACACACATTTGCCTTCATACTTCCTAAACCATGTGTATCTTTTATATCTTTGGAATCGAAGGTTCAAAAGGTTTGACCCAAGAATAAAATTAGTCAGTTTTTTATGAAAATGTACAACAAGTTACACATTATTTATTTGGTCTCTTTATTCATATTCAATTACTTTGAGTTTAAGTTCAAACCAGAGTTGTAACAATTTTTACCATCCCTTTTATTCACATTATAGCCCTTATAACTTTTAGACAAACATGATCTGAAATAACAGTCTTCTAATAATCTGAGAGAGAAAGAAATTATAAAGAGAGATTTGAGAAAATGGTAAAAACATTTTATTTACATAACACATTTAAATTTACCTAAATTAACATGGTCTTTAGATTAACACATTATTTGCTGCCCGTTGTAATATTAAAACAAATGTATTCTTGATTTTTGCAGATGCTAAGCCTCTGCTTTTCAACACACATAATAAAAGGTTTTACCCCATTATTGCAGCGTACATCTATATTATTGGGGTTTGTTTAAGACTGAACAGAACCAGAGTATGTACTCGCCTAGTTGAGCGAACCATGCGCGCCAATAGCGTCCTCTTCTCGTCCATAGTGAACTGCAGAACTCCAGGCTTCTCGAACTTCTCTCGGATCCACTGGCATTGTTCCAGGTCATTGATAAACATGAACTCCACTCCGATGTGCTGACAGTAGGCCATCTGAATGGTGCAGGAATGATGTATGAGAAAAGAATAAAATCTCAATTCAAAAGATGTATGTACCTCTAAACGCCGGATGATTTCCCTGAGAGGAAGTGCACTTTCGCTGCCCCCGATGAAGGTGGTGGTAGGAAGGTGGAAAACTTTGTCCAGATCTGTCTCTTGAAGGCCATAAAAGCCTGACAGTAGAGAGGCGCATGCAAAGATGGGACAGAAGTTTGAAAAAGCAGAACTACACATGCCAAACTGGAATCCACCAAAAGACAAGGCATTTTAAGAAAGATTATTGAAACACTTTGCTGTAAAGGAAAAAGGAACATGCAAAGCTAAGAGTGTTAGAATGTTAGCACGGCATTGGTGGCAAAACAAACTAAATGAACATCTCTCAAAAATGTTTGCAAAAAACAAATTCAAGTAATTGAGAGGGTTTCATTGGATGTCTGATCAGGAAAAACGGTTTTGAACGAGGTTGATTTTTAGTGTGAGACTATGGTAAAATGGTGATCTAGTGCTTTAGGTTTATTACTGTGTGTGTGAGAGTTTGTTTAAATGTATGTTTGTGACAAGGTGTGTACGTCTATAAGACAAAGTGAACAAGTGTGTTTGACTTTATGACAGTGTGTGTGTGTGTGTGTGTGTGTGTGTGTGTGTGTGTGTGTGTGTGTGTGTGTGTGTGTGTGTGTGTGTGTGTGTGTGTGTGAGTATACGCTAAACATTGACAGTAGACTATGGAGGAGAGAGGAGACGTCACAATGATTTATCACACAGATGGCATTCAGTTCGCAACAATCTGACTTAACCAAATGATTTTTATAAGAACCTGAAGGGCTGGATTTTGGTTGGCTAGCATATCTCAGATTGTTCAAGCTTTTAATAATTAAACTTTAATTACTGTATAATGTATTAATTGTTTCATTTAAAGTGCTGGAAATATAACTAGAATATCAAAAAGTTGATTTACTTCACTAATACCATTTTAAAAAATGAAACACGTGATAATCCTTCATTACGTGTAGACAGATTTGTTTCAAATTTTCATTTGTTATACCAATTTTTCTTTTAACGGAAAAGAATGAACATAAAGACAATGAGCACAATCATAATTTACACAAATTATTTTACAAAGATGTCTAAAGACTTTTTCTATTTATTAGTTTACACATATACTTTATATTAAGAGATATTCACAGTTTCTAATATATTAAAGATTTTCACAGTTTTCAATAAGCAAAATTAAATGAAAAAAAAAAAATTAAACGTTTCAGTCAGTATGTATCGAATGAATATAAACAGTTTAATAGAATAAGTGAAATAAATGAACCTTTTACAGATATTCAAAGTATATGGCCAGCACTTGATATTCTTCATGTGGCAGGCTTTTCCATGTTCATCACCGCTGAATGTTTGCCTCTAATAAGCCTTTACAAACATTGCTTGTACAACAGGATATGAGAGTATTTACAGTAACCAGAGGCAAAGGACAGTGCAATAAACGAGAACCAGTACAGACTACAATAAAAAGACAAACAACATGAAACCAGATAAGTACATTAGTTTATGACATCTATGATGCCAAGATCCAATCTAAACTGCACTAGAGGAAAATAGAAATGAGAAAACGAATTTTATTTTGTGCCTAAAAAAAATCAGTGGGGCGCTTATATTCGCATGGTACTTGGTTAACAATGTTGTCGCTAACTTATTAGATAAAGAGCTTCATGATGACAAAACAGACGACGTGGTTTGCAGGATTCGCAAGACGTTAAATGTATCGTCCAGGACGCAGACGTTGGCCATTAAGATGGAGGAAAGGCTGGAGACAACTGTGATTTGCCGTAGTTCATTTACATTATAAAAAGCTTTTCTAAACCTTAACCGGGCGACGCCGTGATCTGAGGCCTGGTATTCGCAGCAATTCAAGGACGAGCGGTTTGCCCTTAAGTTAATCATGCAAGAATCTCGCAATCCATTACATCCAATGTCAGGCGGTCATTTAAATGTAACGTTTGGCAGTCACACGTATATGAATTGTTGTGTTGACAAAAACATTTTAACATTGTTAACTTCAAATGGTTAAAGGAGTTGTTTAAGAAGAAAAAATTATCATTTCGTATTATTTTGAAAACTAAAAGTATTAATAAACTAAATATAATTTTCAAACATTTTTAATCTACTATTACACTTAAAAATACTACTATATTATCCCATTTTAAATATATTTACCTCAAATTACTTAAACAAATCTTTAAATCTTTTCTAAATAATCTGAGCAATATTGTAGCTAATACGCAATCTATAAAATGCATTCTGTCCTTACAATTGCATGCAAAGTTTAATTGAAAAACAGAACTATAAAAATAGTTTTAAAAAGCATATATAAAACAATTAACTGTAATAACTGGTGCATACAAAAAAGATCCAAACAGACACTTAAAGTCAGCTGAATTTAACCCATTGCAAACATTCCGCTAGTTCTATGTGCATGCACCAGAAAAACAAAACTACACCAAATCATCAAGCCATGCCATATCAAAAAGATCGAATTAAGTCGCCTCGTGAAAACCTCACCAAGTTTATCAGAGGATGTGATTATATCTGCGGGGATGCAGGAATCAAGATCTGCATCCATAATTCCCAGAGGATCCAGCTGTGCGACATGGTGGCCTCGAATCTGCAGCGGGTTTCGAGATAAAGATAAACAGAAAAAAGGAAGAAAGACAGCAAACCCAGTACAGTAGGGAAGAGTTGAGAGATGAGATCAGGACAGAAAAGAGTGAAAATAACCAGCGAAAGACACACAACAAAGACAGAAGGACACAGAGATGTTAATGCACGACATTAACAACACAATTCCACTTCTCACCGAATTGATGGAACCCCACAGTAACCGGGGCATTGTCAAAATTTACACAACTGATGCCCAAAGGGTCGAGTTTGGCTATGTGATGACCTCTGACCTGCAAGCAGGGTAAAAGCACTCAAAAGCTATTGGTGGAGTAAAAGTTGAGATCAATCGAAGCGCTTTACAGTTACATTAAAATTGACCTTAAATAATACAAAAAAAAACTTTGCCAAGCTTTAAAGAACGTTCACATTTCATAACTTTGATATCACAACAAACATTTTTTGCAGAGAAACATTTTAGCAGAGGTCACGAGTACATAAAAAGTGTATTTTATTTCTGGTAAACCTAAAGTTAAAACTTTACCATTATGATCCACCTACCTTGTTCTTAGCCCAATAAATCCGTCAGAACTAATCAGTGAAGTAGCTTAGATAAATAACTAGTAGCTTAGGTAAAAGTGCTCGATAAACATTAGCTTTCATACCTGGTAGGCTCGAATTAGCGTCTGTACAGCGAGGTGATCTCCCACCAGTTTTTCCACATTGGGCTGAGGTCCGACCAGCGCGTGGGCCTGAGAGAGTCCTCCCAACAGAGGGGGGCGCTGGTGGGCAACGCCGGGCGGCAACCCAGAATTGGCATTGCGGAAAAAGATGTCCCAGGACTAAAAGAAAGGTCAAACAATTTTTATGAAACCAACAAAACAAAACACCTACAATTGATTTTTCCACAAAGCGTTTAGTCTTATGTCATAGCATCAAGGGAGCAAACTTTTTTAACCTGCAAACATATGGTTAAAAAAAAACAACAACCCCTTACCACAACTTCCTAAGAACTAGACGTATGTAATAAACACATATAAGCTATATGGTCTGCATGTTATTTGAAGAAATTTGATTTTGAAAACCTTTTGGTTGCAAGCCCAAATCTCTAAACACTCGACCACAACTGCCCAGAAGTAGGTAATTCAAAGATCATGTTCTCTTAAGTCAAATTAAACACTCATAAAAATAGAAACCACCAAAGCACCAAATTCTTTCAAAATAGAACACACAACCAAATCCTAAAGGCCAAAGTGTCTCGGAGTGTCTCAGACCTATTCTACACCATAATTAGTCTGGTTTAGAGAAGTTAACGCTTATGCAAACTTTCGAGTTTTACCTAATATCAGAGGGTTCATATTTTACCCAATATTAAATAGTATACGTCTAATATTTTACCTCATTTCCTGTCCGTAATGGTTACAAAATGAGTTTTTGGCCCTGTAAAAAAATATGAGGACACCAACTTTCGTGGGCCCTTAGAATTGCCCTTAATCCTTAACACACACATTATAACGTTAATATAGATGAGCTACTGGAAAGTAGAATTATATTTCTAATCCCAGCAACACAACCAGAAACATAAAAAACAAGTCTTTGTCTGGACAACAGACGAAGTCACTGAGGAGTCGCTTTATAGAAAAGAAAAGTACAAAAGTACAAGTCTTAGCAGAAACACTCAACAGAACGAGACAAGATGTTCATTGCATAACCGAAAGTCACAAGCATTTCCACTGGAGCAGGAAAGAACAAGCGCTTGGATCTCGGCCAGCACGTTTGACTTTGCTCTACAGCACAAGGTCCAGGTCACGGAGATTCAGTGGCACAGCAGAGAACCTCAAACTGACCTGATGGACGTCTAAGAGGCTTTCCTGCTTTGAGTAGCTAAAGAGCTCAGTGTGTTAAATTGAGAGACTCTGTAATAAAGCGTCAAAACTCAAGACAAAGCTTTTGAAGAAAAACGGCATTCATCTTGAGTTTAGAATTGCTATTTTATGAATTAGTATTCTGAAAATTACAAATTCATTGAAATTTAAACGCTGCGACATCAGTCTCATGAGACATTAGACTATAATTATGTGATTACTGGTAAAACACTGTATATTAAATGTATTTTTTCCCTATAAAAGTCTTAAAAACTACGCAAAAGTTAAAAGAAGTTCAAACCAATGAACATGTCTTCAACGGTCTTAGATTCACACAGGTCTAAAATCCTTACAGTGTTGTGAAAACATTGTTCTAGAGCAAAAGAAAGGCCTTACGTAACTTCCCATCATCCCCAAGCGTACTGTCTGAAAGCAGAAGCGAGTCTTATTATCAAGCATGGCGGTCTTCAGCAATAACCTTGAACAGCAAACCGGTTCCTCCGAATGACCTCTGATTCAGAAACCGCACTAATGGGTTGACTTGTGTAGTATGTGTACAGTTTGATGTGTTTTCACGCTTTACCGTGGTTCAAAAGCATATTAGATAATGTTACATTTTTAAATGTTTAAAAATATTAAAAGAATTGACTGTCAGGAGACAATTATAAATGAAACCCTAAGTAAAAATACAAGCAATGTATTTGATCCCTAACTAATGTTTACTGATCAAAACACATATCAAAAAGATGTCACACAAAATCAAAGATGACTTTTGCAGTATAAACATGGGACAAGTTGTCATCATGTGACTCACACACGCACATTGTCGCCCAAAGAGAATGAGAAACAAAGATGTTTGTTTTTATGCATTAAACACAAAATTCTGGTTTAAAATCAATGGACGATTAGATAAACAAATTGGTTTGGTTCTGTTGGTCCAATGGATCTGTTTGGAGTTCAGTCTTTGATTGGAACAAAGTGAGGATTTTTTAACTTTCTTCAATCAATATTGATAAAGCGAATCAATACATTCATGCGAAACTGGTTTTGCTTTGATAGGATGTACCACGGACTAGTTTGTGCCTAATGAAATTTATGGACTAGGTTAAGGATTTAGAATTAAGGATTTAGGTTTGGGCCGGCGTTTCCATATACGCATGAAAAGAAAATGACTGTATAACAACATAAAAAAATGGCAAAAGTACACAATTTCCCAGCCCTGAAAACTCATTTTCAGCCATTTCGCACAAAACATTTTTGTGTGACTTCCACCCTATTGAAAAACATCCAGACGTTCACCTTATGCACACTCTTTGGATCCTCCAACCAGGCGAAATACATCTCCTCCACATAGTTTGTGCTTGTTCCATTGAGAAACGGCTCAGCGGTGACAGGGGCTGTGTAGCACCTGATGGGCTGAAACGTCCTTAAAGCCCGGTGACCCTCTGCTGTCCTCCGCTCAGAGAAACCCTGAGCTCGCTGACCAACCGCCAGCGGCCGCAGACGAGCAGCACATGTCCTTAAGCGAAGCATCGCAGTCTATAAAACAACTCCGCCGCCTCCAAATCCCTCGCCAAATCCAAATCTGTGGAACGCTTTCGTTAAAAAGGTGGTGGTCCCAACACCTCGATTCCCAGTGCGTGTCCACCTCAAGTCCAGATACGTGACAAAACGCCAATTATCTGAAAGAAAACAAAGCAAGTTAGAACAGAAAGACCAATTTAGGGTAATCAGTCAACGTTTTATGTCATTTACATAGAAGCGTCGACCTCCAATTTCCAAGAAATTACTATTTCGAGTGTGGTCCACACAAAAAAAATCTCTAAAATCAAGCTGAACAATGTTGACCACAAAGCTCCGTGACAGCAGCTCACATTATAAATGACTTTGGTTGACCTTGGTGAACTGAAAACACATCTGTTTCGTTCAAACTGGTTTCAGAAAATGTGATGAATTATTGGTATGTGAAGGAATGTTTACAAACTGTTGTAGCGCATTTGTTAACGCAAACTATCGACTCCCGTAGTACAATAAAGGCACATGCTTAAATACATATAGAAACACAAAAGGAAAAACTATGCACTGAGAATGAGTGAAAAAATGGGCGATTTATAAACCATGAGATTATTCGCGCCTAGGAAGTACTGAGAGGAACTTAGCACACAGGCTAACTTTAGCTAGCTCGCGCTAACTGTAAAATTCTCCTCAAACTTCTCGAATGTGCGTGTCAACGTCAGATACAAACAACAACGAGTCCACGGCAGGTCATCACTGAGCTAAACGCACAAAATGCACACGACAAAGCGGAGATCTTTCTCCGTGCCGGTGCGCTTGCTGACAGATACAAAAGTTCCCCGCTACCGCCTCATCGTTAAACAACCATTAAAGTGCCACGAAAGCGCGCCATTAACAGCGGTACTTACTTTTGGTGCTGGTTCTTTTTGTGCGTGATGTGACAAAATATATTATTTAAAACAAGTGCGGTTTTAGTGGCTGCGTGTGACTCGTGGTGGCGCGTAATCAGATAAACCAGAGACGCTCGTTTCTAAGCAGCGCGAACTGCAGTGCGTCTGCGTCACCAGCGTGAGCGTGAGCGTGACCTCGTCGGTGACGTAAGACGCACGCAAGCGTTGGGTGGTATTTTTGGCAGAGACGTGGGTCACGCAATTTCAAGGCTCACGAACATTTTTTTTCTCGCTTTTTCATACCGTGCATTTTTTAGATTTTTCTTATATTTTTTTACACTTCGTTCACATCTGTTTGACGTATAACCCATTTACAGTATATTCCTCTTTTAAATTGACAGACACCTACTAATGCAGGGCCAAAATAAATATGGTGATCAGTGTGATACACACTTCAGAAATAACACATTTGCTTAATGTTTTCTTAAATTTCATGTTGTTAACAATAACACTTATTCATGTATTTTATATACACCAGAAAACGTCTTTGTTTTTTATAACCAGTAAAAAACAAATTAATAAATGTATCAAATTCAACCGATCATTTCTAGAACAGGCCCATGACTAATTTCTTTGTGGGCAACTCAGTGGTCAAATGGGCACTATATTTGTGACCTCTGCACTAATACGATTTCAAAATTGTGTGAGCCTTGATTTACCGTGTTAGTTTTAACATTTGGACAGCACATGATCACATACATGTAATTTTTAAGCTGCATTATGGTAAATAATGTAATTACATAATCCAAATTGATATTTGTGTAAAATTAATAATTTAAAGGTCAGTCTCCAAGACAATTTGTGCCGTTATTTGTAATAAAAATGATCTTTTGGCCACTTACTGGTACCATGTTTGGACCAGCTGCATCTCCTGTAAGTTTTAAACAAAGTGTTAAATGCACAAGTAAATCAACTGTATCTAAATATCGCGCGAGTGTGTGTGTGTGTGAGAGAGAGAGAGAACAAATTCATGTGGGACATGTGGACTGTGTGTTCCAGCAATGTGAAGTTCTGCACGTTTTTACTGACTCAGCTCTCGCAAGCCGGCAAGACTTTGGCACTGTTGGGAAATAAATTCACGTGCTGTTTTCTCATATCTTATCTGCTCTCAGGGGCCGGGCAGACCCTCATTCACTCAGATAACGCTCAAGATCTTCTCATATCAGTAGATTTACTTAAGAAGATAAACACCAGTTTATTAAAGCTCAAGAAACTACACAAATTCTCACATATTTTTTATTAATATTATTGATGATACCAATAACACCTTACAGTTCCTTTAAGAACACAAGAAAAAGAGGCAAAATGGATAGACTAGAAACAGATTCAAATAACCAGGAGGTTTACGCATCATATACTGTATGTTCGGAAAGTAAAATAAAACCCACACAAACTATTGTGGTAAAAATGCTAAACGGAAAAGAGTATCAGAGAATAATAGATCCATACAATTGAAGAAAATAAATGAGAAAGCCAGGAGAAGTGACTGACACATTAAACACAACTGTAAAACCTTTTTACACGCATGGCCTAAATAGATTATATATTATTTTAAGAATAATAAAAACGTGCGTCTTTTAGTTAAAAACCAATGTCTGCACATATACTCCATCATGTATGATCTAAAAAATAATTTGATTTTATTTGTAATTTTTATTACGTCACCTTGAGAGTTGCAGACGTGGGACTCGAGCGACCTCTAAAGTACCAGACCTCTGGATCATATGGACACAAAAAGACTGCGATCCTAATGGGAATCTAATGTAAAATTAATAATTAGGATAAAAAATACAATTCAAGGTCCCTTTTGCACATTGGCAGCAAAAACACAGTTTTCCCACATGCATGATGCCACTAAGAGATCGACTTGTGCCGAGAAACACATTTTTATTCATTCACATTGTATTTGTTGCTCAAACAACATCACGTGGTTTTGTAAAAGCATGCCAATAATTGTACAACAATCTTCCAGTGCTGCTATGATAGTCATTATTAATAATTCATCGTTATTGTCTTTAGACAAAAATAGTTATATGCACTTACAAAGCTCCGAAAATAGACAATCACCAGCATTCAGTAAAAAATAAACAGGAAGAAACACACACCAATATGTATTATTGTATAGATCATGCAAATAATCGCCACCTAATTTAACACTATGATAAAATAGCTTACAAGATGTCGATGTTTCTCATCTGTTATACGTTTCCAATATCTTTTAGAACACACAGATAAGAAAGGAAAACACAAAGCTGACAACGTACGCCTGCACTGCTCCGGTTGCCATTCCCCTGCCATTTTAAGTCCAGTGTTAAAAGCGAAAAAAAAAAAGAAAAAAAAAACCGAATCAAAGGAAAAACACACAAAAAGTCACATTTAACAGTAAAATTCAACTCAACACAAACCGTCCAATAAAAAAAGCCTCAACAAGGGTCACGTGACCTGCAATCCAGGAAGTACAAAACTAACAGTACCAGCCCCGAACTCTGCTGACCATTTTCCAGTTACAATGGATAAAAATTTCTCGGCCGGACGGTAAAAGTGACGGCTGAAACCAGTGTAAAACGCCAGTTTCACATTCACGTTATCACATGTGTCACATCGCCTCAGTGCTGCACACGTAAACACACACACTCAACAGAAATAAAACACACAGACTGAGTAAATCAACCACGTTGTATAAAAATTGGCCTAAAACAAGCTGAAACTCTTAGAACCAAATGAGAAAAGTTGTAATCTCAATCTGAAATAGCTTTTCCTTCCACTAATATTTTCATTTAGATCTATTTTTCAGACCAACAGAATAAATGTCCCAAACCACAAATGTTGAAAACTAGATATGCAGTTCTCCCAAGTCCACTATTAAAATGCTCGTCTTAACTAACTGACCTAAACCAACATGCTCCGGTCCTTCAGGCAAGCCTTAAAAGAAATCCGGTTTGAGAAAGTACAAACCAAAAACCGTCCCTGTTTGCACTTCTGACTCAGTGATTAACTAAAAACCCATTACAAACCTTTCAACTTACCAGATGCTTTTTTGAGTAAAAAAAACGAGACTTTGAACTTTGATTGTCATAAACCAGTCTGCTGCCAAAGATCAAACACATTTGCCAGTATTTATCGGACTATACGGCGCACCTAAAATCCTAAAAATATCCAGAAAAAAAAACTGTATGTGGAAAAAAAGATTATGACATGGATGCTTATAATCTGGTGGCCCTTATAGTCCGAAAAATACAATAACTATATGAACTAAGTCTTACAAATGAGACTGATGTCCAGTTCAGAGACATTTTTCAGCTCAGTTTGGTGTAGATTCAACCTGGCAACCTGCTGACAATCCCCATAACAATGCTAATCTAATCTGAGATGACCATTGAGAGCCATTACAAAACAGCAAACTGCTTACACACAGAAACACACGCTTTTGAGTTTAGAAACACAAAAGCGACGGATGCTTTCTAACCAAGCGGAAGTGTAAACAGCCAGATTTACTTGGAATAATAAAAAAAACCCATAATACTCATAATCCATGCTAAAAACAAAACAAGGATTGAAATAAAAAATTGACGATCAAATATTACAATTGCTATAGAACGACCGCAAAGTGTAAAACTTCTATAGTAGAATACCAACTGAATGAAGAATGACAAAGAATACAACACAACTACTAATCATAACAGCGCTATCGTATCGAAACATGGACTATGGGAGTAGCTGGGCACAGATGGCATAAGGCCAGTGAAGAAAAACTGAAGCGTAAAGGATTATGGGAAGGCAATTTTTAAATCTAGTGCATTTCTTTAGGACAGAGATGGAGGTTGGTATTCTACACGGGGTCTGTTGCTGGATTGAAAGACCACTGCTCCAGCATGAGGGCTGAGTCTCGGCTTTAGAAAGGAAGTGTGGAGATGGAGAGCGGAAGGCAGGGTGAAGGGTGGAGAGAAGCCCAGCGGGTTTACATGCAGGGGAGGACGTCTAATGAAGATGAAGAGAGGGATGAAGAGCGCCTCCACACTGGACCCCCGTCACCATCCCATCAGTCCTCCTCATTATTCACCATCAAAAAACTTATATCCATTGGGGTGGGGCACTATAAAAAAGAACAACAGAACGATTATGTTTAATAAAATAAGGGTTGTGATCAATTTTACAAGAACATTCTAGTTCATCAAAGAAAACCTTTGGAAACCAGTGGTGTAAAAGTACTTCAGTAAATGGACTTACTTTACTTAACTATTTTTTTTGACTAATTTGTACTTGTACTGATCAAAAAACACAAGAAACATTTACTTATTAGTGCAATTGTCGGCATTCTTATTTATACATGTATTTATCACGTGAAAGTGTGAATTCGCGTTCGTACTTTTTTGCATATTAGACTGACTGAGACTGACTTTTTGTTTTTTTTTATCAATTTTGTTCAGCCATTTTGAAACATTGTGGTGTTAAATGTAATTTCTGTCTCAGGAAATAAAGCCTCTGGCCTCATAATTAAAGTTTTTTTGTTTTTAACACTTATTTGGTGTTTATTTCAGTCTAAATTCAGTAGAGTAAAATACTTAAGTTCTTTTAAAATTGGATACTTTACGGCTGTTACTCAAGTTTTCTTGGAATTGGTTACTTGTAATATGTAATGGAGTAATTTATCCAGTAAAGTATCTGTGCTTTTCATCAAGTATGGTTTTCAGGAACTCTTTATACTACTGGTAAAAATACAATAATATAGCTCTTCACAAGAAGTGGGGCACAATCCGAAGAGATGCCAGGAAGACCACAGGGTGCACTAGGTGGCAGTAGCCAACTTGTTATATTTAACATGGAAAAAAAATGAGTGAAGAGCGTATAGACGAGTGAAATGTCACAAAAAAACTATAGCGTTCCACGTTAGCGTTAGGCATCACTGCGACTATGGTGGGAGATGAGGAAAGTCCGCCGTGTGTACTTAGGTTAATAATGTTAAGATTTTTTTCATTTCGTGTCTTTTGAATGTGTGTCTGTACAGATTATGAATCATTTCTGAGTAAAAAAAATGTTTTATATATTATATTATATACACAAATGTTGTACAATAATTTTTTCCTGTTATTATATTCACAAATTGTATCCAGATAATTATCCCCCAGAAAATTCCGTACTATCTAAACACAAAAAAAGATCCGTCCAAACCCGGCCAGTCACCTTTATTGGAGCGGGGCTGCTGGAGCACCAGAGCAGTGAAAATGAACGTTCTGCCATTTAGAGTCGCGGCGGTGCCAGACGCGGGTCTCTTCTGATTGGCTGCTGCGTGGTCGGCCCTGGCCATCAACAAACTGGGTGAGGCGGATGTAAGCGATGCAGGCGGCGTCTTCTCCGATGAGGTGCACGTGAGGGTTCAGGATGGTGGTATGGATGGGCTTACTGTTCTTCGAAAGCACTGATGAAAAGAAGAAGTCATAATAATGAATGCAACTATCATTCTCAGTAAAACTATGCTCAGTTCAGTGTAATAGTCACATTTACGATTCTCAAAGTAGAATCTGTGGAAGTCGATGCCTTCGACCAAATTGCCCAAAGCTTCGGGTTCAAAAGAGGTGAGTCCAGGGTCACAGATTTTCCTGTTACAAGCACAAACCAAACAATAATAAGATGTTTGTCACAAAATTATAGCTGCTTCAAGACTTTAATTCAATATTCTTAAAAATTACAATATAACATTAAGTTTTTGTTTTAAATATGCAATTTTTTTTTCCAATAAATTGTACTAAGTTACAGAAACACATTTGTGCATGAATGGTGGATATATAACACAGAAATATAAATATTTTCTTTAATATATATAATTGCACAAATGTTTGCATTTTAATTACAAACGTTAACCTTTAAATTAACACTCACTGTATGGCATGATTTAACTAGAACAAATTCATGTAAACTCGTAATCACTCAGTATTTAATGTTTTAACAGAAATTTTAGAACAAGACCAAATGGTTTCAATTCTGAAACACACTTTATATTGAAAAGACAACAGACTTGGATTTTGATTCAAACACTAATTTTTAAGGAAATTAGCACAAAGCAATAATGACGTTTTGCTCATCTTTAGCCTCCAGATCAAGCACTTCCATGTGTTCACCTTAACCGCCGCTAAGTGTCAGCAAACCAATCACAATCGGTAGAAAGAGTTCACCATATTCAACAGGACGACTGGTAAATTTGGTATGAATGCACAGTTAAACACAAGTAAGAAGAAAGCAACTTACGCATAAGCATCAAAGTCCCCATTGTTGATGGCTTCTATCAGCTGTTCTGTGATCTTGATAATTTCTTGCTTTCGTGCTGGAGACAGAGAGAAAAGTGTGGTGGGCATTTATTCTTCCCAGGGAACCACATGGAAAACAATCGTGGAGAACAAACCACTTATAATATTCACATAATTCTTCATAAAAAGCAACAAAAAATATCTTGTTTGACATGTTTTTCATGTTCTCTGTGTTTTGTTGAAATATTGACTCCCATCCTGTGAATCTGCGAAACTAAACAGATATTTTTGAGGCTGTGTGACTATGATCAGCACTTTCTTCATCTTGAAATACGTACTGCGTCATTATATAAGTGAATAATGTCTTATAAATACAAAATTTACAGGTAAATGTATTTACCAACCAGCTATAGCTTTTTTGCCACTTTAAGTTGCCTTGCACAGCACAATTAAAATCAACTAAAGGGCCGCATGTGGCCCCAGGGCCGGACAACGAGACGAGATTGAAGACATTAGCCAACCATGTGGCTGCTATGATCCCCTTGGCCACCGGGGGCAGCAGAAGAGACTGTTTAAAACAGCAACAATAAAGCAATAAAATATTAAAACAAAAGCCAAAAGTCTTTGAAGAATGACGTTCCGCCATCGTTATACAGTAAAACTGTAATTATTTTGATTATTGAGCTGATTGAAAACACAGCAAAATATTAGACCAACTAATATATTAAATGTCTCAAAAAAAAAAAAAAAAAAAAAGATAAGAAAAAGTAATCACAAAAGATATCCATTTTTTAGTCAATGTTGGATTAAAAAAAAAAATTACACAACTCTTCTGTTTTACATTTATATCCAAATTGCACTTACATTTTAAGAAAATGTGCTTATGGGCCCCGTAAGGAGCCTTAAATCGGAATTGGAACAGTAGCTATAGCAACAATTTAACAATTACAACAACTGTAACAAAGAACATTTATGATATTACAAAAAGTATTACAAAACATCCTTGCATTCCATTTCTTTACATAATTGTTACAAAACCACTGTCAACAAAAATGCTTACCAATCTTCAAAAGCTAAAGCTAATGCTAAAGTCCAACAACTTTTTCAATGTACCACTCATTCTGTGAGCCACATCGAAAAGCCTTTCTGTAGAAACGAGCTTAAAAAAAAAACGCTCCCAAAAAGTTTAAAAGCCAGAGTGGAACTTACCTAGTTTCTCAGTCATGGTCTTTGGCTGAAAGCTCCATTCTCCCTCACCACCTTAGCCTAAGCTGAAGCTAACTCGCATTTCCTCGCGACAGACTCCCTCTTTACCTCATCAGCGTTTCCACTGCTTCCTCTCGTTGGCTGCATAGAGCTCGCTGGGTTCCAGGATCTATTCCTGGCTGCTGAGATAAGCCCTACATCTCCTTTCACAGCTTTCTGATTCACTTTAGAAGAGATTAGAAGACCTGATGTGTCCTTCCGTCTCATCAGAACCTCAATAAAATCCTGCATCACACTCCGCAACGCCGCGGTTTAGATCTGCAGAGCTAACAGAATGCTCCCACACGCCACCTTCAACAAGTTTTACGGACAAAGAAAGAAGGGAATGCTAGAGAGAGCATTATTTTAAGACCTGCTCTGTTTTCCAGGGAAGTGCTAAACTTAAATACAGCGCAATGACTGTGAAACTGTTTTTATGTCTCTGTCATATGCAATTTTACTCAAGAACATATGTTTACTTCTGTTCAATTGGGATATTTTTTGAGTAAGATGTTTTTTGTCATCACGAGTTGATAAATATTATAAAGACACTATCATTCTCTCACTTTCTTGATAAATAGATAGACAGAAACATGGTTGAAGACAGACAGAAGGGAAAACTGAAAGATAAAAAACAGGTGCATGAACAAACAGACAGACAAATAAATAATCAGGCAGAAAGATGAGGTTGATCGATAACAGAAAAATGGATGGATGGTCAGACAAAAAAGCAGACAGGCAGAAAATATTAGCTGGACAGACCGAACTACAGATCCATGGGCAGCCAGACAGAGAAACATTTGGACAAAACTACCGACAACAAATACGTAGATAACAAGATAAAAAGACAGATGAAAAAAATTTTAAGGACAGACTAACAGAGAGCAGCCAAGACAGACATAAAGACAGATAAAAAGACAAATAAAGAGACACAAAAACAGATTAATAGGCAAAGTGGCAAACTAATTGTTATCGACAACAAAAAGAAAACTTATAGAAACACAGACAGATAAACAGGCTGAAATCCAGACTGATATATTGAAAAAGAAAGATGAATGGACAGACAGATACGAGTAAAAGGAAAGACAAACAGACAGACAAAACTACATCCAGACACACAGACAGACAACTAAGCAGACATAAAAGGATCAATAGACAGGCATGAAGAAAGGCAGCCAGAAACACAGACAGGGAAAAATATTTTATTGTATTGTATTTTTATTTTTGTATTGTATTTTATTGTATTGTTCTTTTTTTTATTTTTACACCTGAATGTTGTACTACTCCAAAAAAAATTGTTAAAAGCATTTCACTACATGTCATACCATGTATGTATATGTACGTGACAAATAAAATTGTATTTGATTTGAAATGGACAGACAGATAGATGGATCTCCAGACAGTCAGATTATATCCACAGACAATCAGATAGAGATAAATGAACAGACAGAAAGAAAAGCAGCATGGCAGACAAACATAGGCCGACAGATGGATCCACAGACAGACAGACAGACAGGCCTGTTTCTGCTCTGTAGACCGTGTCTGGTAGCACTACTGTATACTCACTCTGCGGAGACAGAGAGGGGGGCGGGGGAGGGGAGGAGGAGGTCTGAGAGAGAGACGACTCCATCTGAGGCAGTGGGGCAGGGGCTCGACCCACGCTGCTCACCACATCTGTCAACCGGGCTGAGCGGAGAAGAGGAAACAGCGGTGAAACATGTAAATGAAATGGTGGCAGGGACGTTCAGTACGACAACAGGATGCCAGGGTGTGTCAACAGAGTTGCAAAAGACAAACAGGGCTACTTTTATTCCTATTGATATAGTCAGAACAAGTGCTACTTTTCACGACAAAATAAGTTTATTTGAAAGACTTTGGTTTTGGCAGAAAATGAATGATTTAGTCATCAAACTAGTCGTTGATACATTTTTGACAAATTTGAATCTTTGGATATTCTATTGCTGACAAGATCAGTCACATGTTGACAACTACATCAACGAAATTACCACTTAGTTTTACTTACCAAGTTGTTTTTTTGTTGTTGTAGAAATGGGACATGCCTACCCTACATTACCCAGATTTCCCCGGGCTCAGACATAATAGTGACGCGGAATTATTTAATTTGCTTAGTTTCTGCTTTAGTTGTTCGTTTCTTTGTTTAAAATAAAGTGTTTTCGCAAATGGGTCTGTTTTTGTTTCCTGACAAATAGTACAATTTGTCAAATTGGTAGTAAAGCTTTGGATTTGGTTGTGTTGTAAAAATCAGGTCTCTGAGTTAGTTTTTATTAGTGTTAGTAAATTATGCCAAAAACATACATTTGTGAAATTAATTACAGTGAAATGTGAATTTAAACTAAATATTGTAATCAAAGTCTACATGTATTTTGAATCTGTAAAACTAATACGATTTTCCAAAAAATCGTTTGTTTAAAAGTCACCACACACATGCTCTAAAAGAAAACCACACACGGATTTAAAGTGGTTTTCATTTTGGCCCCAGCAAGGCGGTAAACTTAAAACGTGCCAGCAGGGGGCGCTCGACTCACTCGGCATGACAGGGGTCTGTGGAGAGGATGGGATGGAGTGGGTAACTGCTTCACTCTCAGGCACGGCTGAGGGTCCGGAGCCCCTGCGGGCACAGCTTAAGATGTCGGTCAGCTTGGTGGCTGGATACACAACGAAGACGAGGAGGAAATAATGAGGAATGAGGAAACCAAAACAGCGTAACAGATTCGACCAATCACGCCTCAAGTTCTGCTGGAGGTCAGGGACATGCGGCTTCGGGGAGTAAAGCTAGTTGATCAGAGATGTTTGAACGAAAAATGTAGTGTCTAAATTCAGCTGCGAATGTCTAAAAAGACTGGCAAACATCACTGACAGCCAATTAACGCAGCAGAACTGTGCTGCGAAGAACAAACAGAAGCATTTTCTCCAGAAAAAAAAGCCTCTGCTGATGTAATAACTCAAGGTGTGAATCAACCTACACATCTTCCCTTTCTGATCTTCTCCCTCCTGCTGCGAGTCGCAAAAGTCAAACATCTCTGCAAAAAAGTTAAGTGGAAGGAAAAACTTGCCATGACAGTATTTAAGTCTTTGTTTTCCAAATTAGCGCAAGTGAAAAATCCGTAAGTTTTACTTCACGACTGAACTCTTTCTTTAGGTGTTAGTCAATTAGTCGATTTCTTTCACACTTGCTGAGCTAATCTGGAATCCCTGGAGCATCTCCTGAACTTCATATATCTTATTATCCACATCACGGTCCAAAACTCCATTAGTCAACACACCAGCCAGAGCAAGCGGAACCTGGGCTGAGCATTCATCGGGAGACTTACAGAAGATGGCAGGAGCAGAGGCCACGGGTGATTGGCTGACATCTGAGGGGGCTTTAATCACTGAAGTACTATCTAGGCTCTTCCCTATTGAACATTTGGAGAGAGATTGGAAAGATCAAGCTGAGAAAAGCAGCCATGTGAGAACATCAATTGTTCATAATTTCACATCTGGTTGTCTAGCTGGCTTTTGGGCAAATCATTAATAAAGAACAGAAAGCTATCTGGCAACCAAAGTATATTCTCAACACTGCTGGTGACATCACCCGATCAGCTTTAAAATGTCAAACTAATCAACCATCCCTAATTGTCAAACTATTATGATCACACACACACACACACACACACACACACACACACCGTACACACCGTACACACCGTACACACACCAACTTGTTTCTTGTGATTCAAAAGCCCGCCAATAAGTTTTTATTACATATTTTTAGAATGCCGTTTGGTCAAACACATACGTCATAAATCGTCTTCTCACATTATTTAAACAGGCAGCAATTTCGAGGTTAGAAGGAGGAGCAGCTTGCGAGCAGCCAAGCCACTCTGGCATCTGCTAAAAATAGCTCAGCGCGAGGACGTGTCTGCGAGAAGAGGAGTGATGCTGACAGAGAATTAAAGGCAAGAATTACAGTTTGAAGAACGCCATTATGCGATAAAGCAAGCAACTTTCGCTGTTGCTGTTTTTTAAGCATGTTGAAAGCCAGTGACAAAGTGAAAGTGTAAAACTCGACCCACTGGTACTCCGCTTTACACAGTAAAACCTCATACGTACATCCACATTTCTGGATTAGGAAATCCATTTAATTTGAATTTTTGAATTAAAAACAAAACCAATTATCTCCACAATTTTAAATATAGCATATTCCAATTCTTGGGAAATTTGTCCTAAAAATGCAAAGAATACTAGGCTGATATGAAGGGATTCTTCCAGGACCCAAATAAGTGGCTGTCCAGATTAACCGGTTTGTAATTAACCAGGGTTTACACTGTGGAGCAGTGGGTAGCGCTGTCGCCTCACAGGTGTGACCAATGCAGTGTGTATTCCGCCTCAGGTCTGGATGAGGACGTACACGAAGATACTACATTTCCCAGAACCACCAGGTTCAGACATAAGTCGAATGCAGAGTTTGAATTCTTATGAGTGCACGAACCACTTTAATCTTTCTCACTTAGTAAACACTAGTGACTAACAAAAGCATTGCACATTGTGAGTTCCACAAACACTTCACAAGCAGTCTGTTCTGATTCTGAAACCGACACTCGTATCCGAACGTAACCGTGCAAGAATCTCCGGTATTACTTCATATACATATAAAGATTCCTAAAGAATGCACATCTGTCTTTAACTGGAAAGAAGCTTTTCATCACACATTTGCATCAATATGCAACATATGCAAATCACACAATCAGGAAGAACGATTTTTTCAATTTTGTGAAGCGAAGAGCAAAAAAAAAAAACTTACGAGCAGCATACTAACATACAAAACAGCAAAACATTTGGATGGTGTATATTAAATAAATGAATAAAAACGTTTTCTTGTGATTAGATAGTTGAGCTGGTAACACCAAAGTAGAAGGGTTCGGACATTGGAGTTCTACTGTAATTTTACTGTTAAAGCCGTAATATAACACCAAGTGGCGTCGAATAAAAGCTTTAGCTAAACGCATTATTGCACATAAATGGAAAGTAGTTAAATCTGGTTAATAGTGCTAGTAAAAAAATGTAAATTCAGTTTAAAAAATTAAAATTGTTCATTAAACATAAAAAATGTAGTCACGTTCTGCATGTCTAAGAAACAAAAAAGAAGAAAAAAAAACTATACACTAAAATAACTATACTGTATTTGTTTAGTTAATAAAATCCTAAAACAAATAAAAATGGCCTTTTTAACATTTCCAGCTATGATTCTAAAGCAACTCTTATACTCAAGAACTCAAGTTGTAAGTTTTACTCGTGCAAAATGTATGAGAATTTTGGGAGGTAAATTTGATTTGAGTTGTGCTTCAGTGCCGCTGTCAGGAATCCACGCAATCCATGCTTAAACTGCCAGATTAATGTACTTTTGCACATGTAAATGCACACACTTCCCACGCCGCTTCACATTTATAGCCCTTCAGAGATAAAAATACAGTCAAGGTGTCCTTGCAGTCTTCCGGAACATTCCCAGAGGACAGAACGATTAAACTGACACTCAAAGGAAGTGCTGAACCTCGGTCGGGATCTGACACAATCGCTTTGGCCTTTCTGTCGGTCTAGTTCCTCCTCCATTAGCCTATTTGATGTTCAGGATTGATACATTTTTCATTCATTTTTCAAAGATAAGTGTAACAGATGAGTGCGCTGAAGCGTGTGCTAGGGTCTCACCTTTGACGTCTTCATCCTCGATGGTGGTGTTGCTGCTGTCGGAGGATTCCTGCGGAGCGAACAACATCAGTGAAACAAAAGACCAAACACACAAACACACTCACTACAATTACAGAATGACATATTTCATCCCAGTTCCTCTCTCTTAGTTTCTGCAAATGCCACAAACCTAACGTGCTGTGTAACTTTTATTCACTCATCTATTCCTTTTTCAAGTTCCTCTTTATTCTATCCATCCTGTCATGCTTGTTTATCTGTCTGTCTGTCCATCCATCCATCCATCAATCTGTCTGTCATCCTTTTGTTCTTCTGTCCTCCATCCATCCATCCATCCATCCATCCAGTCTGTCAGTCCATCCATCCACCCATCCATCCATTCATCTGTCTGTCCATGTGTTCATCCATTTCCATGTGACTGAGCAGACACATAATAATAAAACTAAAAAAATAATTTAGTTTTAGTTTATGATCAAATCACCTGATCTGCTCGTATTATTCTCAACAGGCTATAGTTGGATTTCAACAATATGTACATATATACTGTACATATGTATGCTTCACATGTACACAAACACACATACACACACACACACATTATGGATAAGTTTTTTGTGACATGTACAATGAGAAACTGAAAGTGAATGTACAAAATCAAATGCTGCACTGCTTCTGCTGGACAATGTCACATGCACAAAATACAGTGATTAACAAAAGAAGCCAAAAGGTGAAGCAGTGGAGAAGAGGAAAATGAAAGAAACAGAGAGGATGAGAAAGAATGTACCTTGATCCCATCCACTGGGTTATGGATAACAGTGGTCTGAGGCTCCTGAAGAGAAAAGCAGCAGGCAGAGAAATTAAGAAGAAAAGAGGGAGAAAGTGAAAGATAAAATGCAAGCGAGACATGGAATGCAAATCAAGTTCAACTTAAGCTGATTAATAAGTGAGATATGGTGAGCGGCTGCTGCTAATGGAAAGGAGGAGATCATTAGTTCTTGTTACAGCCCGGCGACACCAGCCATTCACATCAGAGACCACAACATCACCACCAGCCCAGTCTTACACACATCTTCAGGAAGAACACAACCCTGGCTGCTGGCTGAACGGCACAACCAAACGCTAATTTATTTATTTACAGAATAAACTGTATGTTTATGTAATGTAAAAATTATATATATATATATATATATATATATATATACATACATACGTGAGTATATTTTAAATAAACAATTAATGAATACCATATATACACACAAACCAACATATATATAACCGACGTGTATATATAAATATATACAATATAATGTATATACATTTTCAAAGTATATAACCTTTTAGAAATGATATATTGTATGTGTGTATATATATATATATATATATATATATATATATCTATATATATACATACGTATATAAACACACACACACAAATATATATATATATATATTTTTTTTTATTTATACAAGTAGAGACACATTATGCATGTGTGTGTATAGTAAACAAACATGTAAATGTAAACACACATGTGTGCTTCTTCAGAAGACTGATACATGTGCGTAAAGTGAGAATCTTAAAATGAGAATGAAAGACTGAACCAGAATTTGAAAGTTTAATTTGAACAAAGTAAAAAAAATAAATAAGAAAAACACCTTGTGTCCTGAAAACAACGTTCATGCACAGACGCATCTTGATGAAGGCATGAAGCTGAATGACTGAGAGGAAAATGCTTGAGTGTGTGAAGCGAGCAGCATCTAAGACAGGGGGTCTTAGACAGAGGCGGACGCAAACAGAAAAGTGCGAGACCAAGCGACATGATGGAGCCAGAGAGGAAAAAGGAGGTAAATACCAAAGCAGGAGAAGGGACGTTTCCTTTGGGACTGGTGACTATGCTGTTTTTCACACTGTTCGACTGTGGCTGTGTAGAACACAAACAAGTGTTAATGGATGTCGGTGGGTGTTTAAAGCTGTGTACACAAAAAAAAGGGGGAGTGATAATTAGTTTGGTGCGGGATTGTTTCATCTCCACTCACAACAACATTTTTCAGAATACGGAATGTGTGGCCGTTGCTGTACAATTTGTTCAGATGAGGTTTTGTCTTCTAAAAAATATAAAGAACCAGAAATGTGCAATATCTAGCAATACAACTTATATATTATATTGTTATATATATTATTTTATATTAATAGTTGAACAACTACACTTTCAGTTAGCTCAGTTTGTCTTCCCTGATCCATAAAAACAGTGAATAGACATACTGGTACACAATTGTACAGTACGCATACGTATAATAAAATTAGATAAAATTTAACATTTAGATTTTAAATTTAGATAATATAATTTAGATATTAAGATTTTATCAATAATAGTAATTATAAATCGTGGTCCAAAAATTACTTTTTTATTTATACACATAAACAAAGAGACTAGTTGTTTACATTTCACACCATATAAAAATACAACTGACTGTTTGACCAGGACGGGGCGTAACTAAACTTAAATATTGTCTAAATGCGTATACAAACAATACAGACGAATGCTCCTCACACTAATCCGTATTTACGGAAACAAAACCCCACATTTTATTCATTTCAATTTTAGGTTTGGAATTAGGGGGTGCTTATATTCCACGTGGTACAGATATATTTCCTCACTAAATCCTGATCCGTGCTTCTCCATCTTGTTCAAACATTATTCTGTCATATCAATCTCATTTTAACACCATTTGGAGTCATGTGACTCGGCACAACTCACTCATAATGTCACTTTCTCCAAGACGTGCCTCAAAACGATGGAGTCTGTGTACTTCAGACTGCTTACATCATTTTAACCATGGAATGAGTTGGTGTGCTTTTTTAGATTTTAAATTTAGCGACTCAAATGTGAGAGAAAAGTAGTATGTTATTTTAAACTTTCAGCAGTGAAAAACGTGATACTGTATTTCGATACAGTGATTGTTGTTGGTGTACACTGACAAACTTAATGGCACACTATATATTAACATACTACAATAATATATCATGCTAATATATTAGTTTTTATTTTGTAAGTTTTTTTTTAAGAAGATTCAATAATAAACAAATAACTGTGTCTAGTTTATTCATATTCACTAGTTCATAAATCACAGACATTAGCTCAATTTGCTAACTGCGTTGTGTAAAAAGGTAAAATGCTACAATTTGGCTTGAACGTTAAATTTTGCGGATTTAAAGATTGCCACTGTTCAACACTGGGTTTTATATAAGGGCAAATCTGCTTCCTGAAAATGCACTTCCGGAATTTGGGATTTTTGTTAATGACGTGGAATCAAAAATTATCCACGGAGGATTGGAAATAAATACCGTTTACTGTCCCTTTCATGCAAATAGCAGATACGTGTTCAGAGCGATTTACATAGCATTATCATTTTAAATGTGGACTATGATCCCTTGGATTTGAACTTATGATCTTATGTTCCAACTGAGCTCCTGTTTATCAGGACTGCTTAGGTACAAAAAGCGTTAAAGAGAAATAGAAAAAACAAAAAACATTTTTAAGGTGTATTTATGACTTAAATGAGTTAAGAGAAAGTTCACTTTACTTGAAGACCGGAGTACGTAGAATGAGGTCAGATAAATCATGAATTGTCTCCTTTAAAGTTACTCACGGAAATGTAAAAACAAATTATCACGCTTTTATAATTATAATTCCCTTTATAATAGAAAGTAGAACTTGCCTCTTTATACCACATACATTTGAGTTGAAACTATACATTGAGAAAATAGGAAAACAATATTTAATGCCAGTTTGAGTCAATTTAGGTATAAACAAATGTATTAAAATAAACGATAAAACTAATTCAGTCGACTCAATAATTGTTTCTTTTTATTGATTAATTGTTTCTTCAAGTTACTTATGACATAAAATAAATAACCTGCAGACACACAAATTTATAGGAGAGGCAGTTTCACTCCAGACACACCTTAGCTGAATGCTACTTAAAGAAGCGTTTTATGTTTGACTCAGTTCTAGGCATAAACAGTTGCAGTAAACGTGACATTAAAATTTGAAGAATAATTTGGAAAATGAATAGGGAATATTTTGAAAAACGAATAGTAGTGGATCCCCAACCACACACACACACACAAATACAACAGATGGGCCATAACACCAACAACAAAACACCAAACACAAACTCTCATTCTCAAGTCCGTAAAAACATCCCAGACACGACAAGCGTCGACTATAATGACACTACAAATCATCTAAAACGATGAGCTGAACGCAGAACGGCAGGTCTGAACATCCACGTGTTTCAGCAGCCATTAAAATGCCAACTTTCAAAAAACGATTCAGACAAGAACCAAAAATAAACCGGTTTTGATGAATTCAAAGCCACATGAGAGTCAGACAAAGGCTGTGAATAAAAGAACAAGAGATTTAAAACAAAAGTGACTGTTCTGCACTGATCAGTAGTGCGGGTTCTTGAGACGGTTACGGGAGATAAAGAGTTAAACGCATGTCAAGCATAACATCAATCACTCAAACAGAAGCGAAGGATTGACACGAAGTGCGGGCAGATTTCAGTAAAGAGGATGTTCTGGAATATAAATGATGGTTAATGTACACGACCGCAACATTTTGAGTGTGTAAAAACAAGCTAAACCGGAGAGAGAACGTGTCGGATCTGGGGAACCAGGAGGGAGATGGCACCATTCTAGATAGCTTGGGAGAGAAACGACATCCCCCGGCTTTCATAATTTAGCAGCTCACAACAGACTTTGTATAGTTACAAAGCCAGAAGAGACTGGCCCCAGCACGCCATGTTCTCCAAAAAGGTCGTTTTATATCTCGCTTTAACAGTATTTTGTTTTCTAGCCATTGTCACCTACCGGCTTGCTCACTAGACACTAGTCAAAGTCCACACCATTGTTTTCCTTGTAAAAAAAAATTTTATCGCATAAAAATATTATTTGTGTTTTTTAATTTAAAAATATAATTTTTGGAGATGGGTTTTGAGACAGTCTAATGAACTAAAAAGTGCTTTATAAGCAAATTTAAATTAAATATTTTATTCATGAGCAAAAAAGGTGTATCTATTGACAATTATAAAAAATATATAATAAATAATTAATTGTTAATAAACATGAAGAAATAATTAAGCATGAACACATTTGGTTAAATATTTATTAATGTTGAACATTAAAAATAAAATTGATTAATTAAGAAAAATAATTTATATATAAATATATAATTATATATTTATAATTATATAATTTTTAATTATAACAATTATACTATATAATAAATTCTTTGTGGACAACTTTTGCTTTCCTTTAAAATAACAATAAATTCCATCTATAGAATCGTCATATACAGTACAGTAACACAGTTCGACCCTACAAGCAGTTCATGGATTCTTATTTAGATTTTTTTTCCATATTAGGCCGTCGGGCCAAACCAGGGGTCCTCACGGGACGATGATCCCCCCCGGGCTCTAGTCTGAGCACCTCGGGTCTACACAAACCGACTGCTTCCTGAATTGAACAATTCTTGAAGCTCTTTACCCATCACACTTTTTTTGGAAGGATGATCTGCTCGAGAGAAAACGTCTGTCAGCAAGGAATTGCTGAACAAAAATGAAGGGAATTGTCAGAACGAAGCCAGTTGCTAAGCGATGAGCAAAGTTCAGTGGAAGAGTCTATTTCTGGTCGAGTTCGACAGCTATTCCTGGCAGGAGCAGGAGCTTCCCAAACAAGGAGGCCAACCCGCCCTCCACGGCTTTCTATATCCTGCTCATGCTCCGGAATGGAGAGGTTGAAGTGGAAGGGGAAATGATGGATTGATGAGGGATGACCGGGGGGGAATTAGTCACGGGGGCAATAATGTTGCCACCTGCTCGTGGAAAAAATAAAAGATAAGTGTTGGTGTTACAGTTGGGAGCGAATTGTTGGTGATGATGCAGTGTTTAACCTGTAAACTGATGGAGGACGAGTTTTGCTGATTCAGACTCACAAAATATAGCAAAGCCAAAACTGCTTTCAAAACTAATGGTGCTGGAACAACTTCTTCACAAACTGAATCTTCTGAAAAAACATACATACCTATCTCTCTCTCTCTCTCTCTCTCTCTCTCTCTCTCTCTCTCTCTCTCTCTATCTATCTACACCCAATCACTCACTCTCATTCAAACACTCTTCATTAATAACTAACACATCGACTAACTAACTACCTCACTAACTAACTCACACCCTCATTCACTCACTCTCCAATTCAGTAAAATGCTCATTTACTCACTCACTCACTCACTCACTCACTCACTCACTCACTCACTCACTCACCCACTTACTCACTCAATCCATCAATCAATCATACTGACTCTCATTCAAACACTGTCCATTAATAACTCTCTCACCCACTCATCCACTCGCTCACTCACTCACTCACTCACTCACTCACACCCTCGTTCACTCACTCAACTGTTCACTAAAACACTCACCAACTCTTCTCTAAAGATAAAATAAAAAAAATCTGACATAATTCTCTTGAACTACATCCATCTCTCCTGGGGTTGCTAACATTAGAATGTACAGCCGCATTCAAAGAAACTAATTAATAGATACGTCAAGAAGATCTATTTCTACCTCTCTCCACTCATCACTAGCTTTGTCATTAAAACAATAAATGAAGTTTTTTTGACAAATAAATGACAAATATATTCTGCCATCAGTTCGGATCGGCAAAGTACAATTCTACAGTTTGGAAAATGTGCTTCATGCCCCTAAATCGGACACTTTGCATTGAACTTGACGGTGTGATGGAGCTTGGCAACGAAACCAGTTTCTGAGACTAATTCTGCACAATGTTCTTGAGTTAATCTGAAGACCACATGAAATTCCAAAGTCTGAGCCGATTGCATCTCCGGACTTTTCACAGTATGCGCCTTAGCATCTTCTGACATCAGAATACCATAATTTGGTACACCACTTGAAAGCACAAACATGGAATTACTGATCTATGACCTGTAACGCTCTGTAAAAAATGAAATCTTAATCTGAGCGATGGGTCTGAAACCCTGTTTCAGCTTGGAGTGTCACAGAAGCGGAGCGGATTTTCCTTGGGCTGCGTTTCCATAAAAACCGAAGGCTAAAGCATTACACAATATATGATTAATGGTCTAAGCGAGTCCGAGGATTATTCCCCAGATTACTCTGCGCATCCAATCCCTAATAGAAGGAAATGACAGGTTGGTTTCTACTCCTGGCTTGCCGCTGAGGTGAGAGCCGACCTTTATACTCTGCCTGAGAGGATTATCTGTTATCAGAACAAAAGTGCACTCTCTCTAACAGCTCATTAAAGGTCGGAGGTCAACATCTGTGAGCCAAAGACCTGACGATGCGGGGACATATCCACACACGCCTGCTTTTGTTCGTATTCAGTGCTACTCCATGTTTTAAATGATCATCACTTCCCTGACCTTCTGATGCTTCATCTGCTTCTTTGCAATTCCAGCAACGACCGTAATCCCAAACACTGCTGACCAGACTCTTCATCCGCTGTACAAGTGACTTCTTTTTCTGATTCTGTTCTCATGTTCTTAGGTCAGAATTCTTGTCTAAAAAAGGGATAAATGGTTTTTGCAAAAAAAAAAAAAAGCATTTCGGATTTTTATTTGGTTAATTCGGTCTGAATCAGCTGCTGGTTTCATTAACCAGTGTTCCAATTAAACAGAAATGATTGTGGTTGTGTGTGTACTGAATATACAAATATACTGTCTGTATGTATATCCAAATGTGTAGAACATATAGTTGGCATTACAGCCACTGCAACCTGGCCCTGAATAGATGGAAGGATGGGTGGATGGATAGAACAGAATAGATAGATAGATAGATAGATAGATAGATAGATAGATAGATAGATAGATAGATAGATAGATAGATAGATAGATAGATAGATAGATAGATAGATAGATAGATAGAGATGGATGGATGGATGAATAGATGGGTAGGTGGCTGGACTGCCAGATAGAATAAACAAAGAAAAATGAAAAATAATAACAAAGACTATGTAATCTAAAAAATATCCATCCATTGTCCAAGCCGTTTTTCTCTAAAACGGACCTAATCTGGCAATATTGACCTGCCGCGTCTTTCACTCAGCTCAGTTGAATGAAAGCTACAGTTTAATCCTACAGAAGTCAAGCACGAAGAACAACAAACAGCGCAAGCCAACGCAAAACTGACGGGGGAAAAGATGAGTAAGAAAGGAAAGGCCAAACGATGGCGTCTTACCTTGACTTCCGCCTTCTTGTTGAGCAGGCTCTTGGCTGCTGCAGACGGGGAGAGAGGAAGAGCAAACATCAGCACGCTAGAATCAGAGCCACCGTCACCATCACCAGAACACAAAGTCTCCGTCCCAGTCGGAGAAATCCCCTTCCTTTCTGTCCCGTCCCACACCCACAGGATTAAGGCCACCTAAACCGCCACATGTGAAGCGTGCGCACACACACTCGTGTGGTGATGACCATTCGCGTGGTGCGCTCACATCCAAAAGTCAGACGTTAGTGACTGAAATGCAGATGAGAGACAGAACACTCACATATTTGCATAGTTTAAAAAAACATGTAAAAAATAAAACATACACAGACGCACACACATATACGTATATATATATTTTATTATACATGAGTGTAGAAACTATGAAATATAAAAAATCTGCACGCATGCATGTATAAATGTATGCACCTATATGTATTTGTGCTTATTTATATTATTTTTAAATATACGTATATGTATACACTGTACAGTATGTGTGTACATATACACACATTTTATTTTTAATGATAATATATAATCACCACTATAATAGACAGTATACATCCATGTATATATTATGCAATATGATATACAGTACTGTATATTTACACATATAACATAACACATGTATGAATTACTGTATTTATATACCGTGTGTATACATTAAGTTATATATATAGTACATGTCAAATATTATATACAATATATAAATGTTTCATTAACAATAAAATATTTCTTACATAAAGCAGTTTGTAGAAAAATATCTTAGTCATTAAAATTATAAAAACATTTTATATAAAAAAAAAAATATATATATATATATATACACATTTGCGTGTATACATACACATACAATACAGTGTGTTTATCTGTATATATATATATATATATATATATATATATATATATATATTTTTTTTTTTTTTTTTTTTCAAGTGAGATACAGATTAACATAATGGTGAAGAATCGTGTGAACCAAAAAAACGCAACTGCTTTTGTTTAATTCCTTTGGCTTGTCAAAAACACAAAGAAAAAGCACTACATATTCAATTTGTTTCTAACATCCGGTGACTTTGCCGTCCAACGAGTGCAAAGGGAGGAAGAGAAATTAGTGAGAAGACAGTGAAAAGAGAGAGAATCTTACCTTGACACACATTTTAGAGGCAGAGAGAAATGGAGAGAGGGAGAGGTTAAAGAAGATTAAAGAGAGACAAAGCACTTGGAAGACATGTTTGTCCAGAGAAGAGCAGGGGGTTCAAATGCTTTTCCTAACTTCCAACTAAACTATCCCCGTTTTTGGTTTGCTGTCAAACCAAAAGCGCAGTGGCACTATTCCAGTCAAGTGAACAATCCGCTCGCAAACAAAGACCCCACGCCCGCGTTCTGTGGGGGGGAAAGCTCCGCGTTGGCCTCTGTGGGAGAAAAAATTCCACACGACAAATGAAGATCATGTCTACACACTAAACATGGAACGGTAAATCACCGCAAATGGCATATTACAGACGACTGGAAGAGAATATCAATACAAAATGTGCTGTGTTTACGCTAAATCCCACTGTGATGTCCCTTTGAACCCCCTTTTGTGAAAATGTTGTAGACTGAAGGCACATGCACTGGATCGAATCGGACCGGGCCTGGATCTCCTGCATGCACACGTGCAAGATTCATTCGCCAGCAGGCAGACACGAGGAGGAGAGAAACCTTTAGTTAAGAGATGTGACAGACACACACTTAAAACTCGCGGATAACAGTCCACAGACCTGCGGATGGATGCGGAGAAAGAGAAAACGACAAAAGAAAAAAAGAGAATAATGGAAATGGTGAGAGGTGGAGCGGAAAAGCATTTGAATGCTAGTGAGGAGTCTAACCAGCTGGTTAGCTTAACCACGCCAGACCATTAATAAACCAGAAACGCTGCTTCATAAAAACAGGTCGACTATTTTTCTGCTTTAACCTGGTTTATTTGTTGGTCAAAAAACATCAGTGAGATTCTGTGTTAAACCCCGCTCACACTGACAGTGACATGTCTGAGTGTGGAAGATGTGAAGAGATGAAGGAATCTGAAGCACAACTATTATTTTGTTTAATCACGATAAAGCGGGGGGGGGGGCACAAGACAAAAAGAGAAAACAGAAAGAACAAGTGACAAACAAACACAGAGAGATAGTTAATGACAAGAAGAGAGAGAAGCAGGAGTGCACAAAACTGTTTTCAGTGAGAGAAAACGGATGAATGAACCAACAGAAAAAAGAGAAGACTGAGAGAAATAACTAAATATTGTATTAGAAAGTATGTATTAGGAAAGAAAAACAGAGTTTGAAAGTGAAACACAAAGACATGGAGAAAGAATAACAAAACAACAGAAAGGAAGCATGAAAGAGAGAGAGAGAGAGAGAGAGAGAGAGAGAGAGAGAGAGAGAGAGAGAGAG
>CM051494.1:9363168-9387784 GCA_028031935.1 Paedocypris micromegethes | reverse complement strand
GAGAGAGAGAGAGAGAGAACAATAGACATCGAGACATATTATTAAAAGACAGGTAACGGTAAATAGACTATTAGATAGAGAGAGAAAGACATACAAACTCGTAAAGAGACAGATAGACAGACTGATTGGAAAGTTTTAGACAGACAGACAGAGATAGACAGACAGACAGATAGATAGATACACAAACAGATTGGAAGGTTTGAGAACAGACAGCTAGATAGACAGACGGACATAAAGTTTTTATACTTCTGATCATAGGGCCACTGGTAACAATCACATGCTTAATGCTTAATCTGTATGATGGAGTGAAAAGGAGGAGGAATGGAGGGATCAGATGCAGGAGTGATGATGGGAGGGCGAGGTCTGCGTGAGATGGGAACGGGAACTACCTTGTTCTACTAGACCAGCGGTGGTACCGGCCATTGTGGCGGCAGCAGAGACGGTGGATGGCGCCGTGGTCTGTCTGCCCACTGCCAAACACACACACATATGCCATGGTCCACTGGATCTCAACTGGTTCTGCCTCCAAACCCAGAACTAACCAATCCCCCGCCAGTGTTCCGTTTGTCTTTATGCTATCAGTTCAATGTATGGTGGCGACTTCAAGGGTGATGAAAGGTGTATTATTATTATTATTATTATTATTATTATTATCGTTGTGTATTTTACACCAAGTTCGAAGTTCTAGTGGATTTTCAAGATATCGAAGTTCTAGTGGATTTTCTTCCAAGTTCCAAATTAAAAGTTGTGATTCATAAATTTAGGGGAACTGAGTGTAAGTCTCTGTTCGCTTAAGATCTATTTCCATACATACAATTATTTCTTACCAACACATATTTGAGGAAAATACAGAGTTTAAACAAGTTTTGAGTTTCATTGAAACTTTCAGCCCCTGATAGTCTATAAAACGGATCACAAACGAATCAAGCAGAACTTTGAAAATACGTACTCTATTAATACATTAAGACTATGACATTGGCTGTGGAAATAAATAATACATTAATAAAATCTTTCTGAAAAACGAGTCTACTCTGCTGTGTTCCTGGGTTTCCCTTCACCAGTTGAGAACCTTGAGCGGAGAAAAAACCCGATCGCTAAGAGTTAGTGTGGACAGAGATTAACTGGAACACTGCTGGAACTCACGGCCGCCCTGTAGGAAAGATAGAACAGAAACCACCAGATATTTCTGTCTCGTAACGTAATGTTTCTCCGTCACTGTGGAGTAAAGAACAGTCCTGCTCTCCTTGAGGGTTCAGAGAACGACACGTATAAAACACAAAGACCTGTGATGAATCCAATTGAACTAGAAAAAGGAACGACAACTAAAAGACATCAAACACAATGTGTTTTTGTGTTAAAAAAATATTTATAAAAAAATTTTCTCAAATGATCAACATTGCATTTTTATGTGAAATTTTCAATTTTTTAAATACTCGAATAAAACTGGATTGAAGCATGGTTTAAAGCACAAGTTATTAGAATCATAAAAATCATTTTCTAACGTATTTTCTAGTTTATATGTACACACTGAACAATAATTCTTATTTTGCAAATGAAAAAGAAAATGTTTGATGCACGTCCACAAACTGTGTGTGTGTGCGTGTGTGTGTGTGTGTGTGTGTGTGTAATTTTTAGTCATACATTTTAATAACAATAATTTTATTTATTTAATTTATTTATTGGATGATGCAATTTTAAATATGTGGTTTAAATAATTATCAGGTAGTTTTCAGTCCATTTCAATAATTTCAGTAAGTTTTTTTTTTTTTTTTTTCGATTTCTCAAATGTGTAAATTACAATGACATAGTTTAACAAAGTAAATCATGCTCAAACTTTTCATAAAGTTTCATTGAGATGAGTTTTTCATGTTTTTTGAGTTTTGTGTATAAATTCATAAATAATTCTAATTCTGTGGATGAAAACATATAGGAATTATAAGAACAGTATTCTACTGTACATGTAAAAACATTATGTTTACCAATAACTGCAATATTTGTACTAAATATATTTATTTATAAAATATATATATTTAAATTATATATATATTTATAAAAATATTTATTAAATATTAAAATAAAAATGTATGCAGAATTGATCTCGCTTTTTTTCTGCCACAAGGTTAGAAGAGCGGAGTGTCTCTGTCACTCCCACGCGTCCCCCAACACTGAGTCACCCCAGGGGACGAGTTAATTACAGTAATGAGAGCAGAGAAAAGATTGGCCATGGAAACCAAAAAGAGAGAGATAGGAGCCACGAAGAAAAAGAGGGAGGGAGACAGAGAGAAAAAGAGAGCGTGAAGAAATGTGAGAGTGTGAGAAAAAAAAGATGATGGAAAGAGCTGAACGAAAAGGATGAGGGACCGATTAGGCGGGAAGAAAGACAAGGAGAGGAAGAATGAATGTAAAGGTGTGTGTGCGTGCGTGTGTGTTAATGAGAGAGTGAGAGAGAGAAATGGAGGAAGAAACAAGAGTGGGTGGAGTGAAAGAGAGAGAGAGACAGAGTGGGCGGGCGGCAAGGAGAGAGAGGGTGGGGAGGAAGAGCTAGTATCAGAAAAAGAACGAGGAATGACATACATTGGGCGAGCGGAAACGACGGTAAAGATAGCGTGAGCGATGGAGGGAAAGACAGAGTAAAGCATAAAGAGATGGAGAAATATACAGAAACAGTGTTGCCGCCGCCCACCAGCCTGCTGCCGAAGCACCAGAGCGTGTGACTGTGTGAGTGTGTGTGTGTGTGTGTGTGTGAGGTGAGAGAGCAGATGCTTCATCACGGCAGAAATAAATTCCATGTTATTACGGAGGCCGGTTCTCACACAGCTGCAAACATCCTGAATCAGCCGCACACGCCACGTGTCTCGCTCCGGTGTTCGGTGTCAGAATGATCTGAATTCACACATCCGCAGTCGTTGGACGCGACTCAAGCAGTCAGATCAAACCAAACACTCAACCCACATCACAAATCTGCCTGGAATCATTAAAATGTTGAAGGCTATTCTGACTTCAAATTGATCAAAATTGATGAAAAAACTGAAGCCTTCTGTCTGTCTGTCTGTCTGTCTGTTTGTCTGTGCATCAGTCAGTCTATCTGTTTAACGTTTAGCACCAGTCTGCCTGTCTGTCTGTGTGTTTGATTGTCTATCTGTGAGTCTGTCTGCTGCCTGTCTATCAATCCATCTGTTTGTCAAACAATTATTCATCTGGCACAAGTCTCTCTGTCTAGCGTCTGTTTGTTTGTTTGTCTGTCTGTCTATCAGCCTGTCCATGCATTTCTGTCTTCTTTTATATCTATCTATCTATCTGTCTGTCTGTCTATACATACATACATGCATATATCTAATTCATCTGTCAAGCTCTGTCTCTGTCATAGATCCATCAAGCCAATCATTTGTGTTTGTGTGTGTGTGTGTGTGTGTGTGTATACAGTAAATATGTCAATTTCTATATATTTTTTTCTGAAAACAAAGCCTAACATTAAGTCTAATTGTAAACTAACTAACTGATCTAGTCAAACGCCTTTAACAAGTCGCACAACAGAGCAAATTAATGGATAAGTCTGAGTGAAATATGGCAGTTACGCGACACTCAAAAAAAGGGATACATTTAAAGGTAAAACAGACTTATACTATAGTCACATAAGTATAATAAACTGGCTATTTTTGCCAAATGATGTATGTCATTGTAATTGAAATATGTCAAAAATATGAAACAAAATGGAAAAAAGGTGTATTGTTTTGTATCTATATATAGCACATTCCAAACACACACACGTACAGAAAAATAAAAAATACAGAAAACACATGTCACACATATGCCCCGAGGACTGAGCGCGACTGAAGCGGTTCTACAGATGTTGTGCTTTCCACAATGTGTTGGATGAAACAAGTTGATAAACTTGAACATAGACAAACACATTGGGTGCATAAACTCCATCAGTAGAACACACTGGTTGGACTTACCAGAGAAGTTGCGTGACACCAGCATGGTGGTCAATATTGCCCCCTAAACACAACAAAAAGAAAGTGTCCCAGACGGAACAGATCCACTAGACATCGTGAACATCTCCAAACCTTGAGCTTCCTTCTTGCATTGAACTTCTTCAGACACTCGACTGTCTCCTGCCTGTGCATCATGGACGCCACGGTTGATCGTTGCTAAAACAAGGGAAAAAATTCATTCATCTATTACTAGAGATTCTTCACGTTAAATCATATACAAACAGCACAACGTGAAAAACAGGGACAAACAACTTGCCATGAGGGGCAAAAACTCGGAACAGAAACACTTTTCAGAACAAAACAACCACACTTGAAATCAAGAGGACTTAAATAGCAAGAGCAAATAGCAAGAGACTAAACAACGTCCAAAAAGAGTACAAAAAACTTTTTTCAAAAAGCTCTTAGATGCAAAACCCGCAATTGAAACCGATGAAACCAACTGCAGAAAGTATTACAACAAAACTCAAAAAGTAAACGAGGGGCGCCGGAAATAACACAAGTTATCACAAGTCTTTCAAAATAAGAGTCTCCTTTGCTTTTACTGCCAGATGGGAACTCAAACTGAAATACGCAATAACACATAATTTAATCTGTATAATGCAGTAATGGTAAATGGAGTGATGTGGAAATACTCACGCAGACCCACGGGTGTTTGAGAGCCTCCTGGGCTGTGATTCTCTTGACTGGATTGATGGTCAGCATCTGGTTTATGAGGTTTTTGGCTTCCGGTGTGACCGTGTCCCACTCCGGCGAGGGAAACTGTGGAGAACATCAGCAGCCATCAGCGCACGCATCAGGACATCAGGACATCAACGGAACACCACTCACATCGTAAGCGCCGGCTTTGATCTGTTGGTAGAGTTTGTGTTGGTCTTCATCCCAAAAAGGAGGGTATCCCACAAGAAGAATATACAGGATAACTCCTGAAAAGACAGAACAGTGATAAAGGCCATAATAACACTCGCGTTCGGTTAATCAGATCAGCCACTTATTTGGCCCGAACGCTTATTTAAGCACACATCATTTTTGAAAGTCATTTCCGTTTCAAATTATTTTTATTGATAAAAACTGTGCTTTTCTTTCAAAAACAAGAACATTTCTAAGTTACTCCAAACTTTTGAACGGTAGTTTGAAGTGAGATAGATAGATGATAGGGAGATGGAGGGAGGTAGTAAGAGAGGTAGTGAGAGAGAGAGAGAGAGAGAGAGAGAGAGGAGTGGTAGCGAGAGAGGAAGTGTTAGGAGAGAGAGAGAGAGAGAGAGAGAGAGAGAGAGAGAGATAGAGAGAGATAGAGAGATAGGAGAGAGGGAGGTTGTGTGTGTATGTGTTGTGTGTTGTTTGTGAGAGACCAAATGAGACAGACCGAGAGAGATGTAGAAAGAGTTAGTGTGTGTGTGTGTGTGTGTGTGTGTAGAGGAGAGAGAGAGAGAGAGAGGGGCTGAGGGAGCTGAGATCGGAGCGAGGGGCGGGAGGTTGTGGAGCTCAGTGGGAGATCTGCGCTAGATAGCTGAGCTTGATAGTAGGTCGGAGTAGTGAGTTTGAGGAGAGAGAGAGAGATGAGAGGGAGGGAGGGAGGGAGGGAGGTAGGTAGAAAGTAGATACACGTGGCAACCTCCTTCTGACAGCACCTGTGGAGGAGAAGTTCTCCTCGTCTGAGTGTGTGCGTGCGGGGTGTTAAGAGAGAAGGCAGATAGAAATAGACCAGAACAACTCCATCGGGGAGAAACGTGTGACTCACCACAAGCCCAAATGTCCACAGGTTTTCCATACGCTTCCTTCCTTAACACTTCAGGAGACAGATACCCCGGTGTTCCAGCAAACCCTGCAATCCAGCACCAAACACACCACTCAGAAACCACTCAGTGTCTATCTCTCTGTCTGTCTGCCTGTCAGTCTGTCTGTCTATGTACAAATGATGCGATTTATGATCATACAGAACCCCGTTTACCATTTGGATTTAAAGTCACGAATATTTTGACATTTTTCAACAAACATCGATGCAAGAATCGGTTTCATATGAAAATAGTTTTGTTTCATTATGACAAAAATCCACGTACACATTCGGGTCAAACATGATGTATGTACAATCAAATGTACCAAATACTCAATGACAATAATGAAAACCGAGACATGTTTACCAATGATTCCAATCATAAAACGAATGTGTAAAACTGCATTTGTTATCCTGAAAAACTAATTATATTAGAATAATACAAGCCTGTACATTTTCACAAGGGTTTTAGTCCGAGTTTTAAAGAAAGGTTCCTTCAATCCTGCATAAACACACACACACACACACACACACACACAAACACACACAGCATTTAAGGTCAAACTCTAGGGTGAAAGTCTCCACATACCAAACCAGGCCTGCTGGTCTCCTTGTACTTCGATGGCCAGGCCAAAGTCGGCGAGCTTGACGGCCGCGTTCTTGCATTTACTGGCCAGGAGCAGGTTTTCTGGCTGGGGGGGAGATCAGGGTTGCACTCGTGTTACAGCCCGACCAAAATCTGATACACATCACCTTTTAATACTCAACGCGTAACATACAAGCACAGCTGCGACGGCTTCCCAAACATTTGCTCGGTTCAGTCACTAAACACCAAAACCCGACTGCTCCGTATTTCACATTAAATCAACTGCCGCCGCTCTTCCGTGACAGTTGTGCGGCTTTGATTGACATTTATTGGCATGCGACGTGACCGACGTGGTGCGACTGAAGCCCCACTAGCGGCAAACGCTTGAGAACCGTCTCTGTTTATAATATACCGCATTTTCCGGACTACAAGGTGCACTTAAATTCCTAAAAAAATAGTTTAGGAACTGACTGTGCGCCTTATAATCTGAAATTATATCACAAAGTAGGCTTTGTTTAAAAAAAAAAATTATTAGGAAATAGACATTTATTACTGGTGCGCCTTATAATACAGTGTGCTTTATAATCTGAAAAGTACGATAATCATATTATTCGCCTGAATAATATGCCATTGCTGAAGTCTGTTTTTAGTGTGTGTTTTAATTCTAAACCATATTTGTTTGCGTCACTAAAGCTTCCAAGTCCACCTCTGAAACATCCTGCAAAACAATAATTGAATTATAGATTTTACTGATCATGGGATAAAAGCCAAAAACATGCATAATCGTGGGAAATGACGCTAAAAGGACATGTTTTAAATTTAAATAGGGTCACGCCACCTGAGAGAGTGTGTGCCGCCATTAAGTAGGTTAAGTTCCTCTGCTGAAACACCAGGAACAGAGGAGTAAAGCATCATGGGAAACAGATTCGGGCCTGATCCCTGCTCTCTTTCTCGTAGATGCAGCAACAAAAAAAAAGACATACAGTTCTTTCGGTCAAATGCCATTGCCATCTGCTGGAGCTCTCCACGGTCTTTCTGGGTTTCACGTCGGATTGAGCGTCTGCAGGGTGACGTGAAATGCTCAGTGACATGGTGCTACATTTTTGGAATAAAGTGCTTTTCCACGTCATGTTGAATTCTTCAAGTCATGTCACTGACAGGAAAAGTTTTGCCATTTGAAATGTAAGGGGGTTCCATTTTTACTGGAATTACTTATGCGAGAGGTTTTAAAAGAAAAATCAATCTATCCATCTATCTATCTATCTATCTATCTATCTATCCATCCATCTATCCATCGATCCGTCTATCCGTCTATCCGTCCATCTGTCCCACACATATTCAACAAAGAAAACGACTTTATTGGCATTTCTAGATTTTACATTTGATTGAGGATTTGAGACGATCATTCTCACCGTGACGATTATGCATGTGATTTTGAAAAAAAAAACCTCTCTAACCAAATGAAAATTGACACAAACATCAACCACGTTACAAAGTGACTAATTACTGAAAAGCACCACAGAAACGGACTTTCACTGCATCGCTGTGCCAATGGAACACACTTTAGCATGCAGAACATCACATCACTAGCTTCCATGCAGAAGGCGGTACGCGCCGCTCTCTCTTTCAGGCCGCGCTTGCGTTCGAGAGCGCAGCGTGTGTGATTGCAGTGTCTAGACCTGTCACTCACCTTGAGGTCCCGGTGCACTACACCCATTTGATGGCAGTGAAGCACCGCTTCCAGGATCTGCTGAATGCAGTGACTGCATGCAAACAGCAGGGGCGCATGTTAGTCTGAGCCTGGCCGAGCTCACATGCACAGGCAAGAACACGGGCCCATTACGAATCGCACATAACGCTCTTTACTGCTTGAGGAGTACGACAGAACCTATGTGAGGACACGGTGAACCTTCTAAAAACCTTACTGGTTCTAAAGCATCAAGAGAAATGTGGATTTACAAGCCTTTTGACAGATATTAGCCAGTGACAGACATTTATAGCCAGACAGACTGACAGATTGACAGACACATGGATAGAGAGATAGACCAATTGATGGACAGACACACTCTTTGATAGACAGACACGTGGATAGAGAGACAGACATTGACAGACAGACTAACTAATAAAAAGACAAACCCTTAGACAGACCGACAGACTAATTGATAGACAGATTGCAAGACAGATACAGAGATAGAAGCAGTTAGAAAGAAGTTAGAGGCAGACAGATATTGATAGACAGACAGAGAGACAGAGAGACAGACTGACAGACAGACAGACAGACAGAGTGATTAAATGACAAACTAATTGATAGACACACAGGTAGATTGACAGACATTGATAGACAGGGCCAGAGATTTGACCCATTTGACCACAACACGGGCCAGATATTCAGAAGAAATGAAGACGCGGTGAAAGAAGCGAGCGGGAGCGGGAGCAAAGCGGAGAAGAGTCACTGGCACATGGCCCTGGAAGAGCTCAAACGACGAGCCGTGTGGCAAGCGTGTTGAGATGAGGCTGCAGGAAGTGTAGCAGCGGATGAGGAAAAGGAGAACTTCTCAGCTTGTGTAGGTGAGAAAAAACTAATGTGAAAAGCGATTCATTATCCATTTATTACTAACTTTCATGAGATGTGAGTACACTGATCGGAATTGTGATACTTGACGATCCAAAGTATATCCCTTTAGGACAAGTAGCGGTATAAAGTACAGTACTTGAGTAAATGGACGCTACTTAAAGATTTTTGGCTAGTTTGTACTTGACTTTTTATTGTTGACTTATAACTTGTAATGGAGTCATTCTTACACTAAGGTATCCATACTTTTACTCAAGTGTGGTTCTCGAGAACTCTTTACACCTGTGTTGAATAGTACTAATACTCACAGATCTCCAGTAATAAACTAACTTCTGAACAATTCTACGAGCTGCATTACAGAACCACAGTGCACCAGGAATCCCGTAATGGAGTTGTTGTGTGTTCAGAATAAGAATCATATTTTAAAGTTACAGTGATTAAAATGTTGATTCTCACTATTATTGTTCTTTTCGGTTTTAAAAAGCTAATTTACCTTAGAATAGTACAGTGGATATTTGTCGCTGAAAGTGTGTGGATCGGTCTTGCTTGACATTTTGAAGACCGATGGAGTGTTTACGTGCCTAGATCCGACTATAATCAGTAGATCAGCCTTCTGAAAGCCATTTTCATCGGTACATGTTTCTAATCGTAAAAATCTCAAATTCATTTGATTAATACGGTCCATACAGAACCAGGGTTACATCTGTTTTCTTAACTGCATTTCTATTTCTGGGCCACAGGGAGCTGGAGCCAATCCCAGAGGTCGGCTTGAAGACACACCCTGGTTTAGTGGCCAACCAATCACAAAGCAGCATTTAGACCCACTCACATCTACGGACAACTTTCTAAATTCTCCTGCATGTTTCTGGACTGTGGGAGGACACCAGAGACCAGGAGGAAACCCACATGAGCAAGGACAAATTATTTAAATATTTCATATTAAAAAAATATTTTGTTTAAAAAAAAGGTTTAGTAACAAAGAACACAACAAACACACACACACACACACACACACACACACACACACACACAAATTCCCTAAGAACATTTCAGGTGCCAAGTCGCCGAAAAGCAGTTAGTGACAGATGCATCACTTTATTTATTTCTCATACTCGGATCAAGCGGATAAAAAATATTAAAAATCAAACCCAAACACTCAAGATTGTGCAAGAAACTCTCCACGGACAGGTCGGGCCATGCAGCAGACACGAGACACGTCCGGTACTGACCTTCAGGTCCCTGTGCACTATGTCATGATGGTGAATGTGATTGACACTCTCTAAAATCTGATGGATGCAATGACTGTAAACAAGTGGGAGAGAGAAAGAGAGAGAGAGAGAGACGATGTGACGGAGGTGGTGGATTATTTACAAGGGGAAGGAAAAGCGAGATAAGAGGGTGATGAAAGCAGACGAGCGCTGCCATAATGCAGACTGAGAGCCGGAGACACGCCGTTTAGAGCTTCACGTGTGGGACGGAGAAACAGAGGGAGGAGAAATCATACAACAGAGAGCTGGAAATATGGAGATGATTCATGGATCTTCTTGTCTGGATGTGTGAGATGCTGACAGACTCGAAGACCAACGCCAGGTTTAGTGATGTGACCATTTAACAGCAGAAGATTCAAATAAAAATTATTCATATATGGATGCGTTCTTTTTTTTGTCTGTAGGTATGTGTGTCCATTTTCGGAGCCACGTTTCCACTTCTGGGTCACGGGGAGTCCAATTTCAGCAACTCTTAGCCTAAATGTGAGACACACCCCCTGTATTGGTGGCCAGCCAATCAACAAGCAGGATGTGCCTCCTCTATTGGTGGCCAACTACTAATAAAGCAGGACACACTCCCTGGTTTGCTGGCCAACCAATCACAAAACGGGACACACTTGGAGACCCGAAGGAAACACACGCACAGTGAGAAGATGCGCAACACACAGAAATGTCCCCACCCAGCACTAGAATTTGATGTGTGTGTGTGTGTGTGTATCAAGATAAATTGTTTTATAAAATATTTCTTTTAGTTTTAATTAATAAAACTCATTACAAAAATAAAATTTTAACTTTAAAAAGTAAAATTTGCAACAATAATTCTATTATTAATTATATACCTTTTAGTAACAGTAAATGTTACACATTTTTCACGCAACATTCGTTTTTATTATGAGGAATTTGTACATGTTATTTTTATTAAGCAAGTTTTTCTGTGTACATGTAAGCATACCAACCTAGTGCATCCACACACACACCATCACATCTACAAATTTACACACACGCGCGCACACACATACACACACACACACACACACACACACACACAATTCATCTTCAGATTTCAAAGCCCTAACCCATTTTCACCAGAAAAATGTTGAAAAGTTGCATTAAATATTCAAAGTGTGTAGTTAAATTTAGCGTTTGCAGAAGTTTTCCGATGCTATGGAAACCGCGCGCAGATCCGCGGCGTAAACACGGACACACGGGCTGAATTAAGCTGACACTATAATTACGGCGGTTAATGAGAGCCCTGGTTTAGTCACGTGTGGCGCTGAAGGAGGCAGGTGGAGGTGCTTCAGCCTCGGGACTGCTGAGCTCCGCTCTTCTGCCGGCGCCGTGACAGTTTCCAGCCCACGAAGACGACTGGCGAGCACACAAATTACGATTCCACTTCTTGCATTTCCTCTCTTGGCAACGGTTTGGCTTTCTCACTGAACATCTCACTCCCACATGCAATTTCCCACACAGGGAACTAGATAAAGCTTCTCTTCTGAGGGCAGCTGCAGAGTGTGTGTGTGTCTGTGTGTGTGTGTGTGTGTGTGTGTGTGTGTGTGTGTGTGTGTGATGATCTGATGCAGCGAGAGAAAAAGAAATGTAGATTTAATGGGCATAAAAAACTGGGAAAAATGAGCGGTGGAGGTGAATGTCGATGTGGACACACAGACAGGGATGGAAACACCTACGCTCGTCATTTTCAACACTTACATAGCATTTAAAAAAATAACCGGGTGGAGAAACGGAGGGAGAAAAAAGGAAAAGGAGAGAGAGAGAGAGAGAGAGAGAGAGAGAGAGAGAGATAGAGAGTCAAGGTGCATGAGAGAAATGGGTGTGTAAAGGAGAGAAAAAGAGAGAGAAATTGAGAGAAGATCAGTGGCAGGGAATGGGAGAGATGGATGGAGTAAATTAGAGAGAAGGGAGAGAGAGAGAGAGAGAGTATGAGTGAGGTAGCACTGTGGGGGGGGGCAAGAGAGAAATTAATAGAGTAAACCGAGAGAAAGAGGAAATTGGCGAGAGAACGAGTGGGAGGAAATGGGAGAGAGGGATGTAATAAAGGATAGAGGAGAGGAAAAGGGAGAGGGGATGCAGAGAGAGGAGAGAATGACAAGGAAAACACGTGGGAAGCTTTAAGGAGAGAAAATAAGCTAGACAGAGATGGAGGAATAGTGAAGATAGACTAGGTGAGAGGTAAAAAAGGAGCGAGAAAGAGGGAGGAGACAAAAAAAAGAGAGACACAGGCCGGTAGTGAAGCTTTACCTGGCATCAGCTTCACTGTAATACTCTCGCGCTACGATGTCTTCAAACAGCTCTCCACCTGTCACCCTGCAGCACAGAGACACGTGGCTAGCATCACTTAAACGCTCGCTAAAACAGCCCATTACGACCAGTCATTACTGATGCTTACACACCATCACAATAAACAAACAAACAAACAAACAACATCAAAACTAATCAGCATGGAGAGAGAGAACTGAGGGGGAATCCTCTAGAATAGAGATCACCGGGGCTTCAGGGGGGAAACCCCTGCTGCAGGGTTTCTCTTCAGATGGGCAGCCCGGCTCTGTTGCCATGGAAACTGGCTCCTGTGCGAACGGGGTGAGGGATGGTGGGGAAGCTAGAGATGAGTGGGCGTCTGCGCCATCACACGCAGAACAAACGGCGGAGAGACAGAGATATCATGAGGCGCGGCGTTCTGAAGCACTTACAGGTCGAACAGGAGGTAATGGAAGCCTTCTTCTGATATACTGTCGTGAAGCCGCACTGCAAAAACACAGGGTATTAACTGTCACCTAAACACTCATTATTCAATTAGTAATTGTACAGCGAAAAACAATTGTACTGTATATATATTCTGGTAGAGGCAATATGGAATTCACAATCACAATTTTTATGTATTTTTTGAGGCTTAAATAATTCTGGTGTCTGGAGGGAGAAAAATGATAATAATATGCTAATGGTGAACGACGGACGCGCACAGCACATCACAAAACACACACACTAATCTAAACTCAATTGTAACTTTAGCCTCAAACAGACCTTCAGAGTTGTGGGGTCCAGACAAAGTCTCCCCAAGTGCCCATAAAGCACCACTTATAAAAAACCTAGCTTTAGGAGCCACACTTTGATCTAAATGCCTGTACACACATGCATTTGAACTATTTAAATTAATTCAAATGATATTTTTGAGATGTGGATTTCATGATGTTTTAAGACTGTAAACGGTGTCTGGATGCTTGAGTCTCACCGATGTTGGGATGTTTGAGCAGACGGCAGATCCTGGCCTCCCGCTCCAGCTTCTGGTGATCTGGAAACAGAATTTTCACCATATGTTATTACATAACACAGACACACACAAACACACACACACACACACACACACACACACACACACACACACACTGTTTATTACAATTTAACCCAGTACAGAGAAAGAATACACAATTTTAATCACATGAATTATTATTAGTTAGATTTTTCTGCGTTGCATATACTCAATTTAACTTTGAATCTTCATGAACTTGAATTAATTTAAATATGTATTTACTTAATGTATTATAAAATGTATTTATAAGAAATCAATATAGTTGAGTTAATTTATTATGTTTATATTTAAATTAATTTTGAAAGAGGAGCCATTAATTGAATAACGAGGAAAGTTGAAAATCAACCTTTCAAAACATCCAATACAAGTCACAAAGATAGCTAAAAGTTTCACCACACATGCTACTTTTTCTTGTTATTGTTCATCCGTGTACTTAATACTCATTTTGAACCATCGTACCAATATTTTTAAGCAGAAATCATAAAAAAGAAAAAGAAAACATAAAAAAACCATGTATGACTGTGTGCCAAATAGGATTTGAATGCAAAGTTCAAGAGTAACATTAACCAACTGTAATTGGTTGATGCAGATCTGAAAACACAGTGGCCCTACAGTGGGATTGTAGAGAATCTCAGGTGCTTAACCTGAGGGTGAGACGATTAAACACCCATCTGCATGTTTCTAGACTGGAACAAATTCACATGAAATAAAAAATCAAAAACTTTTCGAAATAATGTATATCAGCAGCAATACTATCAGAATGGCTATAGTATCAGAAATATTCCAGCTTTTCAATGAGAGGATGACATCAGATGACTCCATCTCAATCTCTAAATGATTTAATGTCGTAAGTGGTCTTCGTGCTGCATTATTTTTTGACTATATATAACAGAATATTTTACTGCTATTGTTCTATTTTAATTACAAATGTTGAACATTTTAAATTTAATTGAAATGTACATCTTTTAGATTTATAAGTCTCTTCCAAATTCTTGAGAAAATTTAACATTGAATTTGTTTAACATTGAATTTGAAGACACAATTTCATAATGATTTTGAGCTATTTTAAGTACTTAAAATGTAGTATTTTAAACAAATATGATAGTTATCATAGCTATAGCAAAGCATCTATATTATACAAATATCATTGGCAACAAATTCCAATAAATGATCAATAATTATCCAAAAATTGAAAAGGCCCCAAATTCACAATATTTTTTAAGCTTTTTCCCACTAGCTATACGCTGCTGATCCTCACACAGTTCTATGGTTTAGAGCGTTAGCCTTTCAGCCATGGCTAACCGGTTCAAGACAGAGCTGGTCTGAGCCCGAGTGCCACGGGCGGGCGGGCATCTGCGTGATGAGCAGAGACAGACGAGGGGCCTGGATCACCGTGCTGTCTGCCACACATGAGTCATACGGGAAAGAGGACAGCTGGGAAAAACAGCCCTGATCATCTCCGCATGTGCTTATTACCAAAGCTTCGGCAAATATGAGCAAAAAGATGCACTGGAACGCTGGTGAACACACAAGCTAAAGTGTGAAACTGTGCGGATTAGAATGTTCTCCTACAGTCAATATATGGTTTTTGGAACAATATTATCCTACATCTTCATTTTAAGTCAAAAAAGACATTTACAGTATTTCATTTCAAACCACACAAACAACCAGAAGCAGCAACAATCGATCCAAATAAAGCATCTACATCACAGGAACATGGGTTGGTTAATCAATGAACCTTTCCAGAACAGATAATCTTTTAACAATAATTGGTGGATCAATCGATTAATCATTCAAAGTCATAATTGATAGATAATTGCTTTGGAATGATTGATCTGCATCTCTACAATGGCCGAAATTGAAAAGTCAATTTGATGACACCAAAGGTGTGAGAATTCTCAGGAGACGTTCTGCCATGGAAATTCCTCGTGATGCAGAGATGCCTAAACCTCTCGAATGTCATCGGGCTTAAAAGGGCGCCATTAAAATATTGCCATTTCACCTATTTTTAGGTTTAAGAGAAAAAAAATTTATGTAATTTTGACTACTCGGCTGCACGTCAGACCATCAATCTGAGCTGTAACTTGTCTAGAAGACGGTGACACTAACTATCTGGAAAAAAATGTAAATAAATAAAACAAATCAATAAACTATCCCAATTCTAGAAGTGAAAACATCTCAATTGTGTTCATCGTGTTCAATTGATTCAGTGTGAGTGTGTGTTGTGATATTAACATTATAAAAAAAATTGTAAATGAAATATTGAATGAATGAATAGAATGAATAAAAGGGAAAAAAGCAGGACAATTACTTTAAATTGGAACATATGTATTTTGTGCATTTCTAAAATGCTCTATAATTCTTATTGCAATAATCCTCGTTCTGAGATAAAAGGCATTAGTGGATTTAATACAGTAATGGCTCGTTTAATATATAAAAACATAGGCTGCTTTTTATTAGTATTATGATATAATTATAATTATAATATATAATTATTAGTATTAGTGATATAATTATTTACATAATTACATTTTGAAAGAAAAGAAAAAATTGTAAATACGTTTTATTGTGGAAAGCAATTTGTAACAAACTCCAGCTTGCGTGGGTTTCCTCCGGTTCACCGGTCGCCCCTCAAAGGCCAGAAAATGGCAGAAAACTCGAGACTTTAAAATAGACTATAGGTGTAAGAGTGTGTGTGTGTGTCCTGCTTTGTGATTGGTTGGCCAGCAATCCAGGGGGTGTGTCCCGCTCAAAGTCACTAGGATAGGCTTCAGCTAATTTTTTTAACTTGTAACTTTTGTAATTAAAAAGGTCAAAAAATGGTTGTCTTAAAAATCCAATCGGAACATAAACAAAATCCTTAAATAATAATAAATAAAGTTAAACAATAAACAAACACCGCAAACCTTCAAGTTGCGTCTGTGGTCAGTTGACGACACGTCAGTGCGGTCGATTGCAATGCAGCGAAAAGCAGAAAAGCTCCACACGCACAACAGCTTGTGAAGTCATAACACTGAGCATCACCACGAGTGAGAAGCCGTGAAAACCACGACACGTGAACAACACACGACGCCTCTGCAGCAGCAGCGCCATCGAGTCTCGGGGAAACAGAGCAGACCAGAAACACGGCGCACGGGTGAAGAAGAGTGTGAGCGCCGAGGTAAAAGTGACCGCACGTGATTATATTACAACTGTCGAGGTCAAAGGCAAAGTCACAGATCAACCAATCAATTCATAGGTAAAGTTTAGCCAGATCAATGTAACGACGCTTTAGGAAATGAAATTATATCTGTGCTGATTCGAACAGTGTTTCAGAAAGTATAAACACAGTATACAGTAATTTATATATATGTATATTGTTTAAAATGTCTAAAGATTTTAAACAGAGAGAGAGAGAGAGAGAGAGAGAGAGAGAGAGAGAGAGAGAGAGAGAGAGAGAGAAGCAAGTGAGATAAAGTGAGATAAAGTGAGAATGATAAAGCAAGACATTTAAAGAGAGAAAAAAGGAGGAGAAAGAGAGTGAGCGAAACAGAGAGAGGAAGAGAAAGCTCCAGGGTGAGAATGAAAGTGAGAGCAATACAATAGAGTGTGATAAAGTGAGCGTGGAGAGAGAAAGAGTGATGGATAAAGCAAGTGAGATAAAGTGAGAACGATAGAAAAATGAGAAATAAATAGAAAATGATAGATAGCAGAGAGAAAGAGAGAGAAAAAGAGTGTGGGTGCCACAGAGGGAGAGAGAGAAAGCTCCATTGAGTAAGAAGGATAAGAGAGTGAGATATAGTGAGTGTGGTAGAAAGAGCAATAAAGGGAGAGCTAGAAAGAGAATGAGTGAGAGATAGAGAGAGCGAGATAATAGAGGTAGAAGTGAATGTGATAGAAAGAGAGCAATAGAAGGAGAGAGAGGGGGAAAAGAGAGTGAGAGAACAAGAGAGAGAGAGAGACTACAAGCAAACTCTATACTATAGGACAGCGATTAATGACGTTGCACATGACAGTGTTCGCAACTACAGCCACCGATTGCTGACGACTGTTTAGTCTAATGGGTTTAAACTCCCGTAGACGCTCCACCGCGGTTTAGTGATGCACTGTGGGTAGATTCAGGTCACTTCCTTGCTGCATTGCAGGTGCATGAAGAATTCACCGCCATCACAACATCACGTCTGATTACATAAATACACTTATGGATAAGTCATGCAGTTATGTGGAGCTGCTGCGCAATCATTGGCTGGGAGCCTTGTCCATCACCCAGCCTGAGACCTCCCCCCGCAAGCCTACATCCTGCACGTGCTCTATCTCTACAGGGACAGACAGATAATTAGGTATATAGACAGGAAAAATAGACAGACAGACGGACAGAGACGGATATGTACAAAGAAGTGATATAAAAACTGACATACAGACAGATATGTACAAAGATAGACACAAAGAGAAAGACAGAGAAATATAGACTGACTGGCAGAACTACAAACAAACAAACAAACAAACAAACAAACAAACAAACAAACAAAACACACAGGTAACCAGATAGACAGGCAAAGACAGAAAGACTGAGACAAAGACAGATACTTAGAAAGACAAAGAGACAGACCAGACTCCCTTATTAAAGATAAACACACACGCACACACACACACACACACACACACACACACACACACATACACACACACACACGCACACAGCCAGACAGACTCACAGAAAGACAGACACATAGACGTATAAACAGAGAGACAGACATGCACAAAGATATAAAGACCCAAAGACCAACAGACAGGCGTATATGTATAGACGTATATGACAGACAGATGTATATAGATACTTATACACAGAGATATATAGACTGATGGACTGACAGAACTACAGACAGACAGTCAAATAAATACAGTTTTTACGCAAATATAAGCACTCCCTGATTTTTCAGGCACAAAATAAAAAAACACTCAACAACAAATGAAAAAAAAAGCAATTTTCATTGTTATTGTATTTCACTTTTTCCACATTTCTTCCAGTGTTATTTAGCCACTGCCAAGCGTCTCTGCATGGCTCAAGATTTCGAGCTTCTCAAATGGTAAAAAAAACTTGCTTAAATACAGTAGTGAAGTGATCAGACAGATCAAATTTCCAAATCTCTCCATTCAAAGCCAAGCGCTTCCATTCTTGCGTGACATTGAACCCGACACGTGGGAATGGAATGCGGCGTGGGTACGAGTCTGAGCGTGGGCACGCGTGGCCTTCTGCCCTTCATCGCAGGGAAGACGAAGCTTGTGATCTTGGCATGTTTCCTACAAGCCATCTGCCCTGTGCCAAGCGATCAGGCCGCATGTCACGACCTGCCCAGCATATGATGGTGCCCACCGTGAGCCAACACTCCTCACACACTGACCCTTCTACCCAAAATATCCCACAATAAACATGTCGACATCAAGCAATGACAACTTCATGCCCCCGACTCAGCTAAACACATCCATTGCTCTCGTTAATGCCGCATTTGACAAGAAAACACGGACAAAAAACAGCCGCAGGCATCAGTGCAGGGATTCAGCCTTTATTTAGTGATTCACACCTTCCTTTCATACAACTTCGGGATGTCCAGTGGTCAAGGCGAATAAAAGAAAGTGATTTGACAGTATGGCATGTACCATACATATATTTTTAACAATACTATCAAAGTTATATAATCTTTAACAAATAGATCTATAAATCAAGAGCAAAGAATATTTAAAATTTATATAAGATTTCTGGCGATTCTATGAAATGGGTGATGGCGATTACACCTTGTGTTTGTTGTGACATGAAGTGTGTTATAATGACACACTATATTGTCCCGTTGTTCTAATCTAGGCAAACAAAAAAAAACACGAGATTTTGGATTTTAGAAAAAAAAATGTTACATAACACATCATGAAGCGTTACATAAACCTATGAAGTTATAAATAAAATGAATTATATCGCATTTTCCTAACAAGAGCAGTACTATTGTGACCTAAGGTTAATTAATAAAAAAGTAAAATAATCTCAAGCTATCACGAGATTTCGAGACACCGCACAACATTCTGAGTTAAACATAGTTATACTGAACTCCGGCGCTCAGTGAACCAAGATTGAAGGGCCGTTAGCCGCTAGCTCAGTTAGCTCTAGCATTTTAAACCGGTCAGATATTTTTAGCAGGTTCCCACCAAAGCCAAGAGTGAGAAACACATTAGGTGAGAACTACGCAAACGTGTTTCTTACAAACCGCAAATCAGTGCACTCGGGATGTACAAAGACACACAAAGGCGTTTGGTGTGACTTTCAACCGCAAATGATTGGAATGGGTTCAATTTACGAACAGATGCATCAAATGCAATATAAGTTACACCAACCTGTTGACTACAACATCAAGTGTTTGTAGTTCCTTGGTTAACACACCAGGATCGAAATTTAAAGATTTAGAAATAGAATAAAATATTATGGCAAGCCCAATTAATATTAATCTTCTGCTGCAACTTCATACAAATTCAAATTTTATTTGTTACATACAATTATTTTGCAACAAGGTGAAGTGAAATTTACAATATGATCCAGTCAGTTTCTGTGTTTGACACATCGTCAGTAACAAATGACTAGTAAGTGACTAGTCAAAACTCAGTTTGACTACTTACAAAAGTTAAAATGTAAATTACTTTTGCCATACTTGCCATAACGCTCCAACAATCCATCAAGCACCACATCTTTGTATCAAAGTTATTCCAACATTCTGGCATCTTGTTGACCATCGTTTGTCACAGAAAACATTCAGAAACAACCACAAATTAAGACGAACAGTCGGTTTTTAAAATTCATGAATTTTAGGTGCAATTTATATCCCGAAAAATACGGTATGAATTGTAAGCACAGAATGAAAGGTTTAACTTATTGTAGATTCAAAGGGAACGGGAACTTCATCAAATGCAACATTTTTTTTAGCATCCAATCATGTGAAAGTTTTAAATATCAGTTCGCAAACAGCTTTACCTCTTGCAGAAAGCTTTTTGGTGTTGATGATTTTGGCAGCGTACTCTTGGCCAATGCACAGCTTGACGCAACGCCTCACAACGGAGAAAGCCCCCCTGGAAAACAGACAAACAGGAGAAATGTCATCGGAAAGATTTTAAGGTGCGCCGGCCCTTTAAGAAGGTAGCACAACCACCTGCACCTGCAGCCAATCAGATGATCTCGTCATCCTCTAGACTATCATTTTAAGCGTCACCGACATCAAGGGAACAAAATGTAGAACACAGGCTGGGTGTCAGGAGACCGCCTCTTCACGTCTATTTTCAGAAAGACCCCCATTAAAGAATCACTCAAGACAGCCACGATAATGGTGTGATGTCAAGCTACGAAGGCTAATTTTAGCTGCTCATTAAAGTTGCGCGATGCTCCCGGTCTAAAGCCGAGGCTCGAGTAGAGCGAGACGGATAGTAACTGTCAGGCTCCTCGACCTACAGGACCATTCCAAACGCTCATGTGATGTTGCAAAGCTAACCAGATGCTCCTCTACCACCCCAGGCACTGCTTCCCTCTGCCGTTTACTTGGAAAACAAACAATGAGAAATGATGGTTGGGGCATCAGAAGATGAAGAGCGGTCGTGTAAATGTAGAGATTACTCTTGATGGGAGGGCGTCATCTCCAGCTCCATCCATCCAGACATCATTCGTTGCTCTATGGTCCCAAATTCATCCCTCCATTATTCAAATCATCTCTACACAAACGTATCCACAGTTCATCTACGCACGTCCATTCTATGCTTTGTATTCAGACTTCTATCCACCTTCTATCATCCATCCATCCATCCATCCCCAGCTAACACTTTGCTAGAATTGTTGCTGTTTTCTGTGTGTTCTGTGGTTCACCAAGCAGCTCTTATCGTGTTGTTTTGTTCAAACTCAGTTTCAGAAGGACAATCTAAAACTAATAAAGCCGCTCCAACGCTGCGCATTATTCCCATCATGGCTGGTGCCACAGCAGACACAGACGCACACAAGCTCCCAACGGGCAAAACTCCAAACACAGAAACGGTCCAGGTTTTTGAACAAAACTCTTTGTGAGATTATTGATCAGTTATGTGGACTGTTCTCTCCACATTCATTTCCTGTCTGTCTGTCTGTCTGTCTGTCTAACTAACTAACTGACTAACTACTCATCTGTCTAGTTCCTGTCTAGTTTTAGTGTCCACCTACAAATTGAAATGTCATCAATCAATCTATTCATCCATCCATCTATCTATCCAACTGTTATCACTCTGTCTATTAGTCTAACAATCTATCTATCTGTCTGTCCGTCCGTCTACCTATTTTATTGTTAGAACGCCAGAGGAGACTGACACCAGTGAGCCGGGTTATCCACAGGATTTTTTTTTCTCGCTTTTTGTCCAAAAAGGTTATTTTAACCTGGCCACTGTCGCATATGTGCTTGCTCACTGGTCATAGTCAGAGACATTATCTTAACACCAACAAACAAATGAATAAAATGCAACAATCTTCTGTTTATTACATTTTCACACATGCGCTTTGAGACAGTTGTAACTGTGAAAAGCGCCTTACAAATGAATTAGAAATTACTTATCTATCTATCCATCCATCCATCCAATACCCATCACTCTGTCTGTCTGTCTGTCTATCAGTCTATTTGTCTGTCTCTCTGTCATCTATCCATCCCTCCATACATCTGTCCACTCTTTATCTATCGGTCCATTCTTTATTTATTTGTCCATTATCTATCTGTCTGTCACTTTGTCCGTTTGTCCATCTGTCACTCTGTCAATCAATCTATCTATCTATCTGCCTGTCACTCTGTCCGTTTGTCACTCTGTCCATCCGTCTATGTACACAAAAACAGATTTGACTAAATGTGTCTCTTTGTATGTTGCTTGAATGTTCTGTTCTCTGGCTACACCAGGAGCTGCTTCGCGTCAAGAGAAGTGCAAAATAGTGCAAAAGAAAGGCAATACTGAGAGACTGTAGAGCTGGGGGTGGGAGAGTAAAATCATTTCCTAACGTCAGGCTGCAGGCATGTCGACACACACACACACACACACCGCGTGCGTGGTCAGATTATAGACAGCAAACAGCCGTCCGGGAAGCTCGCGCAGTTCCAAATGTCAATGGACAGAATGTGTAGAAACTCTTGACTGCTGTCCAGAGTCGATCCACAAGAACGTTCACTGCACAGACTCACTGCCTCGTCACAAAGAGCAGTTACAATCTAGCCGTGGAACATTTGAATTCAATAATAAATGTGTACATTGTACAGTACTTTCAAATGTCGATTGTAAAATTAAAGTTTGAATCTATTTAATTCTAGAAAATGTAAGATCAGCTTTGCTCTTTTGAAGGAAAAAGCTAAAAAATATATTTTCCACAAGATATTATTCCAAATGTTATGAATAATATTAGGTGCAAAACTAAATGTAATGTACTATACATGCAGCACTATTCATTATCAGTTACAATGTAGCAATGCAGAAGACGTTATACAATTCAAATAAGACATGCCTGTTTAAGATTTTTTATAGGTTCAAAATATACCATAGAAATATATTTTTCTTATTCGTAATAAGCAAAATCGCTGTAAAGCTATGGTCATTATTGTTTCTATTACAAATAAAACCCTGATTATGTTTCCTATATCCTTGATTTTATATTTATTTTGTGCATCATTATACACAAAGGAATCGAAGGCTTTTTAAGTATAAAAGTGGGGTTCAAACTCTTTTTCTGCATTAAAAAACCTCTTTAACATTAAACATCACCAGCATTGTTCTGCTGCTTCATATGAATCTTTATTTAATATTCTATAAACCAAAATCGATCGATTTGAATCTGATCGAACCTTACAATCTCAAGATTTTCTTTCTATTGCGTCTGTTTTTCACCAGTTATGGAAAATATAGCGAATAAATCATAAACATGTTTTCCTTTTTCAGACGTTCAATTTACAATGCAGAAATCTCAGCCTAACGCTGACAAACGTAACGGTACACCACGCAAAAAAAAAAAGTAAAAACCAAAGTAAAAAAAAAAGCTTCCAAGCGCAATTCTTCCTAAAACCTCGTTTTCTGCACGTTCGCGGAACCGGAGCAGAAAATATCAAGCGAGATCTTACTTTCCAAGTTCTTCATACAGCTGATACTCGTCGGTGAAGCGCGTGCAAGTTGTGGTTGCCATGTCTCAGCCCTCCGCGTTCGCTTGGTGGCAAATATCCGATCCGTCTCGCTTCACCAAGACTGTGACTGTGACGATTTCGGAGGATCAAACTTGTCCGTGAATGTGTATTCGTGTGAGGGAGAAGGTCTCCGGCGAGCAGACGCGACTGCTTTACAGACCTCTCACCGAATGCGCCTTTCAGCTGCAATGCACTTGTTTTCCGCTGTGACGTGCGCTCCGGCGCCGCTAGGGGGCGCTTGGGTTCTCAAAGTGCGTCGCACCTGCAACATCTTTCAAAACCACGCCCCTCTGAGGAATTCCCGCGCTGAGGTGATGGTGCTGTCTGCATCCAACAATCACCTCGTGCCCGTGAATGTTCAGATTCAAGAATACAACTCGACTTGGAACTTCATCCCGTAGCCTATGGCTTTCATGGTATTTACACTCTCACACAAAACACATTATAAATACAGCTGGAAGCAGCAAGTGCGGTGGTAAAGACTTTACTCGATAAAACTAAAACTAGAAGAAAAAAAAAACAAGTTAGTTTCTGCAGACTTTTCTACAGGCAAAGCATTTATTTTTTTAACATTCATAACAGCTAAACCAAACTTGGCCATTATCATCTCGTAATTGTGTTGATGCTTTTAATTTGACAATGTTTTGTACTGTTTCGGGGCTTTTGTTTTGCATATCTCTATGACATCTTGGAACCTTCCTTACAATACATTTTTATATTTCACATAGTGGAATAAATACATTTAAAATTACCAGTATCTGATTGGTTGATGATGGCAGTAGATGAGTGTTCATGATTCCCCTATTACAGGGGAGTTCAAACTCATTTTCAAAGAGGGCCACAACACCATAACGGCTGTCCTCAAATGTAATGTAACGTGGATATAACGTTTAAATGTAAAAGTCGATGTAAAAAAAAAAA
>CM051494.1:9340085-9363145 GCA_028031935.1 Paedocypris micromegethes | reverse complement strand
AAAAAAAAAAAAAAAAGGCAATTGCTCCTTACTGTTAAATAACTTGTTTTTTATTTTAACTTATTCAAGTGACAATTGCAATTACGTAGAAAATCTATGTTTGCTTGTTGTGAATCCTTTTCAATTTTGTCAGCTTATGAAAACACACATAACTCCATTAATGAAGGATCAAACTGTCCAAATGAATAATGAAAAATAACATAAAACTGTGGAAAAACTTCAGCGGCTACTGTATTCGAAAGGCATTGTTAGAAATGCTGTTTTTGGTCATCGCATTCTTAATTTATTTTTTGGTATTTATTTTTAGGCACTCAAAACTTTTAAGCTGTTGCTGGCCACATAAAATGACATGTCGGCCACATCTGTCCTCCAGAGTTTGACACATGTGCCCTAATATATTGTTCATAATGTCACAAAATTAAATTAAATGTATAAGTCTGCTTATTTACAAATTAAAAGCAGTTCCATAATTCAAAAGTTTAATCCAACAGCATTGGTATTGTCATTATATACGAACCAATAAATTAAGTAATGAAATTGTACCGATATATTTGACAGAATGCACTATAAAGTACTAGCAAATGATCATATATTCTTAATATATTCCTTAGAATTTTTGTCTTTATTAAAATATCAATACAAACTCAAAATCAATTTGGCAAAAGATTTGAACATCTCAGGCACAAACAATCAAACAATTACTCTACAAATGAGAAGAGATCATGAATATCATTTTTTATTGACTTTCACTTTGATTTCTTTAAAAACAAATAATATACTGAACAAATCAGCTGTGTGTTTGCCAACACTGATGCGCAGACACAAAGACACATGTCAAATGATTTAAAATAAAACGACTGACCAGTGGCGCACTCTGCTAAGTTACGTAACAACCTCAAACCTCTGAAAATGACCTGATTAATATTAATGAGATGTGAGTTCACACAATGTCGTCACTGTATTTGTTTTACAGATCTGGGATTTAATTTCAAAACTGCACAGCGCTGGGTGGGATGTTGAACATGGTGGGGTCAAACTCTTGACCTTTAAACGGAGAGCCATCAGCGTTCCATCCTTTCTTCAACATCTCATGAACTTTCTGCAAGACAGGAAAATGAAAATTAAATTGCTTTTCAACATTATCTGGTCTCACACATACACATACACACACACACACACACACACGCTTAACTTGCTAATTCAGGAATGTGTGATGTCACATTTTTACTGAAGCGTCTGATTTAGTCAGCAACAATGTATTCTTACTTTTGCGTCAGTGTTTGTTACAATTACTTCACACTTTAAAATTCATCGTTTCCATGCTGCAGACACTTTAGATGCGAGTCATGTGACATGAAAAGGGGTTCGATGCTTTAGAAGTGTGATCATGTTCTTCTAGCCGATCTCTGATCTTCAAAAAGTGCTTTATCGGGGCAGAAGCCAATAATCATGTTCAGAGCAGGACGTCCCATACGTCAACTGACTGAATGAACCAGTTTTATAGAGCACAGATGCGTAATAACACAAATCAGATTTGGGCATGCAGCCATCTTCTACATCCTGAAGCATCACCCACCATCTCGTGGCTCTGTGGCTTCCCCTGGAGTTTTTGGTGGTAATCAAAGGTCAGTCGGTCCAGGACAGCGTGCTCCTCTTCATCCACTGTTGCCATGGAGCGCTCCCGGTTGATCTGGTTCACATCAATCTCCGTCTCCCCTTTTAGCACAGCGCTCCACCAAACTTCACTGGTTTTACTGAGGGACAGCTGGAGGAAGATTTAAACTGGTAGTGAGGTGAGGGCATCACACCCGGAGCAGTGGACAGCCCACAACTGCCAAGTGTTGGTGATTACCCTAAATATGAAATTATGTTAATGAATACATTAAGGTAATCAAATTAAATATTGATTTGTACTTGTAAAAAAAAATTTCACGAGGAAAAAAAATGTCTTCTTTCTTTATATAGCCTGTGTCGACATCTACTATAGCCTATTTTAGACAAATTGCTTCACTTGCTCCTCCTTTTGTAAGTCGCTTTGGATAAAATTACTGTAAAGTAAAGTAAAATACTTTAAAGTGTTATTTAATTTCAAATTAAATATCGCATATTTAGTCTTGACTTGACTTTGACCAAGTCTATCCACTAAACTTGTCATGAAAGGCGCCAATAAATTACAAAATTGAATGAATTACTATTATTATTATTATTATTATTATTATTATTATATCTAGTGCATCCCCATGTTTAGACGAAATCATATTCGTCTTGCAGCAAGCGGCAGCTAAATTAAACCAAACGTAGTTACCAGGACACAGTTGCCAGGCTCCAGACTCCACAGCGAGTTCTCTGTGTTTATTTTATGTGTGAATTCTCCCTCCATCAGGACTCGCTGTGATCCTCCTTCGTTCACGGCCACACGAACCTTTCCCGACTGGAGATCCACGGACACCTGGGTGTAGTGGACCAAAAGGATCAGATGAATGTTCTAGAAAGCCTGGTGTAGAGGGGTCCGACCCCAGCGGGCTCAACCCACCTGTCTTCCCTTGACAACATTGGGCTGAACGTGTACCCGGACCTCCAAGTCTGTGTAATCCTGGGACCAGGTGTAGTTATCTCTGATGGCACCGTTGTAGCTGTCAGGATTGGACTGTTGGGTCTCCGGGCCACTGGAACAGAACGTGCATGACAAAAAAAACACAAATGGGGCAAAATGTTATAATATATATATATATATATATGATAAATATATTTTTCAAACCATTACGTCAGTTTCAAAAGCTAATTTTCACTCCAGAATAAATGTTTGTGGGTTTTTTACTAAACGTTTTTTAATAATTTATTAAATCTTAATAAAACAATTTAAGGCCACAGGTTGAGCTTCCCTGGCATAAACTATTACAACTGCTGCATTTACCAGCATTCCCGGTTCAAAAGGAGCTTAATCTGGCTCTTAAGATTAAAAATTTATTAATTTAAGATTATATTCTAAGAAATACATAAAACATATATATTTTATTACAAACAAAAATTTTTTTTAATTTTTTTAAATTTTTTTTTGCTTACGCTGTGGCTTCCGTGGACTTGCTGCTGTGTGCGTTCTGCTTCTCCGGTGCCGTGCTCTGTTCTGGTTCCGGAGCCGCCGACTCGGGTTCACTCATCTGCTCAGTAACGGGAGCCTCCACTTCCTGCTCAGACTGAACCTCCAGCTCCTGCACGGCAGAAGGAGCTGCTCTGGACTCGTCCGACAGTCTGACTGATCTCGCTCTGTCCTCCTCTGCAAGCTGCTCGAACAACTTATACGTCTGAGAATAAGAACAACAAGCGTCACAATGAAACATGATATAAAGAGAGTATATTGATCTGCATGTGTGTCTGTTTTTAAACAATAACTAACAAAATAACATACGCAAACACACATGAATGGATAGATGGATGGTTATACAGACTGACCGACAGACACATAGTCAGATTGTTGGGACATATATAGATGCAAGCAGACAGATGTATGAACAGATAGAAAAAGAATGCTAGGCAGACAGACTGATAGAAAGCTGGACAAAAACATACAGACAGATATACAAAACGACAGACAGACAGACAGAATGACAGATATACAGCAAGGGAGACCGGTAGACAGAGAGAGAGAGATACACACTCTCTATACACACGCCTAATCTTTGACAAGTCATGTGTCAATATATACATGTATATGTATTTTCATGCATGTGCATACACAAACCAATATATATAACGGTACAAACCAAAATCTGTATTTGTAGAAATTTGCAAAAAATATACATCTATACGCACACAAACTTACACCTACCAGTACAAATATGTAAAAACATGTATAAAAACAAATAGGACCACGCACACACATATACAAACACAATAAACACACAAACACGAAATACATACTAATATAGTATATTGGAATCCAAGGAAAACATTTTCCTTTCCACTCAAACGTGAAAATAACATAGAACCGAATATGTAACTCTAGTTGCCCTTGTTTACGCTGAAACACACGCGTCTGAATTGAATTCTAACCTTGAACACCATTTTTTCGGCTACCCCGGGTGGGAAACCCATGCGGTCGCTGGGGCCGCTCAGGTGGCGGTAGAAGTCCGTCTTTCGGTAGAGGAACCCGAAATAAACCTGGAGGAAGTTCTGGATGTTCCCGACGTGCTGGAGAATTCCCAACAGCGCGTTATCGTACAGGTCCGTCATTTCTACGGGAGAAGACATGGCCCACCAGCTCCTGCGGATCAAACCTGACCAAACACTCCTGAATTACGAGGCTGTCGGTAACAAAAACACACCACAACTTCAACTACTGAGTCCGTAACAACAGATCTTTCAACTGGATATAACACTTCCTGTTCATGGTGAGCAAAATAAAGGGATGTAAAATAAAAGTCCTCCCGCCCGTATACTTATGTGCTGTTAATGCAACCGATAAATATTAGTATCAAATGTTGAAATTACTATATAAATCAATACAATTTTAATGGTAATTTCTTTTACGTGTTACTACACAAATATGAAAACAATTCTATAAATGATGGATAATTTTCTTTAAACAGTACTTTGAAAAATTAACAAATAAACACACTTGTATTTTATTTTATTTTATTTTATTTTATTGTGTTGTGTTTTATTCATCGCGATGAATTAAAGTAATATTTATCTCACACACGTCGCAGAATATTATCCCGACCGCCAGGAGGCAGTAATAACGTCTTCACCTTCTCGTGCCTCTTGGGGAGAGAAACGAAATATGGCGGCGTCCTTGATTAGACAAGCGAAGCTGTTTTCTGTAAGATATTTCTGTCAATTTTGTAATCAATAATTCGATTTATTTGTATTTAAATTTGTACTTAAGATATGTTGTTGCTTTCTGAATTGCTGGTATAGTTCAATGTTGTGTTTTGCAGAGGATGCCCGTCAGTTTAAATTCGGATGTGTCAAGAATATCATCTTGTTTCAAGAATATCCACTGTTCAGCAGTGTGTCTAAAGGTATAAATGTGTGTGTGTGTGTGTGTGTGTGTGTGTGTGTGTGTGTGTGTGTGTGTGTGTACGTGTACGTACACGTACGCGTGTTATGTACTGGTTATGTACATTTTGAAATGCACAATGTTTGGGTTTAAGAGAAATGTAATTTATATTCTTGTTCTTATACGGTATATATGTATTATTCATGATACTAATAGAATATAACCACAATATAAAAACTGTATATTTTTGTAAAACACAAATATATATATATATTTTTTGTACAGTTCACAGTAACATTGACTTTGGCACTCGGGCGGTTTAAATAGTATGTGAGATAACGTGATGTGTTTTGAGATTGTGTCTTTACAAACATCAAGCATATTTGTTCCAATTTCAGAACCGAGCAGCTCGTATCCGAGTGGGTAAAGGAGACAAACCCGTGACCTACGAGCAGGCGTACCACCCGCATCACATCGGGCACCGGAAGGGCTGGCTGTCTCAGCACACTAGTAAGAGAAGCAATGCCTTTGAATTGTAGCTGTGCTTCAAAGATTCATGTATGTATTGTTTTTCAAAGCTGGTGGCAAATTGATACTTTTCCAGACGTTATCGTGCTTTAGAAACATGAGTTTAAAAAGCCACAAATGTATTAAGTTTATTACTCAAAAAAATATTTGGGACAGCAATGTTCTTGGAAAAATGTATAACGTTTAACAGCGGAATAAAAATGGACATGTGAATTTCTATGCAAAATGTATTTACAAACAGCAATATAATTACTTTATTTATTTTATAAATCATCCAACGTAAAGATATTTAGTCATATTACAATAACTCACATAACAATTAATTTCTATTGTTTCTAATGTTTTCCATCCACCCATTTCCTGAACATAATTTTTATTTTTGTGTCATGGGGAGCTGCAGCCAATCCCAGCAAATCTGGACCTGAAGGCGGCCAATCACAGAGTAGAAAACATACATTCAGACTCACACACCTTTGGGCAATTTTCCAAACTCCAATTCTTCTCAGACTCAAACTTAACTTTTATACGGTTCCTCGCTTTGAGGTGACCGTGCTAAACACTACGCCACCATGTGCATTCCAGATATTTAGATTCTTTTATTATCAGACATATTTTTGTCATAAACACATCTTGCACGTTTTGACGTATTTATTTGGCATAATAACGGGTCAGTGACACGTGTTTTCTGTTTCCCGCTTCCCGCACAGGTAACCTTCACGGCGAGGATGGAGCTGCAGATCGAGTGGTAGAGGACGTATTCATCAGACGCTTCATGTTCGGCACGTTTCATGGCTGTTTAGCCGATGAGATCGTGATCAAGCGCAGAGGCAACGTCCTCATCATCTGCGCCATCATGATTCAAAAACTTCTTCCGCCCAAGTTTTACTTTCTGATTGGCTACACGGAAGAGCTGCTCTCTCATTTCTACAAGTGTCCAGTGAAAATGGAGGTGCAGACGGCCGAAGACAAAGTCGTCTATAAATATCTCTGAGATCATTATTGGTTTGAGTCCATTTAGTGTGTTTCAATGTCGCTTCGAATTATATAATAAAGTTCTGTGTTTATTAACCAATGGGGTTTGGGAAAGTCAAGTGTGAGATGTTTAACCATTACAATAGACTATTTTAAAGTGTGCATAAAAAAATAATAAAACAATATCTTTCATATTATGACAATATTTGACTTTTTAATGATTTTAAAAGCATGACAAAGCTTAACAATATAAACTCTCTTCACACTCTTAAACATAGCTGCATTGCTATTGCACAACAGAAATAGATTGAATAAATAGTTTATGGATCTAATTCTGTAAAAAAGTATACTAGGAAGAAAATTAAGTAGTTGAGAAGTTGGACAGATTCACAAACAGACAGACACTTTGGAAAGCCAGACGGACAGCTAAAAATACAGACAATAAAAGTGATTTGATTTTATGAGTAGATGGATGAAGTGTTACAATTATGAAGCATCTGGCTGAGAACTCGTCTTTATTTTTGGAGAAACCAAACATGTCTGAATGATGAAAAACTAATCACATTAATGAATGGAAAAATAAAACCCACAAGGCAAAAAAAATAGTAATTTGTCGATTGATTAAATTAATAGTTAATCCAAAGTTCCCCATTAATTCCTCATTCCACACTGATGTCCACATCACACTCACGTGCACAAAATATGAATCAGATTTATTTGTATTGATTTATTTTCCAAAATATTTCACCTGCATCATACAAAAAGCACAATAAAATCACAGCTGACAAAAACACTTCCCTTTGTCACAGGTCTGAGTGCGGCACATGGCACGGATCAGTTAAAACAACCATGAGACGACACAATGAAAACACAAAGTGCAGTACGACAAACTTCAAAAAAAAAAAACAAAAAAACTCAAGGCGCAAAATTTGAAAGTAGCGCCAACTTGTGGTTTTCATTTCCCGTAAAAGTGCTTTGTAATCACATAATTAATTAACCGACAATGAGAAACAAAAAGATTAAAGTGCATCGTGACTAAAACGATGCTGCAGATACATTCACATCGAAAGGCGGGAATGTGCGTACGAGTTAAAGGCTCAGATTAAAACTCGGTCTTTGTTGATTCACCCTCGCACAACTTGAATAATTAATTTCAGCAAAAACGGGGTTGAATCAGTGAAAACGTGACCACAGAACATTCTTTTTTTTTGGTTTGTTTGTCCCTTTGGTTTGTTGAGTTTCTAATAGCACACGTGCAACCTTAAATATTTTCACAAAGCCAATTTGCCTTTTTTTTTTTTTTTTTTTTTTTTTTAAACCACAAAAGGGTCTTTGGAGCTGGTCAGGGGTCTGGCACGTTTCTGGTTCTGGGGTTTACTTGATCTTTCGACAGCTATCGCCCATGCAGGACTGGAGCTTGATAAGCCTCTGGTTCATGATCTGGAGGAGGGATGGATCCACCTTCTTCACGATGTTCTCCAGCTGATGAGGGTCTGCCGTCAGGTTGTAGACTTCAACAAAAGCCTTAAAAAATGTATTTGAAATGTTAAACGTTTAGCGTTTTCCATTTTTTTATCAAAATGTCAATCTTTGGAAATGTCAATGAATGAAAAGTGAAAATGTCAAAAATGAAAATATTAGATCAAAATTTAAAAATTTTTTATCCAAATGTTAAAAAACCTGTTATGTTCCAATTGAATTAGAATCCAAGAGAATTACTGCTGCGTTCGGTGAAGGTGAAAAATTTACTGGGTTTGTGTCGGATGAACAAACTGAAGCGTGTGTGTTACAATGCAACAATGTCTTGGTAAAAGAGTACTAAAATGTTTTTCAATAAAAAATGTATTTTGTTTCATGGGAGTTACGTATATCCTAATACCGAAGCGTTGTGTTTGAAAAAAAGGAAATAGACTTTTATTAATAGTGTGCCTTCTAGCCAGAGTTCAATATGTTGAAAAAATTCAACTAAATTCTTGCATTTGTTGAACATGTCCTAGAATCGACATTAACGTTGACTTTTATACCTCATTGTCTGCAAACTCGCAGTACTGCAGGTCTCCGTCCTTCAGCGTTCTGACGCAGGCGTACGTGTTGTTGAAGGCGTCTTCACAAACGCAGTCTGGGAAACATTGCTGGTGGAAAAACAGAGATTATTGAAATGAGAATAATAAAAAAGACTTGTATTTCCCAGGCTGCTACACTCACAGCGAGTCCGGGCCCGAGTTTGGGGCAGCTGGGGTCCTCCGAGGAAAAGCCCTCACCCGTGTACTCCACCAGCAAGAAGGGCCGCTCGGTGCCGTTCCGCAGCGAAGGGGCCTGCGCACCAAAAACATTCAAGTGATTTAAAAAAAATTTTTTTTTTTTCAAATCACCGTAAGTTGAGATTTTTAACATAACTTACATTTTTAAAAACATTTCATATTTTTTCAAAAATAATTAGTAAAATAATAATTGTGTGTTGCATTTAATACCCATTAGTAACTCCTACACATTTATTAATAAAGAAAAATACTCTGCAACTAATTGGTTTAATGGTATGAATTCGTTTTTTGACAAAGAGCCCAGTGCCATGCAAATCTTCTTCCTGACACAAGGTGGCAGCGTGAAACATTTTGGCAGAAACAAGAGACTAAATGCAGGAATTGAATGAGTTTATCTTCTATATACCATTCTCACACTTTTAAACGCATTCGTATTTGTATTTTATATTCGTATATCCCAACGCAATAAAGACGTTTTAATTTGTAAATATAAACACAATGTATTACTTTTTCTATGAATATAAATTAACAGAATACAATATACAGTACAGTATACACACACACACACACACACACACACACACACACACACATACCTATTTATATATTATAGTTAAATATAAACAAATAGGCGGATATCTAAAAGGAAAATATACAAAATAAACAATTCAAGACACTGGACAAAAGCTGTAGGTACACAAACAACAACACAAAACGGATGGAAAAAACATGGTACCCACAATCTGAGGCAAAAAGGATTGTCCATCCATGTTCACGGTCGAGAGATTCACTCCAGCAATGTCCAGAATGGTCATAGGAAGATCGATGTTTGTCACTGGAGACTAACAAACAGTCAAACAAACATTTCAAACAATGCCGACATCACAACCTCTTCTCCAACCTGAAGCGTCTTCTTGGCGTCGATTCCTGGTCCACGGACCATCAGAGGAACGCGGATGTCAAACTCATACAGCTGCCTTTTGTCGATGGGCAGTGAGAATTGACCTGTGGGACACACGTCATAAAAACCACGCCGAGGCAAAGCTGATGCACCAGACACCAACCCGTGTGATAGCCATGATCTGACGTGTAGATAATGTACGTGTTGTTCAGTTCCTTCAGAGATTCCAGCTTCTTTACCAGCTGCTCCACCATGTCATCCACAGACAGAAGCGTCTGCCATCTATCAGAGAAAGAACCTGAGACTACATCAAGCGAGGTAGAAGATGTGTGTGTACCTCCTGCGGAAAGCGTTGTCCAGGTACTCGATGGAGCTGTTGGGCATGGGATTCGCAGGCTGTCGCAATAACCAGTGTTTGTCCTGCACAACAGTGAATATTAGATTAGAAGCTGCCCACTGCTCCGGGTGTGTGTGTGTGCGTGTGTGCGTGTGTGTGTGTGTGTGTGTGTGTGTGTAATTTCACTGGATGCTTAAATGTAGAGCACTGTTTTGATAGCTCCCTAGTTGCCATATTGACAAACTTACTCACTTTACTTTACATTTTACTTGAAATTACTTGACTTGAGCCTACAATAGGTAAAGTAGGTTTAGGAAAACAAAACCTACCTTACTATAGGTTTAGTTTTCTGAGCCACCGTAGCTTTTATCAGTCATTGTTAAATTCAATCCTATTTAAGTTCTATTTTTTTTTCTGTACAACTGCTCAGAGACTGACTTATAAACAAACGGAACCAGATCGATTGCGGGAAAAGTATGCATGTTTACTACAGTCAAAAAATGTCAGGGAACAGGTTATACAGTAAAATATCAAGAAAAATGTATAAAAAAAAGACGTGTTATTCAGAAATTCCGTTTACACTATCTGATCCTAACAATAAAAATATATATAAATACCGGTATAATTTAGGCCAGCTGTGTGAGTGTGTTTATATATTGCATCTAAATATATACATAAAAGTACATACTGTATATACATATTTAAACATACATGTACATATATACAAAATAAGCAGGTCAGCATTTTTGGAAGCGTTTGCTGTAAAAGACAAAAGTCTTTTTGAAAAATCGATGAATAATTTTGTCACACTGTTCAAACGCAAAAGTACCGGTGATAAAGACGTTTTGCCACGCCGATGCTGCTTTCACTTATCTTATTATTTTGCCGTGTCGTTTCTAGTCAACTAAAAAACAGCTAGTTGTCAGGCGTATGACTAGATCAGGATCTAACAGTATACATACAGTATATTGACAGCATATATACACATGTTATATATACATATACATTTATTATTATTTATAGATGCATACAGTTTATACACCCAAGTAATGTGTTACTGTATATAAATGCACGTGTTTGATTAAAACGTAATAGCTGACTGGGTGAATCTTAATACGACTGAAGGCAGTGCTAGTTTTGTAGTGAGAAAGATTCGATCGAAACAACCGTTCTTGTTAAATACTTGAGCAATAATAATGAGTGTGAACTGTGAAACCTTTCCAGGCTGGTTGAAGCTGCCGTCACGAGGAGCCTTCACATCGCTGAAGAACTGCTGGTACTGTGGAGCGGCCGTCCACGGGGAGTGAGAAGATGGCGGACACAGCATCATAAAGAAGGGGTGAAGGGTGCTGCGGTCCTCCAGGAAGTGAAGAGACCGGTTCAACTGCAACACACAGGTTAACACCATTACTGTATATACACTATAACACAACCCCAAATAAAAATTTAATACAATAAAATACAGAAGACATAGATAAAGAAATAAAAATATGAATAAAATACAAGGAAACTGATTAAAGATGAAGAAAAAGTACAATTATTGCACCGTTTACAACACCAAATGCAATTTTGTGGTTCTGTAGGTGAGAATTGAGTAAAACATCTAGTTTCTGATCCCACACCAGAATAATTTAGTAAGTGTGAACTTGTCATTTCCCTCAGTTGGTCGAACAGGAACTGGAGATGATGACAGTGTGTACTAAACTTTTGACTTAAAACACAACCACATAATTCATAATGGTTTTAAATGAGCATGTACAATAACTCACGACCAGGTCTGTGAGATAGTCCTTCTCATAGCTGTCCCCATGTTTCTCTTCACGTCCATCGACAGAAAGAGTGTAATTGTAATATTGAGAGTTTCCTACCTGTGAAGAAATTAAAACAAACTAATTACGGTAGATAGACGGAGAGAGGGAAGGATGAATGGATGAATGGATGTATAGCTAGATGGACAGACAGGCAGACAGACAAGAATAAAAACAACATGTATAATAAACAAATGTGCATTACAAGTGTCCATACATACTAAATGGTTCCATTGCATTTTTTTTTTAAATGACACAAATGTTTTGTTACTACGTATTTTACTAATGGTTGTGACCATACAGGCAGTTGTCCACGAAGTTCAACACTAATCTATGAATGACAAAGTTAACAGGCTTTAAAAGTGGTTAGAATTATCATTTTAGAGTTTTGTGAGTATCCCTTGTTGTACATGTATGTACATAGACAGGCAGACAGATATGACAAACAGTAGATATACAGATATACATGGACAGATGGACAGATAGAACAAAAACAGACAAAAGACAGACAAATACGTTATTAATCCCAGTGTATAATTCACAGTAATAAGGATGTATAGATGTATACTGGATAGATAGGTGGATAGAAAGATGGATAAATAGATGGATAGATTGATAAATCGATAGATGGATAGATGAATAGATGCTAGACGGACAAAAAATACACAGAGAAATACGTTATTAATCCCAGTGTATAATTCACAGTAATAAGGATGTATAGATGTATATATCTCAGTCATGCTGTCATTGAACTGGTGATGTGTGTGTTGGTGACTCACTAGTGCGTGCCAGTGGTCCCAGCCTGGAGGCACATGAGCAACGCCGCCCGCTTCGGTACTTCCATACTGACACACACAGCAAGATATGTACATTCACAAACACATCTACAATGGTCCACATGTGAACACAACAATCACTTTCTTATTTTCTAGTGTTTGATGTCTCATCTCAAAAATGCCATGTCATTCCAACATGACGCGTGAAACTGGATTAGTCCTGACCTGGTTAAGGTATTTGCCTCCATAGAAAGTCTGGTAGCGCATCTTGCTGAGGTAGACAGGAAAGGCTGAGGGTTCCAGCTCTTTCTGCCAGGCTGCGCTGCTGCAGTTGCCGGATATCGAGTTGTTTCGAACTAAATGATTGTGTGGATACTTGCCCGAGAGAATGCTGCTGCGACTGGGGCAACACAGCGGAGTGGCTACGAACTGAAGAAAAGAAAGGAAACTCGACTCTTTCTGATCATCTGACACACACACACACACACACACACACACACACACACAAAATTTCTCCTGTATAGTGTTAAACTCACAGAGTTAGAGAACGTCACACCAGCATCGCCAATGAGTTCTTTGGTTTTTTTCATGGGCGTCTGTGAATAAATGTAGAGAAATGTTTTTTTTTTTGCATATTTTTGACACATTGTTCACAAGTTGCCTCTTTCACACAGAAAAGTGAGATCTAGAACTACATTGCCAGATGAGACATACAATCCATTAAAGAAAATACTTAAGAAATACATTTTTTTTAATTATGAAAAACGAATTCAACTGAATTTCATGAAATTAATCCGGAATTGATTCTTAACAGACTAGATTCACTGACAAACTAAACCTTTTCCATTTAAGTACATATACCGAATGACTTCTGAAAAATGAAAACATGACTTCTCTTCGCAATTGGCATTTTTAGTCTTCTAATCCACTATCAACACGTTTTTCGGAGCTCTTACCATCCCCCCCATCACCACATCCTGGTCGTCGGTGAGAATGAGGACGATGTTGCTCGGCTTGACGCTTTGTGAACACCTGAACACGCAGGTGAGCAGCGTGACAAACAGACAGGTGCACGCCGCGCGCGCGCCACTCTTCCACTGACCGAAGCTCGAGCTCGCCATCGGCCCAAAGCCAGACTCGAACCTTCGGCTAGGCTGCCTGAATGACGGCTCGGAAAGCAGATGTGGGTTTTAAGTGGCGATCATTGGCGCACGAGATGGGATGGTCTTGGAAAGTTTGAGGAAGTGAAATACTCGGTGTGTCATATGACTGGAGCCTGACACAACAGCTGATCCACTCGCGAATCCAAAGTCAAACACGCACTGTAATCGGTGACATATAGAGCTATAAAACTTGTACAGTTACTCTTATGGAACTGCGCGAGACATGTTTTCCATCAAAACAAATCGGTTGATCAAATGTCGGTTTTAAAGAGTTCACAAACAGTGTTAACGCCCCCCGCCCACCTTCACCATGCGCTAAACTCTGTTGTAATGCTGCTTTTGAACATATACGTGTTTTAAACCGTTAAATGTTGCGTTAGGCACTTCGTTTCTTTAACTTCGGAACTGTTATGCAACGCTGTTAAGAGGGGGAAAAAAATCAGGAATACAGTTTGCGGGAAATCGACGGAACGGAGTGCGGTTGAATTTTGTGCCCAGTCGGAACTCTTCAGATGCAGCACTCACGTGTTGTGTCATTTTATCTTTTTTAAAATAATTTATATCAAGGGCATACGTTAAACAGCGAACGAATGGATAAAAATGCGAAAATTGAACCACAAAATTGAAAAACATTTCAGTAAGTTTAAATGTGTGAGGCCAATTTTAGTGCTTCCGCAAGATGGCGCCGGTAGCCACTAAAAGCTGTGTTCAATCAGCCTTTTCACTCTGATGTTAAAATATTAGGCAAAAATGTTTGTTCATAAATTATTTTCGAGTAAACAAAAATGTAAATAAATGTAATAATACAGTAATTAAACATGAATTAAATATACATTTATAAGAAACACAATTAATCGCATTTATATACTGGGAAGTGGGAATTCGCTGTACAATTGGAACACCAATTTCTAAATACAGTAGAAAAAGCAAAAGCACGTGCAAACGGCAAACCCATCACAATTAAGCTCAGCGACGATTGGTCGTTCTCAAATGACGCAACGTCATACGTCACGACACAGCTTCCGGTTCTATAGTACCTTTGTAAGAGTAAACATTTCTTAAACATTAAAATTATTATTGTTAACATCATAACAATAGATACGTTTCACTGTACTTAGATTCTTTAAAAAGTTTTTTTAAATTAGCGCTATCGTTTTCCCACCTAGTCCGTACAGTGCATCACGTTGATGTGCAGAGATAAACAACAGGACATGATGGTGATGTTTGTTCAGTGATTTCAAAGTTTTAGACAATGATTCCGTTAAAGCGCAGGAAAGTTTCTCAAACTTCTGGTCGTCAGCACGACGTTAGCAAGTTTCCCCATGTGTGTGTTTTCCTCCTGGAGAGAAAAATGGGTTCGACAAGAAGAGCATTTCTGACAAAACTGGGACGGACCAAAGGATTTCACATCGCTGAAACATTTAAGTACGTTCTATTTAGAAATATATTCACTTGCACAGTGTTCGAATATTATTTAGTAATTAAAACACTGACATTTGTTTGTGTGTTGTGCATTTTTCTACGTTTACCTTGTGTGTTTTTTTTCTGTATAGTTCTTCCATCACACACCTGGTATCAGAAAACAACAGTGGGGATGAAGTTCAGACCTGGCTGGACAAGCAGACAAGCCCAGAAGCTTCCACTGCTCTTAGATGTTTGGACATCAGCTGGTTCACGGAGAGCATGACATCAGGACACCCAGTCGAGGTCCTGCACCGACACGTGTTGAAGGTTTCATTGAACACAAGAGACAGCGTGTGTCGTCGCTGTACTAGATTCTTGACCGTTGTGTTTGTAGGTTGAGCCCAAACCCGAAGGAGAAACCCCTGAAGAGTTCATGAAAAATTATGCCTGCCAGAGAAGAACCCCCTTAAAACACCATAATTTATTCCTGACGGTGAGATGCATCATTTTACATTCGCCGTGATTGTCCAGCCCGCTTTTAGTGAGCAATTATTCTTAACTCTTTTTTTGGGGAGATTAAAATGATTTTTTCCGTCTTATAGGAGGCATTGGACGTCTTGTCTCTCAATGCAGAATTCAGTGAGAATGAAGGGCGAAGCGTGGCTTTCAGACGGGCAGCATCTGTTCTCAAGGCTCTTTCTTATAAAGTGAGCCGCATGGAGGATCTGAGGGGCTTGCCGTGTCTGGGTGACCATTCACAGAGAGTTATACAGGTGAATGTTGACTTATAAAGTCTTTTTTTTAACAAATGTTTTTTTCTCTGCAATGTGGTTGCGTAGTGGGTAGCTTTTACAGTGTAAAGGGTGCTCGACATTACACAGTGAGTGACAGTGAGGACAACCTTTTCCAGATTTTGAGATTCAATCGGGGTCTTTCTGTGTGGTCTCTTTTTTTCTGTTTTTTTTTTTTGCGTGGGTTTTTCCCGATTTTCTCCCAGTGTCCAGAAACATGCAAGAGAATTGAAGTCTGGAAAGTTGTCCATAGGTGTGAGTGAGTGTGCTGCTCTGTGATTGGTTGACCTCCACTCCAGGCTGTGTCCCGCCTCCAGGCTCAGAGTTTCTGGGATTGGCTATGAGCTACCTGTGACATAGAAATGGAAATAAAAGATCTGCTTTTCTGTGTGGTTTTAGGAAATTTTGGAAGATGGATTTTCAAAAGAAGTGGAGACAACGACAGAATCTGAACAATTTCAGACCATGAAGGTGATAACATAAACTCTGTAATGTTGTGTCTTCTTGTACAGCTCTGAATCGTGAGTAACGGCCTTCACGTTGTCTCTCTCAGGCTCTGACTGGCATCTTCGGAGTGGGAGTTCGAACAGCAGATAGATGGTACAGGGAAGGTTTGCGATCTCCAGCTGAGCTGATCAGCACTGGGCAACAGTTGAACAATGAGCAACAAGCAGGTCTCTTTCTGAATACTGAGCGAAATATAAACCGACCAGACACAATATTCTGCTTTTTCTCAAAACGGCCTTTCAGGACTTCTGTATTACGATGACCTTCTGAGACATGTGACGAAAGCTGAGGCTGATGCCATCAGCGAGATTGTAAAGAACGCTGTAGATGCTGTGCTGCCTGGTGCGATAGTCCAGATGATGGGAGGGTTCAGAAGGTTTGTTTTATTAGCACTGTAAACTCACATTTTATACATTTGGTTGTCTCTAGGGTATTATTTAGATTTTATTTATTTTAATTAATCCACAATGGTCCACGACTCACAGTTCCTGTATTAAACTATAAAATGTGCTCGTTTTAAAATTTCATCAATTGTGAATTAAATAATAAAAACTACATTAAAAAGAGTTTAAAAATGACAGTGAAAGCTACACTCTTCAATATTTTTGTCTCAGATTTAGGACAATCTTCTCATTTTTGTCCTAATGCTAGCGGCTGCGAGTGAAGGCCTCGTGGGATTTGGGGTTACATTTTGACATGGTTGATACCAGCGTGATTAAATGCATCAACATGCTGTTTATGATGCTTATTTTTACCGTATTTGTTATTACATTTACAGCACACCGCATTTTCTTCAGGTTTTAGAAGCTCTATACACATTTGTAAAATATCACATTAAGATCCAGGTCAACTAGAGGAGCAGAACGCACCAATGAATCAATAAGAGGAAGCAAAAGGACCAATCAGAACTCAGAACCATTGATCCCATGGTCTTTGGTGTCCCTGAGACTCAGGAAAAGCTGAACTGGTGAAATCTTGTAATTCTGTGTCTAAAAACTGTTTTTGAGCTTTACTGTCATTATAGGGGAAAGGAAATGGGACATGATGTGGATTTTCTCATAACTCATCCAGAAGAAGGAAAAGAAGAAAGGCTGATGCCGAAAATCACTAACTGGCTTGATGCCAAGGTATTTACAAAGTGTTGCGCAATATACAGTCATCGGAAAAGAGTCACAATGTGTCACAATTCTTCAAGACTTTAAATAATACATTTGAAAAATAGAAATAATTCTAATAACTTATTTTATTTGTTTATATATACAATTGTTTATACTTCCAAGAAAAAAATTTTTCATTAAGAACAATTATAACTGTAAATCATTTTTAACCACATTTTCATATGGGTACCGGGGTTGAATGTGGAATCAACTTAAAACACACACACATATCTTTATTATCGACATATAGTGACGTTTAATACAGTCTCAATTTTATTTCATATTTATATTTATATTGATTTATAATTTATTTTCAATTATAATACCATCATTGAAGTTAAAATAATTATTCAGATCTTCTGTTGTTGCTGTTGTGAATGATTGATTTTATTTTTAAAAAGTGTGTTATAAAATTTCATTTTGGAAATGTTACATTTACATTTATTTTAAATGTCAGACTTCTAATGTAAATAATGTGTTTTATTCATTGTTCTAGGGTTTCCTGCTTTATCAGAAGACGACCAGAAACTCCTATTTGGAGAAAAAGGACGGTCCCGGTCGGCCTTCTCACAGCATGGATCGTTTTGAGAGATGCTTGTCCATTTTTAGACTTCACGGATCCTCTGAGAGATTCCATCCCACAATTCAGAGCGACGGGGCAGAAGCTGAGGCTGAAAGAGCAGAGGAACGAGGCTGGAGAGCAGTGCGGGTCGACCTGGTGGTCAGTCCTTACAGCCAGTTTGCCTTCGCTACTCTAGGTTGGACCGGCTCAAAGGTTATTTGTTTGATATAATTAGCAGTTTTGTGGTGTGTGTGTGTGTGTGTGTGTGTGTGTGTGTATTAATTTATATTAATAACTAGGGCTGTTTTACTCCTAGACTAATGACTAGGCTTTTGACTTTAATTTTGCAGTTCAAAATTTAGCTAAATTGAAAAAATGTCATTACAAACAGCTGTATTCTTCACACTTTTGCTTTTGAGGTCAGTGTGTCACACATGTCTGTCTTCACAGCTGTTTGAGCGAGAGCTGCGACGTTGGGCAAAGAAAGAGAAGAATATGTCTTTGAGCAGTCACGCGCTTTATGACAACAAACAGGTCAGGAGAAAGATCTACTGAATAATCTTTAGCATATGTGTAAAGTAAAACTCACGACCCCACAGTTTAATATGTCCGCAAGATTTTTATGGAGCTTTTATTATACATTAATTATTGGTATTAATGGCCTAGCAATATGAAGCACTGATGACACACAAACTACAGATCCCAGAATGCAGTGCTTGAGATGCATTGCCTTATTTATCATTGCCAAGTTATCATTGTATCATTTGTGACATTTACCTAAAAGCACATTTATTTGTACAAAGTAACAGACAGTTAATATTAGTCACTGAGGGTTTCATGTTCATTTGACTTGCCATATCTCACTATTCCTCTTTGTGTTAAATTGTACACTGTGAATTATTTCAAAACGTAGTAGACATTTTTATTATATAGCATGCTGGGCTCACACTATAACTGCTATTATCTTCTTTTTCTTTGGCTCTTTTTCCTTTATGTTGTTTTTTATTGTTCTTTCCTGAACAGAATCGATATCTTAGAGCAAATACTGAGGAGGAAATTTTTGCGCACCTGGGTTTGGAGTTCATTCCCCCCTGCGAGAGAAACGCCTGACTTTTACTTCCTGACGTCGCCCCTGATTGTCGCTGTTTTTTTAAATGGCAAAACCTTACACTATAAAATCTGCATTTTTAAAAATCCCATAAGCTTTTAATGTTGGTAAAAAGTTATTGTATATACGTTGTATATTTATTGTTACTGGTTTATGATGATAAAACATGAAAATCAAATAATTTAGAAAATAAAATCTTGTGATTGACGTTCGAGTTTGTCGTGTGTGTGTTTGTGGCTGCGTGCGTGCGTGTGTGTGTTTTGTCAAAGTGGTTTACACGTGGAGAAATATGATCTACTTTACCATCTGTTAAAACTTTTAACATGATCTGGCTGTAAACATTTGTCAATGTAACAAATGTTAAATAGTATTACATCAAACATAATTTACAACAGAAAATATGATATAACAAACTTGAGGCATTTTTTTTCTAGTTACATATCTATTGTAACTGTAAAAATACAGAAAATACAATTGTTCACTTGTTTGCCTGTTATGAATTTGCTACCTGGACTGTCTAGATGTTTTTGACATGAGCAGCACCGACTTGCGTGGGAGATTCTTGACTCTAGTATCTAGACTCTAGATACTTATAATGGACTTTGGATATATTTTAACATAAGAACGCAGGAAATAACAGACCCTGGATAAAACAGATTCTGGATTTAACACTAAGACAGACGTTGGATTTAACTGAATTTGGACATAACTGACTCTTTATACTCTTTATAATGCCTAACCGGATTTCGAATGGACTAAGACACAAACAAAAGATGAAAATATTTGCTAACTAAATCTGGTGATTCGTACCTTAAAGCCGTTTAGAAAAAAGCAGTGTGGCGTTTGTCGGGACATAAAGCGCAGCGTCTCGTTTTATTCACCTTTAAGTTGTGTTTTACGGTGCTCTGAAACCGGCAGACACCTTCTGCTAACAACATAATTGACCTCTAAATGTCATTTTAACTTCAAAGGCCGAGTCTTTGTTCACACCTCGCATTACTCTCTTAACAGGAATAGGAAAAGCCCAAATTTGGCTGTCCCTCCTCCGGCCAGGACGAAGCTTTCAGCCGAGGGGCCGCATTCACAAACATGGACAGCGGGCCCCGGCTCCTGGATGATGAGACGGCCGTGGATGTGTGTAAAGAGGTGGGCTGGTATCAACAGTTATTCTCAATGGGGCTTTAATGCCTTCTTCACACTTCCCCTCCCCAGGTGAGAAACAAAAGTCTCCTGTAATGGGGAGCCGATGCGGAGCGGGGCCCGGCGGTCTGGCGAGGTGGGTGTGATGCCAGACCGGCGCTTCGGCCCGGCCCGGTTTTGCTCGTCTCTCGCTCTTTCAGATGATTGATGTGTGTCAGGGATTATCTGGATGTGTTGCAATCAAACTGATGTGATTATCTGGATTAGCCACTTTCATGCACATTCCCTGCATGACAAACGCCAGTCGACTACACACAGGAACACAATTACAAGCTTTATTTGGCCTGATTGTTCCGTCGGGGATTAAACATGCACAGTTTCCGATGTGAGAATTGTCACTTGATGCGCGCTGAAAGAAATGTGAGATTAAGGACAATAGCGCGTCACATCAAAGTCGTTTTAGCATCGAAAAGGCCCCAGTAAAATATGCTGATTCAGCTGGAATACTGCTAGTTTTTATGGTTGCGTGATTTAAATTGACTTTCCTAAGATATTTTTTAATATAGTTTAGAAAACTAAACAAAACTAGACTAAAATATAACTTGTAGTAGTAGTAGTAAAGTAAACCTTTATTGATCTCCCAAGGGAGAAATTCAGAAAAGACTTACTAGGTATTTTATTGTATTATAAAAATGTTATGTACAGTATTTTTAAATTTGCTAAAAATGTTACATTTTATATTGCCCAAGTTTTCAGGATTTAATCATATGAAAATGCAAAAAAATGTAGAATGTCGTGGTGTGTTTGTGTGTGTACAGTATATACTCTATGGATATTGATTAACACATACCTGTATACAACCTGTGTATTTTATAATAAAAATAATAATATAGAAATAAATATTTATATGTAATATAAGCGTAATAAATCATTTAAATACAATTTAATACAATAATACAGATTTTTTAAAAGATTGCATTGAGTTAGAGGCCGGCCGGGACCATTCTGTGTGGAGTTTGCATGTTTTCCCCGTGCTTGCGTGGGTTTCCTCTGGGTGCTCCACAGTCCAAAAACATGCGTTTCAGGCGAATTGGAATTGGAAAATTGACCACATATTGTAGGTATGAATGAGTGTGTGAATGTGTTTGTCTGTGTATCCTGCCTCCGGCCCAAACCCTGTAAAGGACTAAGCGATTGAATGAAAAGATTTCAATGTTTATTTAATAAATACTTTTAATAATATATATGTTTGTGATAAAGTGACAAAATTACATTTTCACTGTGATCAAATCTAATGGTTAAATTGAAATGTGTCTTGAAGTTTTATTGCAGTATTTAGAATTGTAAAATTGCTTATCGCAGGTTTCAATCATCTTTTGTTGACCCCAACAAATCTGAAAGCTGTTTGTTTAACGAGTGTGTGTGTGTGTGTGTGTGTGTGTGTGTGTGTGTGTGTGTGTGTGTGTGTGTGTGTGTGTGTGGTAAGATTAGTTGTAGAAATTCACATTTTTCATTATAGTTTGTAATTATTTAAAAATGTTATTGTTGCAAATACTGATTCTATTGAGGTGTAGCACACACAAATGTTAAAGTTGTGTTCTCCTCCCAGTGGTGGGAATTTTGCAGAGAGAAAGTGTGTGTGTGTGGGAGAGAGAGAGAGAAAGAGAAACAAAGCAGAAATGAGATAGAAAGAGAGAGAGAGAGAGAGAGACACAGAGGGAGAGATGGAGTGAATGAGAGAAAGATAAATGCAGTCTGTTCCCTAGAGTGAGAAAGAGAAAGAAATTCCTGGAAATGTCGTCATTACCTGATAGGCTGTGTGTGTGTGTTGTGTGTGTGTGTGTGGTGTGGTGTGTGTTGTGTGTGTGTGTGTGTGTGGCGTGTGGGTGTGTGTGTGTGTGTGAGAGAGAGAGAGAGAGAGAGAGAGAGAGACAGAGTCTCTGTAGTCATAACAGAGCAGCAAACAGCCCCATTAGAGATGAAAGAGAGTCAATGAGGACAATCAAAGGCTGTGGCTCCTGGGGGCCATTACAGTGAGAGACCGTGTCTGCAGCAGCACGGACCCCCAGACCCCGGTCCCCTAACAGTTGAAATAATGAAGCTACAGTTATTTCAATAAACTCACAATCACTATTAATAATGGTCGCTATTATTGCCCTCGATTGGCTCAATCAATCTATAATCAGGGTGCCAAACAGTTACGGGTTCGATTCTCGGTGGCGACAAACTATTGCTACCGGAATTCAAATTAGGAATTTAAATTGTGCAACTTATTAATATTATTGCACTTTTACCGTATTTTTTATTTTGCACTGTACGTCTGCGTTTGAGCTCACACGCTGTAGTGATAATAAAAGTGATTTGATTTGATTGATTTGATTTGAATTTAAAAAAAACACATTGATTGAAATAATATGTATATTTCACTGAAATACAATGTTCTTTTATGTAATGATAACAGTGTGGGATTTTAATTTAGTTTAATTAGTTTATTAAACTATAAAGGGAATTAACAACAACAAATATTTACATTATTAGTGTATTTGTCTAATCACACGCACGTTTCAGAAAGAGATGTCCAATGTTAAAAATGCATATGCTTTATACCTCTCTCTCTCCCTCTCTCTCTCCCTATCTCCCTCTCTC
>CM051494.1:9276093-9339944 GCA_028031935.1 Paedocypris micromegethes | reverse complement strand
CTCTCTCTCTCTCTCTCTCTCTCTCTCTCTCTCTCTCTCTCTCTCTCTCTCTCTCTCTCTCTCTCTCTCTCTCTCTCTCTCTCTCTCGCTCTATCTCTCTCTTTCCCTCTCTGTCTCTCTAGTTCTCTCAGAAATATAAGACACACACACTTTAAAAATAAATATAATATCTTGCGTCTCTTCTCTGTTGCTCTCCTTTTGAATCCCTCTTTGCTTCCTCCTCCTCTTTTCTCTCTCTCTCTCTCTCTCTCTCTCTCTCTCTCTCTCTCTCTCTCTCTCTCTCTCTCCCCCTCACCCTCTCTCTGTGTATTTCTTTCTTCCCAGTCTTTTAGCCCTCCTCTTCTTTCTTTCTTTCCCCCTTCCACCTCCTTCAGCCCCCAATCTTGAGGGGTCTTTCTCTCTCTCTTTCTCTCCAATCTCTTCCTCGCTCTGTCGCTCTCTCTCTCTCTGTCTCTCTCTCTTCCACCTCTCTCACCACACCCCCTCCTCCTCTCTCACTGTAATCTGTGCTGTAATGACAGTGTTAGTGAGATGAGAAGTGGACCTGCCGTCTCCAGCTCCTCCCGTCTGTCATCCATAAACCAGGCTCCTGTCTGAAGCTTTCCACCGACACGCACATCAAAGTCAGTCCCCGCGTTATCACAGATCAGGGCCCAGGGACAGCGGAAACGAGACGGGGACGGGCCCCCAACACCGTATAGAAACCTACGCTGCAATTACACAGAGATCAGTGACTGATAAGAGAGGAATCTGTTTGTTTGGCCTCTGATTGAAAGAGAAAGAAAGAGATAGAAATGGAGATATGATGAGAGTGTGTAAACAAATGATCGGCTCTTTAACGCTCTAAATGGAGTGAGGAGCGGAATACAGTCAAATGATCCACTCACTGAAATCACAGAAAAACTGATTATTCCATCAACTTTTTCCGTCTGAAGTTGTGTAGGAAGAAAACAAAGATTATGATTTTTATGACTTAAGCATGAATTATATCACATGTGGAGTCTGTTATAATAAATAAGCAAACCAAAAGATTATTAAAAATAATTGATATTTTAGTCAATGTATGATGATGTATGACAATAAGAGTTTATTAGCTCATATATGGACAAACACACAAACATCACAATACTAAAAGCTCACAACAGAACATAAATATGGTAGCATAATACAGTGCTGCAAAAAATGGCCATTTACAGACAGCTGTAAATTATTACAGTACTTTTACAATAGAAATTATACATAAAACATATAAACAGCACAATTCTCAAGTTAACAGTCTTCCCATGATGTAATAAACAGCAAATTTAACATAGCCGTAATTACGGAATAATAATATTATATTTTGCTGTAAAACATGCATATAAAATTACAGGTTTCATTTGCTGTATATTGTGTTTGTCCTGAATTTTTTTATTGTATATTTTTATGTACATTATACAATATCATTACAAAAATTGCATCTCTATGTAAAATAAAAAAAATAATTTAATTTTATATACTGTACCAATAATATTAACATAATAATGTATATAGATTATAGATTATCAGGCAAAAAATATATTTGTAAAATGTAAGATTTTATTAAGTGCAATTTTTGCTTTGTTTTCAAGTGTAAAATAAAATGTGCAACAACAACAACAACAACAACAACAACATTAAAAAATTATAACATTCCAAACACAAATTCCTATCTTGTGGTATCCATAAATATTTATAAGAAGTAATATAAAGATCTTGCAATATCCAATAATATCTATTAAAAGTAAACTGAGATATTGCATGACCCAACAAAAAAAATTATATACATCAAATACAGATCTTGCGAGAACCAATAAATATAAATTCAGATCTTGCAAGATCTATCAAAATCCACCAACAGATTAAGCTAGATCCATAAATATGTCCGAAAAACAAATTCAGTAAATGTGAGATCCATTAAGTCCTATGAAAAAAAAACTCAGATCTTGTGGGATCCATAAACATCTATCAAATATAAAACTCTGATAAGATGAATATCATGTAAATATTTAAAATAAATATTTTCAGAAAGGATGAAGTCTACATGCTGAGATCAGGATGCGGTTTCCTGCCTCTCATCAGTCCTCCGCCTCTGGCACCGTCGCTCTGTTTTCAGGTTTCTTCACTCTGCCCAAAAGGGATCAAACCCTTCAGATCCTTTACAAACAATAATGGGACAATCTAAAGCTTCTTTTTTTGACCGTCTGATAATCAGAAGTGTCTGGCTAGCCTTTGAAACCGTAAATTCTTCAACAGTGGGACTGATCAGCTTAATCTGGAGCTGCTGATAAAGCAGATTAACTTTGCGTAATCATGCGGCCGGCGGGGGATGAATGGATCCGGGGGCCGACATGCGGCTCTCTCCATCAGTGAGCGGGTCTCTGCAGACTACTGTCTCCAAACTGCACCAGTGTTTCTGAAACAGCCCATTAACTCTACCTGCCACTTCAAAAGAGCGGCGGCCTTTGATAGCGATACCTGTGGAAAGCACACAAACAACGGCCGAATCACACACGTTTGCAGCCACTCACAACAACAATACAAGCGGACCAGACAGAAACCCTGCGTCTCCCCTGCTCGGCCTCTGAAGCAGAAAACAAGCGTCTTCTGGGAAAATATTACAATGGAATTGTATTATATTTACAGTGGAAAAAATTGTACCAGAAATGTCCCAGTGTGTGTGTGTGTGTGTGTGTGTGTGAGAGAGAGAGAGAGAGAGAGAGAGAGAGAGAGAGAGAGAGAGAGAGAGAGAGAGAGAGAGAGCAGGAGAAGAGAGGGCGAAAAAGAGAAACAGGAAGAAACAGAGATACAGGAATAAAAAGACAGACAGAGAGATTACAGATACAAAAAAGCAGGGAGAAAGAGACAAATAAAAAGAGAATGACCTGGAGAAATAGTGAGAGAGAGATAAAAAGAGAAAGATTTTGAGCAAAAAAAAAACAGGGATAATAAGAAAGAAAACGGGGTGAAAGAGAGAAAAGGGGGTTGATTAAAAAGATAATAATAATTAGATTCTGCTTTTTTTGTTTAGTTAAAAACAGGATAGTAAAACACATTTAAAGTCTCATCAATTGAATTGCTAAACAACAAGCACCAGGTACAGTTTAATTCATTGATATTGGTAATTATGCTTGAATCTGCTTTTCCAAAACATCAGAGAAGATGAACTTTTATCAAATAGATGCAAAAGAACCAGTAAGCCTTTTCATAATCTCCATCAATAATCTCAATACGTGATCCATAATCCCAAAACGTGACTGTCGAATTTGTTGTCACTGAGTGTGGATTTCCTGAATCGGTCAGTGGGCTTCTCAACCTTGAACTTCAGCATCAGACACAAACATGAACATATGACACACACACACACACACACACACACACACACACACACACACACACACACACACACACCTACCTCAGTGAGGAGACAGGGGATCAGAGATGGTTTTAGGGAGGGGATTACATCTCCAGACTTACTGGTGCCAGGAGTTAATGGGTTCACTCAAGGCCGATTGAGACGTCTTCATTACCACACTTGTGAAAACTGAAGGGGCGGAGATCAGGATGTTTCCTTTGATCTGGGGCGAAGTGAATTGTAAATGAGCTGGGATTAGCCCTATAAATACCCCAGCCCCACGCTGGAGGTGTTGATCAGTCTCGCTCATCAGACCTCAGCCAAGCAACCAGATTGCTCTTCTGGATATTTCTGGTCTTTTTGCAGGATTCCAAAAGATTGTTCTCAATGAAGGGACACTTTTCCATCGAGTGGCTGTCTCAGAGCAGCCAGGCCTCCAAACCCTGGGCCTTGTCTGCTCAGGACAGCCCGAGCACCTCTGGAACTGCTTCAGAAAGTCTCCCAGGCTTCTACAGCAGATGGAGACCAGAAAACATGGAGAGTCAGGAGAAATTTACAGAGCCACCGCAGCCAGGAAGCAGTTTGTTGTGCGTTTCTGCTCAAGACGTGGAATTGAACGATGAAAACAAAGCCAAGCAATCAAACGATCACGGTAAGAGAGATTAAATAGTCTCATTCATACTGAAACCATGCTCTATCAAGTAAATAATTTGGTAAAATAGATATTTACAGTTTTCAATACTGTTTTCAATAGATTAAACATCATGAAAGGTATTTGGGATTATCAGATTAAAATAATCTTAATCTGTAAATATTTACGAGGGTGTGTTTGTGTGTGTATGATATATATTGACAAAGAATATACCTATGCTTCAATGTGTATGTTCTGAGTACAGGTTCTATTTTCATTAGGTTAGGCAAGATTTAATCTTAATACTTACATAAAATAGAGAATTTCTGTGTGTGTGTGGGTGTGTACTTAGTATTCATACACATGAATATGCGCGGATAAAAAAGCGTATACTGTACGTACTTCCTAATCTGTTCACAAAAAAATGATTTACAGATTGTAATCCACACAGTCAATTTCTTAACATATTTTAAGCATGCCATAGAATAAAAAAAAAAAAAAACGGTACACACATATTGTTACAAGTTACAAGTCTGATTTGATTTCAAGCATCTTGAGAAGCTTTTCTTTTCTGTGCCTTTTATAAGGCAAGCTTTATTCACGTTTGTTTCTCCCTCAGCATCAGAAGCTTCTGGATTCAGCAGCAGCACGGAGGAGGAAGAGACGTCTGGGTACGAGAGCGAGGGTGGCCGTTCTCTCTCACCCCGGGCCTGTAAAGAAGCGGCTCCATCCGTCTCCCCCTCCACCGGACGCAGACCCCGGACGGCCTTCACAGCCGAGCAGATCAGCAGTCTGGAGAGAGCCTTCAAGAGAAACCCCTACCTGGGAGCCCAGGACAAAGCCGAGCTCTGCAAGAGACTCTGTCTCTCTGACAAACAGGTCAGACATTTTATATTGTCATTTAACTTGTGCATGTTTATTTATTAACACGTGAAAGTGGAGGAATATTGTGATTTACATTTTATGTACATAGAGTATTTTCCCACACACCTTAGCAAACAGAAGTTATAAATATTATTTTCTTCATTTATGTGTGTGTATATATATATATATATATATATATATATATATATATATCAAATATATTTTATGTATTTACTAAATATTTCCTAACGGTTCATGATTTCACCATAATATATTAGTTTGTTAGTATACACACACACACACACACACACACAACCACAAACACACAACACACACACACACACACATTTATTGATCAAGGATTTAGATTAGATGTTATGTTTTCATCAAGAAATTATTCTGGAGAAATGAATGTATAAGTTTATATTATATGTTTTAGTGTGTATATGTTGACTTCTAGAAACAATTAACAAATTATTGATCTTTTTCTGTTGTTTCTCCATCAGATCAGAAACTGGTTTCAGAATCGCCGGATGAAGCTGAAAAGAACCGTTCAGGACAGTCTGGCTCACGCCTGCCAGGCCAAAGTGGCATCGCATTTGATGCATTACAGTGACCTGCACAGCTTCCGGACCACTCCGTACCCCAGCTACTACTCTGGAGTCCAGGAAAGCCCAGCATCTTACAGCCAGTGTCCTCCAGGATTCCACTACAGTCCCAGTGCACTGCCTGTGGAGACCCTGTACCCCTACAGCCCCCTCCAGGGTCTCCCCGTGCACCCCACCAACCCGGCCATGATGGCACCGTACCAGGCTTACCCGTCTCAGTACTACAGCACGCCATGACGCCACTTCCTGCCTATCTCAGCATCCACAAACACAGGGTGACGTGCAATATTGATGAATTGTCGACGTGCTGCTGTTTTATATTACTTGATTATTTAAATGTTTTGTAAATCTTAAAAAGTTTTATGTCATTCATGTATGTGAACAAGAGAGGGATATAAATAAATTCTCTATTTGACTAGCACAGGGGTTGTGAAATTCTTCATTTAATTTGATTTGTTCTTCAGAGGGACATTTTGAAAATTAAAGAATTTAAACAGTCACCAAATGGAAAAAAAAGATGTATAAAACACTTAAAATTTAATTGCATTGTACAAAACACCTGCTCAACTGTATGTAAAAAAAGAAAACACACACAGATAATCAGCGGAAATCCCAAAAAAACAATTATTACCAGGAATGCAAACAATAGAACAGAATCAAAATGACATTGGAAGGGACAAAATGTCTAAAAAGAAAAATGGACATAATAATATTATAAAAGCCAATGACAAAATCAACACTTTGAGAAAAAAAAATAATCTAAACAATTACAAGCCTTATTAAAAGAAAAAAAAAAACCCACACTCCCCACTTTTAAGAACACACAAAATGTGGAAACTATGTTAACCTACAGAAAGCAAAAAACGATCATGAGTAGCTGCGTCTAAATGAAGACTATAGTACGCGCTGAAGAAGAGCGGCTCTTATACGGTTTTCTGCTGGCCCTTCTTGCCGATCAGAGACTTGTGAATGTGTGGGATCACACCTGTATGGGACACAAACAGAACATGTCACGTTTCGTCTTATTGCAATTTAGTGCGTGAGATAACAGAAACTTTAAGTGGCTAGAACATTCGCTTATCACAATGTGGGCGACATTACAAATCTGAAAACCAACTAATTCTGGAAAATGCAGTTCAAGTCACTTAAAAACTTTCAAGTAAACGGAAAGCTGTCTAATAAACACGACTATACATTTTTATTTATTTTATTTTATTAATTTTTATTTTATGTTTTAGAAGAAACAATAAAATAAACAATGCTTTAAAATTGTTATAAAACATGCACACATACATAAATATATATAAAGAACATATACACACACGCCTATAAAAAAGCAATCTTTTATATAAGAAATATTAAAAAAAAAAACAATAACTGATATGTTCGTTTTTGGTCACAAAACAGAACGTAATCATATGACACATTGGATGATTATCTCTAATGGATCATCATTTCTATAGGTTTCTCCTGTGAGATTGTGTACAGAGTTTAATATTGAGACTAACACTGAACCAGATTTATCAGCGAATGATAAGGCCCATTCCTTCACACCGTGGAGAGCAGTGCAAAAAGCGACTTCCTGTCACAACATGGGAAGATTTCACGTTTGTGCTGCTAGCACAGAATTCCCTCACTATCGACGAAAACGTTCTTTTATATTATTCATATCATTGAATAATAACGAGGAGCTCCACAATCTTCTCTATCAACCTTCTAGTTTATATGTCATGTGTGTTGAAAAAATCTGTTACGTTAGCAGGTCCAAGCGTGTGGGGGAAAAAAAGCTCTCATCTCATTGGTTGATTAGGATGTTTGACCAACCAATGAGACTTAAAATGTCTGGGCGCAGAAACTCACCTCCACCAGCAATGGTGGCTTTGATGAGAGAGTCCAACTCTTCATCTCCACGGATGGCCAGCTGTAAATGCCTCGGAGTGATGCGCTTCACCTTCAGATCCTTGGAGGCGTTGCCAGCCAACTCCAAAACCTATGAAGGTGGAGATCATGGGCGTGGGAGTGGATGACCCCGGGGGTCTTGTGGGAATCACCTCAGCGGTCAGGTACTCCAGGATGGCGGCACTGTAGACGGCAGCCGTAGCCCCCACGCGACCGTGGCTGGTGGTCCTGGTCTTTAAATGTCTGTGGATACGTCCCACAGGGAACTGGAAGACAGGATAAGAACGGAAAAGACAATTATTTCTGAATAAAGTTTTAAGAACAATAACTTAAATTAGCTTAGGCTCCCTGTTTCTTCCGTCACCTCGGACTCTGATACAGAGCGGAGTGAAGAATGGTATCTGTTTAACTCACTGATAAACACAGACTGAACAAAGAGTGCAGACCACTTCATCTTTCCATCTGGTACGTTGTTTTGTGCAGTTCATGTCAGCAGATGTCAGTCTCGAACCAAAAAAAATAAATAAATAAATAAAAAATGACTGATCAAATAAAGTGTTCTGTTCATGACAGATGCGCATCGACAAAGTTTCTACACTAAAACTCTTTAAAAAAAAAGGGCTTTTATTAATGCTTGATCTTTGCAAAAATTTTCAAAAACACAAACGATGGCACTGAATTAAATATTGAACTAAAGGTTGAATCCGGAAATTACAGGATTTACAGGATTCCAGGATTGGGACAAACAGACCAATTAAAAAAAAAAAAAAAAAAAAAAAAAAAAAAAAAAAAAATCACAAAACCGAGATCTGATCTAAAGCGGAAAAAAAAAAGTGTCGTCACGTGTTGCCGTGAAGAGTCTGCGGTCTCAGCTATTGATGTTGTCAAGAGAAGAGAATTGTTTTTTCTCCATGTGTGGTTAAACCACACAATGCATCTGAGTCAGGTACATCACATGATGAGAAGTACATACTTGCGAGTCTGTAAGATATGGTTGTTCAACAGCAAGTAACCATAGCAACAGAAAAACACTGCGCCTATTGGTCGCCCACTGCTTATGATTTGTCAAAGATCAGAAGACTTCAGGAATTAGTCGATAAAAATTGACATATCTGGTTGTTATCACATGATAGCCATAGAAAAGACTAGTATATTGTTTAACATAACCTAGTTTGTACTGTATTCCATTGTTAAGAACATTGCATCTTCCTCGCACCTGTAGGCCAGCTCTCTGTGATCTGGAGATGGCTTTAGCCTTGGCTTTTCCACTGTCTTTTCCAGCTTTTCCTCCTGCCTGTATTAAAAAAAAAAAAAAAAAAAAAAAAAAAAANAGCATGAAGCAAAAGACCAAGTCAGGCTTATTTTTCTCTTTCAGTGAGAGGTTTTGTTTTCCTGACCATTGTTGGTTAATGTCTTGCTCACTGCTCAAAGAGTTACAGATGGGGTTTAATTTAAACCATTGTCCTGTTTCTTTAGCACATTCTATTAGTGCGAAAAGTAAAGAAATTAACTGGAATTTAAAAAAAAAACTGGAAAAATGCTAACTGATCGTATCAATAACACATGCGAAATCACCTGCACCTATTTTCTTTTTCAAAGTTACTAATGAAATTGCAATACCATGTACTACCATACACAATACATACTCAGCTACATCTACTATATTTTGATTTAGAATATTTTACACATGTTCAATCACATACAATATGTAGATAACTCGTTTTTAAAACAAATTACCATGGCGTAGCGTAGTTTTATTCAAACTATCTTTTGACGGTGTTAATACGTTAGTGTATTTTTTTATATGTATTTACGCATATATGAATTTAAAACACGAAGACTAAATTCGCGTTTTCCCGTGGTCGGCGCTCTTTCACCAAAACACTCCAAACACCCAGAGTTGCTTCACAATAGTCACGTGCACTAAAACAGCGGCCGTTCGTGAGACTACTAATGCTATCGCATCCAATCTGCGTTCTTGGAAAATATGATCAAATGAATTTGAACGTTACCATTTCTTCGGATGAGGTTCTTCTCGTTTCGAAACGGAGGGAAAACACAATAATGCCCACTTCAACGTTAGAGCGGTTCGGTTAGGCAGGGCTAGCCAATCAAAGAGCGTGTTCTAGTTTAAAATCTAGCTTTTAACCAATGAAAGAGCACGTCTTTCCACTAGCGCTTTTCTTTCTTTCCTTTCCCTTGGCTCGCAAGCTCCATCGCGGTGTGCGCATGCGCTCGCTCAACGGCAGTTATCAAAATATCAATTTTGCACGTATTACATTTATTGTTTATATGTTTCCACACTGAACATCTATAACACAATGTTGAAAATATTAAAAGTTTAATGACTAAAATTCAGCCAGATATCGCTATAATCCATTTTTTGGCACACTGTAGTCTTAAATGTACGACAGAAATATATTATAAATGTAACCTATGTTTGTTGATTGTTTCGAATCTTAATGAATAATGCATCACAATTAAAAAACAGAAATCAAATTATTCAGAATGATTCGAGTTCTGATTAAATTATTTTAATAATAAACAATAATTACTTTCATTTACTTCCTTTGTTTTCGTTTTTATTAAAGCGCTTATACCTTACTCGGTGGTTGAATCTTGTTTCGAAATGCTGCAATTAAAATATGCAATTAATGCCGTAAAACAAACATGCATGCGTAAATGAATTAGTTTGGTTACTTACTGCTTTATTACAAACTACATCACTGTAACTCTAAATTCTACACTTCATTGTCATAGGGGATTACACCAAACTATCACGGGTCACAATTGCTAATGAATTGGTAATTTACGTTTAAACTTTTTCATAAATCGACATCAAATTAAGTAAACTACAGTATTACAGTACCATGTGCAATAGAATTCATTGTTTTTATTTGATTTCCTTAGTGAAAAAAGCTTGTGTCTATATGCATGATCAACATTACATAATACATAAAGCATTTTTATTCCTTTTCTTTCTTATTTTATCTCCCAAAAACTGTGACTTAGTCATATCTGTGATGTTCGAGCACCTACGGTCGGAAGTTCATCGCCTGATCTCCAATCAGCTTTCGAATTATGTCACAAATAGTACATAATCCATCGTTAGGTAAACTAACTGATCCTGGTTCAGATTTTAGGTCAATCTGCGGAAGCACGTTATAAGGTTTAAGTGCGAAAAAAAACACTTGCTGTTTAATAATACAATACAAACCAAAATTATTTCACAGTGTATACACGACGCATCCGTGTACATTCGTTTGTACACGTTTATCTCCGCCTACGTCGTTGTTATCAAGCGTTGTCAAGTTGCAACTTTTTCAATGTCGTTGTTTTTCAAAGAGTGAAATTAAAATTTTAACGCTGATGGTATCTTGCTGTTTTTGCGTGATCAAAAAAAATAATTCTCCTTCAAACCTCCATTAGAGCACCGGAAGGACAGGAAATGCCTGCACGTGAGAAGGAAACGCAACCAACCAATGGAGTGTAATTGCCACGCCCCTTTCCCCGCGAATGACAAGCACTCAGACCTATTAGTGTGTCCCGGGGTGCGCGCTGCGCGTTATTGGCAGATGTGAAGCCAATGCTGTGGTGGTGAGAGCCGCGTGAGTGCGTGTCGGAGCGGGCCAGAGAGCAGCGTTTCTGAGGGAGAAGTTGGCTGGAGGTGCTGAAGATGGCGGATGGAGACAGCGGGAGCGAGCGCGGAGGCAGTAGCGGTGGCGGGGGCCTCCAGCACTTCCAGCGGGAGCAGGAGACCCAGGAGCTGGCGTCCAAGCGCTTGGACATCCAGAACAAGCGCTTCTACCTGGACGTCAAGCAGAACGCGAAAGGCCGCTTTATCAAGATAGCGGAGGTGGGCGCCGGTGGCTCCAAAAGCCGCCTGACACTTTCCATGTCGGTCGCCGCTGAGTTCCGCGACTATCTCGGGGATTTCATCGAGCACTACGCCCAGCTTGGACCCAGCAGCCCGGAGCAGATCGCCCAGTCGTCCGGTGGCGATGACGGCGGGCCCCGGCGGGCGCTCAAGAGCGAGTTCCTGGTGCGAGAGAACCGCAAATACTACCTCGACCTCAAGGAGAACCAGCGCGGTAGGTTCCTGCGGATCCGTCAAACCGTCAACCGCGGGCCGGGCTTCGGTGTCGGCGGAGGAGGCGCAGGCCCCGGAGGCGGAGTGCAGGCCGGTCAGACTATCGCGTTGCCCGCGCAGGGCTTAATCGAGTTCCGCGACGCTCTGGCCAAGCTCATAGACGACTACGGGGGAGACGACGAGGAGCTGAGCGGGGGTCCCGGGGCCGCCGGGGGATACGGGGAGCTACCCGAGGGCACCTCCATAATGGTTGACTCCAAGAGGTTCTTTTTCGACGTGGGTTCCAACAAATACGGAGTGTTCCTGAGGGTCAGCGAGGTCAAGCCCAGCTACAGGAACTCCATCACTATCCCCTTCAAGGCCTGGGGGAAGTTTGGAGGAGCCTTCTGTCGTTACGCCGAGGAGATGAAGGAGATCCAGGAAAGACACCGAGACAAGATGTACGAGAGGAGAGAGGAGTCGGAGGGTGAGGATGTGGACGATGACTGACCGCACATAGATGACCAGAGGTGCAGATGGGTGACCGAGAAACAATAAGTGCATGAATCGAACTCAAAATAGCCTACTAAAATATCCGTTGGACAAGCGTAGATCTGTGAAGTTTCTTTTTGGCCGGGTCGGGTGAGGGTCCTTTAAAATAGAAGCCACGAGTGAACAATATCGCCCTGATGCTGAACTCTCCTTTTTAAGTTTAACGGTCCGAGATGACGTTTAAACTAACTGCAGAAAAAAAGGCAAAATGTGTTTCCATAAATGCATCAGGCTTGGAGGGTTTATGATAAATAATCATAAAAAGGGTATTATATATAAGTTAAATCAAATATCTACGTATGTCACTGGTTTTTATGGTGTTTGCCTTCAAGAGGCTTTGGATGTCAACAACGATCAAAATGTCCGGCAAAGGAAATTATTAATACCCCCCCCCCCGTTTAGCCATTAATAAGCTCTTTTTTACGATTTCTGTATTAGCACGGCATAACCATAATTTGTGTTGGTTTTTTTTTTTTTTTTTTTTTTTTTTGGGAAGATGGAGCGTCTGGCTTTAAAGTAAATTAGTGAAAACCAGTGACTCGCTGAAACGACGGGAATGATAGTGGGTGTTAATGACGGACAAAAAATAGTTGCTCAGTTCGTATCGATCCACCTGAAGCAACTTCTCAGTGACCGTGTGACTTGTCGGGGGTCTTGTGGGGTATTTTGAGTTTCATCTTGGTTCAACGTGCCAAGGATTTTGGCTTTTTCTGACTTGGGTCCAAATCTAGCCTCCTCTGAATATTTAAGAGCAGATTGTCGTGCTAACACTCCTTATTTAGCGAATATAACGGACAGTTACCGTGTATACGGACGCGTGTATATCCACCCTGTCCTTTTTTTGTTGTGTTTTTATGTGAGATTGTTCTTTATGAGAGAAAACCTGAGCAGACCAGCATATTTTTGGATACACAAAGTTAAAATGATATAAGAGTTCTGAATTCTGAAAGCTCACACAGCTAATTTTGTAAAAAAAATATCAAACCAAAAAAGGAATTGAATTAACAGATTGTGCAGTGTGTTTGTTTTGTTGAAGAGTATCTTACCATAATTAAAGAACGTCAATGCAACCCTTTTTACTTATATATATATTTTTTTTTTACTACAAATTACGGAAGAAAAAGCTGAGTTTGGCTTTCGACGCAAAATTCATTCTGTCATCAATGTAATTTCGTCTGTTAATTGTTTAGTTTGTTAGCTTCATATTTTGACATTTCATCAGCCAATCAGGCAAATGGCTTTTGGAGACGAACAATCTTTTTTTTTGGCTAATCGTCGTCGTTTTTCAATCCATGCTAGATAATGATGATCGCATAAGAGGACAGAAACCATACTGTATGTACCGAATTTGGGCCGCACACTAACGACGACTATTTGGCAAATGTAACGAAATTTCTACTGAACGTTTAATAGTAGGAACCTCTTCGAAACTCTCACTCTCGTCGACCCACATCTTGCCATTTCCCTTTTCTTCCCATGATCCTCCAGCATTGCAGCAGCTGTTTTTCCTCAGCAGCGAGCTGACTTAGCAGGCCGGGCTATTTTAATGCGACGAGCATGAAGAGGGCAAGCATTCCTGTCCCGGTGGCCGTAGTTTCAGCTGTGGACGTATATCTCTGAAGTGTCGGGCCGCACAAGGCCTCGATTGTTGGACGGGCCGTGGACGTTATTACATCAGCGTTCCGCGCAAAGTGATTTGTCAGGTGATTTGCATTGGCGATGAATCGCTCGCACTGTTTCGGACTTAACCTTAAAAAACACGATTTGGCAGCCAAGTCTGAACGCCATTGAACACGGCAGCTGTCGGCAGGACATTCTCCAGTTTTACATGTGTCCCTGCTCACGGCTGTCGGGCTTTTGGTGATGGAAGGTACCATTCGGAGGAGGGTCGTGTAGTTTTACAGCACCACTCACTGCTAATTTTAGGAGCGATTAGTGATCAGTCGTTAGCGTTCGTGGCTAGTGGCATGTCTGCAACCGTGATATTCTAAAGGATCATTATGATTGTATGATTCCGCAGTGTTGTTATCTTAGAATAAAAGCGTAGGCTGTATGGTGAATGTCGGAAAACTGTGGCGGAAGTTTGCTTTTCGTTGGTTTTCTTCACGAGCGGATGGAGTGAGAGCCATCGTCGTGCTGTTCTTTCAGTATTGTAAAGGCTGCTACATGTCAAAGCTGCATTTACACTGCAGGTCGCTCCCATCACGGGACCTGCCTTCGTTTTTTTTCCCCATTTCCGCATCCGGTTAGTGGAAACGATTGGCCGAATAATCCACAAGCGTTGTTTGTAATATGCAATCAGATTAGATAGCGATTCGAAAAAAAAAAATACAAATAAATTAAGGGTATTTAACAAAAAACATATTTAAATATATATATTTTTTTCATTGGCAAGAAAACGTGGCCACTGAAAAAATATTTTTACATATTCAACGTATCGTGTTTTCACGCATTTTATTTATGCACACTTTTTTTTTTTTTTAACTGCTAAAAGTTTATTATTGGATTTCGAGAATCCAATACATAGATGTCAATTACAAATAAATATAAAATATATACATTTAAAATATTAAATTATATTTAATTCCAAAAACAATTTATTAAAGTATCTGCATAAAATCTACTATACCAATAAAACAAAAATCAGAAAATAAACTTCTAATAAATCCAAAAGATTCTAAAAAGTTTTTCTATTTTTTTTTCTCTTGGTGCTTCAAGTTGGTTTTTTTTTTTTTGTTTTTTTTTTTAAACTGTGTTATATAATTTGCTTGTGAAAATACAGTTCATTTCTTTCCTATGACTATGGGAAATGGTCATAATCTGAATCCATTTTCAGATTTTTTTTTTCCAGATCAACCTTGATCTGCGGAGCGAGGCTGTGTAAATGCAGTATAGCGGAGTGCAATAGTGCAGCACTTTCTAACTTTATAATCCGTTTAAAGAAACGGATTGGGGCACAAGTCTTTTGAAAACCATCGTGACAGAAAAAGATTTCCTTTACCAGAGCTCGGCTGTGTGTGTTTCCAGACGTGTTTAGACGTACATTACATACTATATAAATGTCAAACTAAAACTCCAGAGGGATTATGAGGTCACTTCCTGTCGGGTGATTTCATTGGTGTTCGGGGACACTCCGTCGGTGTGTGAAAACCAATACCTCAGAGTAACACTTGGGAAGTGTTTTCGGAGAATGTGGCGCAGGCTTCTCGCCCGAGCTCTTCACAGCATCCGCCGCAGTCGTCACCTACGGCAACGACGCTGCTTTTCTTTCCTCATACAAGTTTACATCACAAGGTCCAAACTCAGGTTCCTGCCTGACACGTGCACATGTGTGGAAACGTGTTTGTACGTCACACTCGCCTCCTTTCTTTGAGCGACGTGTTGAGGAAACTGCAGGACACTGTCAAGAGCTCAGGTCGAATCCCATCATGCACTGCTAAATGGGCAGCCTTCCAACTTTCCCACTGCAAACTTTTTTTTTTAGATTTACAAAACTATATTTAGAGAAGAAAAAAAAAGTAATGTATGTTTGTAAAGGAATAAAGGAAATTATAAATTATGAAATGGCATACTGGCTTTTGTTTCATTCTTTCTTTGATGTTTGCAATTTCAAGTATGTTTGTAAATATATTTACACACACACACAACTGTTATACGCACATAAATATATGTGCTTACGATTAAACTGCAATTGATTTTCGCAAGCTTTATATCTTGATATTATATTTTACAACCTTGATATTCACAATCTTCTCTGATTTCAAATATCTGTTTTTTCCTTATACTTACCAATTAAACTCACCAGACAATTGTTAAAGAAGACAAAAAAAGAATTGTTAGAAGTACTGAGAAATAATGTAATATTTTATTATTTAATGTAACCGGTTCATAGAAACCGAACAATCTGACAAGAGAATAGATTATCATTTTCTGTACAAGAAGATAAAGAATTACTAATTCTATTTTCTCTAAAAGTGTGTCCTGGTATAAACTAAATGAATGGCAAGCGGCGTGTTTGCCAGTGGATGTAGGAAACCTTAGATACAATATTCAATTCAACTTGAATTTTGTAACATAAAAACGTCCTTTAACATTTTAAAGGAATTCCAAATAGCCGAAATAATTCACAATAGTTCTCTTCCTCGTTTGAATCAGACTGAATCGAGCATGTGTGCGAGGGTCTGAGACTGAGTGTGTGTGTGTGGGGGGGGGATTGCTGTAAAGAGACATGATGCCAACACCAGGCTCTGCCAAATCAAGGCCGGATTATTTGAAATGCAGCTCCCTGCTGCGATCACATTCACATCCGCAGCTTACAAACAGCAGTGTCTGCCTCACACACACACACACACACACACACTCACAGCACTCACTCTGCGCCGCATTTAGACGCACGGGGGCTTTATTATTCTGATTTAGGTCACGGTGTGTGGACTCCATGCCAGGAAACCACATATGGGCCAAAAACACCAAGAATACGCCTGAATTTATTTTGGTGGATGAAATTTAATCTTTGACTGTTTAGCTAAATAATTTTATTTTAATGAGAAAATGTAATGTAAAATGTAAAGCCAATTTAATGTTATTATAAATGTAATGTAACAAATATATTTGGTTAATTTTTGTAAATAAACATAATGAAAGTTTGTGTTTGTTCTGCACGCAAAGGAATTTTGTAATATTGTTTATATTCGGAAACATTAGATATTCTGATACTGATACTTTTGTGCATTGTTATGCATTTTTTACATGTTTATATATACATGCATTTACTGTATCATATTTTATATATTGATTTTGCAAAAGCATATTGTTTACTAAAACTAAAAGTATTTTTAAAGCAGTTTAATACGAACTTCAGTTCCAGAATGCGCACACGAGTAAAAAATCGCGCGCCTGACGTAGACGCGCTTGCGGCGTGCGCGCCCGTGTGACGAGGTCACGTGACTGGCATTCGGCGTTCACAGAAAGTAAGAACTAATCCTCGCGTGCTGCTGCGTGACCGCGCGCTCTATTTTTAGCTCGTGTTGCCATGTGTCCGGAATATGAGCCAGACTTTCTGCAGGCATCACCAGTCGCACCTTATGTGCTTTAAAGCGCAAACTCCCAAAAAGAGAAAAAAATCTGCAGGCCAGCAACACATTTCGCACGGGCACACACGGAACATTAATGTTGAGAAACAGATTAAATAATTCATAACTTGTTTTAACATAAATTATAAATTGAATGTTTTGTAATGATATACAGTGTTCATTAATAAAGCCCTTTATTAGCAATATTTACACCAATAATTATCGCAGTAACGGGTTGAAATTACATTAAATGCATGTTAAAGACACGTTTATCCAAAGTAAATTATACTGAACTGTGAGTCAAACATCGAACCACAGTCACGCTTTTTTCCGAGAATCAAACTCACGTCTTTGCTTCTGAACCAGCAGATTTACGTTTGACTAAAGCCACCGAAAAATGTGGAGCTTTCTACAAGTGATACCGATGTCTTAATCTTTACAATGCAGCAGTAAATATCCAGAAGCGCCACAATGTGGCAGTGTTTCCACGCCCACGGCGACTTAACATGACGGTATTTTCAGTTGCTCGTTTTCTGCGCTTGTTTTTAGCTCGCCCACCCCACCTCATTCGATTTATTATATTTCCTGTATTAATCGCTTTACACTTTTCCGAGCGTCCGACAAGTCAGGACCTTATGGCATGGATGTATTGTGCAGGGACTATTTTCCACCACACGGTGGAGACAACTTTCACACTCTTCTCTGAATATTCGCTAGACTAGACATACTGTACTACAATAATTGCACCAGGCAGCAGCAATTGTGTTAAATGTTTATTACAAGTAAATAAATAATCAATAAATAAATAAATATAATCATAAATATCAATGTGTGATCCCTTTGGACGATGTTAATTACATATTGAGGATTTTCAGTACATAATTCAATGTGAATTTACAAAATCAAAACCTCAATCACCCTGAGATAAACAGACATTCTTTGAAAGTATTTCACTGTACTTGGTACATACTCAGTGTTGATTCCTATAAAGGCTGAACTTAGCGTTGGTCTTCTCTCTGCAGCGTGAAGGTGGTGTATCTGTTGCTGGATGATGCCTGAGTCACTTCCACCACCTTGGACTCCTCCAGAGCCGTGCTAATGAACCAGCCACGGTACTTCACTGACTCAAACGTGTTGACATCTATTCCAGTTTCTTTCCGGAAGAAGAGCAAGTTGTCATTGGGATCACCAGCTTTAATGTTGTCAATGGCTTCATTGACTTCCTGAAAAAAAGGGGGGGAAAGCCCATTAACAATACAAAATATGAACCAGTAAAACAAATACTGTACATTTAAAACAGTGGCAAAAGTAAGAAATATTATTAAAATACTAAAGAATCAATATAAAACAGTCATCTCATTAAAAGTAAACAGCTAAAAAAATAAAACAATAAATACAAATGAAACAAAAAAAAAACAAATAAAAATCAATTAATTAAAAGAAAATGTAAAAAAATAACAAATCAGTATAAACAGTACACACAAAAGTATTTAAACAGCAGTGAAAAATGAAATAAACAAACAAACAAGCAGTCAACTAAACATATTTAAAATGAATTCATCAATATAAATCTGTGCCATCAAATAAAAAGCAAACACCATGAATATAAAATAAATAAAAAAAAAAACAATAAGAATAAACAAATAATATATTTTAAATTAAACAACAAAAAATATATACTGAAATACTGAAGGGAATAAAAATACTGAAAAGCGATTTGATCGTTGTGATTGGCTCTCACCTTCAGCACCAAGGTGGGAAGGTCAGAGTTCTCAGGCTTGGTGCAGGCGAGGAACAGGTTGCTCTTAGAAATGGCCAAGCAGACAGGCTGAGAGTCTTTCTCGCTGGCGCTCGGGGAAATATAAGTGGAGAGGTTGAACCGAACTATAGGAAACAGAGAAGATCCATCAGGCCACACACTCTTTCAGTTTCAAACAGGTCGTGTGTTGGATGAAGAGAAGGAGAAGGAGAATCGTTTGAAGCGGCGTAATCACCTTTCCTCTCACTGTTGCCGCTTCTGAGCGTGACGGCCTGCAGACTCAGCTCCGCTCCCTTCCGCACCAGAGACTTGGAGAACTGATCACACACGGTGCAGTGCAGCATCTGCTTGGTTCTGATGTACGTGGGCAGCGTCTGGACTCGACTCACGTGATGCTCTGACAATCACAACCAACACTGAGCCACGCTGTGTTGTACAAGCTCTATCAGTGCAAATTAATCATCAATACAAGTGAATGTGAAGCTCGAGTCCAGATAAGTCAAGATAATATTATTAAATTATACACCAAATTAGTGATGATTCATATATTACAATATAAAATGCTGTAGTGGAAGATTAGATTAGGACAGACAGACAGATGGATAGAAAGATAGATAGATGGATGGATGATGGATGGATGGATGGATGAATGGATGGATAGATGACAGGACAGACAAACGGGAAGATAGATAGATAGATAGACAGACAGACAGACAGACAGACAGACTGATAGAAAGATAGATAGATGGATGATGGATGGATGGATGGATGGATGGATGGATGGATGGATAGATGGACGGATGGATAGATAGATAGATGACAGGACAGACAAACGGGAAGATAGATAGATAGATAGATAGATAGATGGATGGATGAATGGATGGATGGATGGATGGATGGATGGATGGATGGATGGATGGATGGATGGATGGATGGATAGATAGATAGATAGATAGATAGATAGATAGATAGATAGATAGATAGATAGATAGATAGATAGATAGATGATGATAGATGGATGACTGGACAGACAGACGAATGGATGGATGGATGAATGGATGGATGGATGGATAGATAGACATACAGTTGTAGAAGTGGGTGCTGGGGATATTCACCTTCGATCACGTTATCCACCATCATGTCCATCAGCTCTTCATCTCCAAACTCAGTGGAGCGAGTTTTCCAGATCTTCATTCGGTTCAGAGCTAAAATGACGTTGACCATCTGCCTCATGCTGTGGGGCTGAGTACAGGCCTCCACTTTAATACCTTCATGCAAGCTGCAGCGGCCACTCTGAAGAGACACACGGCCATGAAGAGACGGGCGGACCGATGTGTGTGTGTAGGGTGTGTGTGTGTGTGTGTGTGTGTGTGTGTGTGTGTGTAGGGTAACTCACCATGGCGAGAGGGTCTGAGACTTCCATGTCATCAGTGTCGTATGCAGAGTCAAACTCCAAAGTGCTGAGAAAAAGCAACAGTACATGAGTTTGTGTCCAAAAAGAATATGTGTGAATACTGTATAATGTGTAAATGATATGCATATGTACAAATAAATAACATGCGTACATGCATTTGTTACATTACGTTTTTAAATTCTACATCTTACAAACGTTTTTCAATTTAGATTCATCACATTAAATTGTTAGAATTAGTCTAGACTATTCTAGATGAAACTAGATTAAAAGCAATTGATCTCAATCTCTACATGTATATATATAAAGTGTTTATCAAATACTCACTCATTGATCGCCAGAGTCAGATCGAATCCTTCAAACTCCATAATTCTGCAACACAGAAAACTGAATTAGAACAGATGAATGGACCATCATCATCGTTCAGGCGGAGGTGGACATCACACACCTTCTTCACGTTGAATGAGTAGATGCGGTTATTCAGTGTTTGTCTTTCAATGCTAGTGTGCTGCTGATAATAGGCTGTGAATGTGGAGCTTGGCTTTTATATTCTGCTTCTAAGGGAGTTTCCTCTCATGCGGAAGCATCGGACCAGAAGAAGTTTGCAGGTTTCGACATGAAAGCACGTCAGCAGCTTCAGACTTTACTGCAGTGGAGCCATAAACTCTTTTATGAACAATGAGAGGGAACTTCTGTCCACCTGCACTTAAAAAAATGTCTGTACATTTTGCAGTAATATATCCTAGAAAGGCTACAGTATTTATATTTTACCAAATATTTTACATAACCATATTTTACCAAACATGCCAATACCATAGAAATACAGTGGGAAAACGGTAGTTAGGTTTTCATAAAAAAAAAAACAGTAAAACTGTAAATTTACGTAAATTTAAACAGTAAACGGTAAAATACAATGAAATATTGTTTATTGTAGTGAGTTGTACAGCACTCAATTAATTGCCATAAAATATTATTTAGGTTTGAAATGTTTTGAAATTTTAGAAAATCAAAATCCTGGGGGTGCTTATACGGTAGGTGCTTATAGAACTCACAACTGTATAATATACAGTACTCATACAATACACATACGATCTTTATTTTCATACATTTTATTTTTAGCCACATGTCTGCAGACCTGTTGCAAGTACATAATAAAACACTTTTCAAAATTTTATTGTTGCACAAGAAGCAAACATTTTTCATATTAATTGATTTTCATTTAAAAATTTTTAACAAAATCTCCACAAGGCTGAACGCAAGGTTTGAAGAGTTGAGCAATCTTCATTCGCTGCTTAGGACCGCAGGCCGACGCCGGAGACTCCGGCAATATTCTCTGCTTATGCAATGCTGTACTTCCTTATTTCAACCACAACTTTTCATTTAATGTCACTCGTTGTCATTCAGGACTGCTTGTGAATTGATCCATTCATTAAACCAAGCAGACACAAAAATACCCAACACTCTTGCGGAATCATGGAATAATAAACTTGTTCTTTTTTTTTCTCAGATTTTTTATTAATCAGTATAATACAATTACAATGTCCCATAAAAAACAGCTTGTCTAAAGACAAAGGAAGTGAACATTTTCACTGCCATGTTGCATCATCATCATTTACCAAATCAACGCAAATCTCAAAAAAATCCTATAAATCTTTTGGAAAATTTCAGGAAATGTTCTGCAAAAATATGGAAAGTCAAACATGATGAAGATGCGTGCAAATGAATAACGGACGGAACGTAAGAAAGAGCGCACGTGATTTCCCTGCCCAAATAAGGTCATTTGCACATCTGAAAGGAAATTGTGCAATGTAAAGAAATGCGGAAGCTTTTCCTCTTCTTTACAGGAGCACACAGATTAGATCCATTAAGAGCTTTTCTTCCCAACCCTGCAGTAACCCGAAGCATTAGACTTGTTAAAAACGTGAAACCAGCCGATCCTTGATCATATAATTGGATGACATTATTATTTTGATTATAAAAAAGATACGTATTATTTCTAGAAACTGAGACTGCAATTATGGACATACTAGTTTTTGTACACGTGTTTATGGCTGCAAATACGTAAATCGCAAAATTGTTATCACGCCAACAAAGTTTGTTTTGTTGTGGTACTTTTCCCTCAAGAGAAACAGGAAACGACAGGAGTCACACAGATCACCACAGACATGATGCCACCATCACTTTCAACATGTGATTCACGTACTGTAAGTGAACGCAACACGCGCGCACGCGCGCACGCACGCACGCACGCACGCACGCACACACACACACACACACACACACAGAATCTGTAAAATTAAGTTATGAAAACGACACCAAAAAATAAATGAAACCTAATTTTAAATTGTATTTATTTTTTTCAATTATTATAGGAAAAACACACACTTGTACACATACATTTGCGTAAAGCAAATTTCTAACCGGCCAATCACATGGCAGCAACTCAATTTTGACTTGTAGACATGGTCCGGACAATCTGCTGCAGTTCAAAACAGCATCAGAATTAGGAAGAAAGAAAATTTAAGTACATTTGACTTTCAACATTTGTGTTGAGGCCAGACAGACTAGTCTGGTGTTTCAGCAACACAGAATCGAAGCAATATCCAGAGAGCAACAGAGGTCAGAGGTCAGAGGAGAAAGGCCAGACTGGTTCCAACTAAAAAGCAGCAGCAATTCAAATAACTTTACTTCCTAGTCATTTGATTCTTCTTTTCAAAGTGACTTGCAAAATGAGCATTTTAGGAAACAGTGAATGCTTTACACAAGACTTTAACAAGAAATACAATAGATTGTCAGTGAACACACCGATAGGGTTTTTTTAAATTTCTTCAGTCAATGTGCTCAGTCCTCAGGGCTTTTTAATATGATGTGTAGGTGGTAGAGATTCTAGGTGGGATGGATGAGTTGTTCCACTAGAGAGCAGTCGAACAAGAGAAAGTTCTGGTATGAGATTTTAATAATTTGTTCTATAATTGTAGATGACATGAATACTCCTTTACCCGGGAGTTGAGCTTGAATGGTAGTATAGTATTGGGATTTGAGGTAGAATTACGTACAAATGAAAGTCTTGAAGGTCAATATTAAAGCTTTGAAATTTATCCTGGCAGCAACTTGTATCCAGTGTAAAGAGACAAGCAGTGAAGTGACATGATAAGGTGGATTAAAGACCAGTCAAGCTGCAATATTCTGAATTCTGTGTCTGAGTCTGTGCTGCGGGGACAGGAAGTACAGTAATTCAAATTAGATTACCAGAGCCTGAATTAGACGTACCACTCATTACAATCATTCAACACAACCGAGGTACAGTATTCAGAAGGGCATCTCTGAAGGCATAACACGTGGAACCTTTGAATGGGCTTCAGCAGCAGAAGACCACACTGGGTGCTTCTCCTGACAGCAAACTGAGGCTACAATTATTCTGCTATAATGTGTGATGAGTTTGATTATTTCTGCTGGGGACGTAGATGGCAGTAGTCAGAATTTGGGGTCACCTTGTATTGCATCAACAGTTCAGTGATGCAGTAATATCAACATGAACCTAAATCTAAATATATAAGGAATGTTTCCAGGGTTGTCTTGTTGAATCTATGGCACAAAGGATTAAAGCAGTTCTGAAGGTAAAAGGTGTCCAACCCATCACTAGTAAGGTGGACCTAATAAAATGGCTAAATCCATTCATCCATCCCTTCAAATTAGATCTGCTTCATCCAGTGAGTGCAGAGAGTGTTGTGGTAATGTTCATAAACCCCATTTGATTCCAACTTTAACTGGTCATGCCACCATTGCTGCTTGCAGCTATATATATAGTCAGGCTTTTATACCTTAATTTTGCCTCATACTTATGATGTTCTTATTCTTGATATTATCTTGTACAGCTGCTTTAATATGGTTTGGGTCTGTGAAAAAGACCATAAATGACTTGAACACTATATATATATTTATTTTTTTTAAATCAAGGAAACATAGGCTTTTGTTATTGTTTAATAATATACATTCATTATTCTGTGACCATATAAATCGAACATTTTAAACACCAAAACAAACATTTTAACAGCAAAAATGATGTAGCTGTGATTCCAGACGGGTCAGTTCAGATGAGGATGAGTAAGAATGTGCTAAACCTGCTTAATTCTTATATAACAAACGTAAAAAAAGGTTTCCTGCACATAGATACATGCAATTCCTGAAAGTTTTCACACGTTTCCTTGCAGAACTAAATCCAGAGAGCTGAAATGAAGAACTACTTAAAATGTCCGACCTTAATCTACACATTATTATTCAAGCAGATGGAAGGATCTGGAACAAGACACGTTTGCTGGAATCACTTCTTGAGGGTCTTTTAGCTTGGTTAAGGAACACGATTAAATCATCCAACAAGCTGGAGAATTAAATACAGTGGGAATTTCCAGTATTGCTAAGAGCCATTTTTCATCTTATTTGTTGTTTTTGGTCTCGCCCTTCATGCAATGTGATGGATAATAATGCAACACTTCCGAGTACTGAAACCACATGTATTAATGATCAATAAAAACATGGCTAAAGTGGTCAAATGAAACGTCAAAATAAGACTGGGAAGACATGGAAAAATCTACAAAAGTGATTGGAGTGATTTGAGGTTAAAAAGGAAGTTAATCACTAAAGTTAATAGCGGCGACTCCAAAAAAATAGCTTAAAGACTGTGAAAGTGTCCAGCTTTCATCATCTCAATCTGTCGTTTTCATCCACCACGTTTTTTACATTAAAAACAGATGTATAACGGTTAAAAAAAGAAAGTAGTTTTCAGATTAAGACAATCTTTCATCCTGATTTTCGCTTGTTTTTGGCACATAAAACCCACCAGTAGCTCCGCACTACCACACAGGTAGCAAGATCTTGGCACAGTGTATAAATTAAACACACTTACACACAAACAAACCCTTAAGAAACTAGAAAGGAAGGGCAGAGTAGATGCAGGAGGAAGAAGAGCAGATGGCTTCTGGATGGATCTTCTCGGTTCTCCATCTGGCATCATCTCAGCATTCCAGGAGTTGAGGATTAGGTGATGAGATGAGAAAGTCTGGAGGTCAGAAAGCTCCTCTCTGGCTGTGAAGCTCCTCGTCCGTCTGGGATTCATTGCTCCTGCTCGAACCTGCAGAACCAGGAAAGTCCGAGTTTCAGAAATGATTCAGACATGATTCAGATACCGGAAAAAAGCGGCTTTAGTTTCACTGAATGGGTTGAGAAACCGGTTAAGTTTAATCTGGAAGAGTTTCAACAATGAAATTAACCTTGATGAAGGAAGTGAAAATGATTCATCAAAACTATTAAAGCAAATACTGTAAATTACGCAAACACCCACTGTCAAATACTATATTAGAAATTATCCAACGGGTTTGCAAGACAAAAAACAACAAAAAAAACAAATAAAATGTAATAAAGATGGAAACAAAACTTTTAAAAGGGAGTAATAAAATAAATACAATCTCACGTTCTGTATTACAGAGGTGTACATTTTAAAATTCATCACACACATTAGATATTTTATAAAATGTGCACACATTTATATAGAGATCATATAATTATAACTACATTTTTTAAATAATTAAAAAGCTACAAACACTTATGTAGGGCATATTGTATAGATCATATTTTATAATACCCCTATATATAAATATATAAATTAATATTTTAGAGGTAAAAGTAAAGATTGCACCATTGTGCAATGACAACAAATATTATCTTATCTTAAACACATACACGAAAACCTACCTGAATATTTACACCACTTCTGAATGTTTATGGGGGGATTAATACATAAAAACAAGATAAGATTAATACATAAAAACGAGTGACTCTTCACTAAACGAACAAAATAGCAGATGAATCAAATATTCAAAGAAGTAAAAAAATTTAAAAATAGTCTGATGCCAAAGCACGTTACGAGTATTTAGCATGCAGAGCTGCATTTACCTCATGCACAGAACACTAAGAGTAGTTCTCAATTTCATCAAAGAATGAAAAGTGGAGCTGAAACTCTGACGGAGAGAAGGAAAGGAGGGGAAAACGGAGGAAAGAAGAGAAAAAGACAAAGAGAGAACAGTCTTAGTACAGCTGAAGAGAGATGAAGATGCCGGACGGACTTCAACGTGCTGAGAAACTCACAAACATTCCCAGTCGACCTGTTCCCACACGCGCGCTCACATCACACGTTAGAAGAGCAGGCCGTGTTTGTGCAGAAGCTAAATGAAGGGTGTGTTTGAGGAGGCACCTTGAGAAGCATTCCTCTCGTTCAGAAGCTTGGTCTGACTGTTGGGCAGGATCTTGATTTCGGGCGGGTCGGGGCTCTGGGCCGCGCGCGACGCCATCACGGCGTTGAGGTACTGCAGTCGAGTCACCTGCCAATCACAAAACAGCGCTTACCAAAACTAAACATAGCGGCAACAATGGGGAGTGAGCCTCATTATAAAGTGTTTTATTCTGAACTTTTTCTTGTTGTAGGTGTGTGTGTCTTAGTGACTTTTCACTTATTTTTTTTAGTTTTTATTGCTTATATGTTTATATGTAAGACAAAAATATTTTATGCATTTTATGGCAGACTATTATACTACTATTCACTGTACCTAGATACAGAAAAAACATTTATTAAACATGTGGGTCTTTGTCAGAATATACAAGTTTGTTTTTTTTATCAGTTGCACAATACACAAAAAACTTTGCATTTTGACTGACTAAACACATGGCAAACTTAGTAAACTATTTCTGCTAAGCGAAATAGCACAACAATTACCCCACACTACAGACGTTATGACATCACCATCTGAAAATGATCTGATTGGCTGATGAGGTCAACAATTTCAATTGATTGTTCTGATTGTACAAATTGATATGGGAATTATTGGTTGCGTTTCGAAAATACAAAAAACAAGCAGTAGTTTTGATTTTGCATCTTACGCAATTTATAGAAACTTCAAGATTCTCAGCATTTCAAGATTTCAAGAAATTGAGATTTGTTTTGTTTGTCTTCAAATCAAAAGGCTAAAGATGTAGAAGAGTTAGAGGCAAATGAGGCAAAGACGCTTTTTATTGGCTGTAAATGTATCTCTGTCCAAGACAAATACAATAGGGAACCGCACCCTTCAGACTTCATGCTTTTTCATGGAGTCCAACCCCATCTTGTTTGAAACACCAGCTCTACAAGAATCTATTGAAAAACTTGAAGTTAACCGATTGACAAAAAAAAAAAAAGTATTGCGTGCATGTAAAAATTAAAAAGTTGTAAAAAATGTAGTAATGTATAAAGATGACTTAATCAGCACGTGGCTTAGATGATTCTTCAGGAACCATTCTTTCCACGCTTGAGAAACACATGCTCAAATTGAATACAGTATTTCTAAATTCATTGAGGAAATCATCATAAACTATGTCGTTACCCAAACGGGAAACACGGCAACAATTTGGAAAGATCCTTGAATGACTATTTTTGAAATTATATAATTTGAGTTTGTTTGATCTTTACTTAAGAGAAAGGGGAATTCCGGCATTTCCTCATTCCCAGGATTGTCACAAAAACAGAAGATCAGAATCGCCTGCCAGTCACAATGACAAAGATGAAGACTATGAGACTCAAAACCCTAGAGAAGAGACCAAAATAACTGTTTTTGTGAGGGATCGTGAATAAACAGTTCGGAGTCACTGAGGAACACAAGGAAAGAATTCCACGTCTTGATGGATTCACAGAAAGTGTTTGTGAAGACGCAGTAGTCATCATCTCTCCTTAACTATAGTCTCTGCACAATAAACCACAATTGTTCCAATCCCAAATACAACTAAGATCAATGTAGATTTTCTGAAGAACTTGAATCAAGTGAACCTGAACCTAATCTAAAGAGAGCACGAGAAAGAAATAGGGACCCACGCCTAAACTACTCGTAGACAGATTGAACAATGGAGGGATAGAGATAGAAAAAAATGGAGAGTGGATGGTTCATGAGACAAAGACAGACAGAATGCGAGAGAGATAGAGTGAGAGGAGAGAGGGAAAGTGAGAAAGTGAGTATGTGAGACATAGATTGAGTGAGAGAGAGAGACAGTGAGAGAGACAAAGTGAGAAAGAGAGACAAAGACCGAGTGAGACAGAAAGAGACAAAGTGAGAGAGACAGAGTGAGAGAAAGACCAAGGCAGAGAAAGAAGAGAAAAAGAGTGAGAGAGTGAGAGAGACAGAGAGAGAGAGAGAGAGAGAGAGAGAGAGAGAGAGCAAGACCAGTGTTACTTCAGACTAGTGGTTTTAAGATGGTCCAGGACTTTGTAGAACACTTAAACAAACAACACATTTACATCTTTTACCTCATTATTCCGGAGTGATTGTTGCATACAACTTCTTAATGCGGTCAGTCTAAATACTTGTTGCTGTATGAATCAAATGCTGTCGTTAAACTACAGAGAGCATACCAAATAAAATGTAGCACTTCCAGTTATCAGCCGGTGTGTGTGTGTGTGTGTGTGTGTGTGTGATTCTGACCTTGATGAACTGCAGGTCAGTGAGGGCTCGTACGGTGTAGTCGGGGCAGTAGCTGGACGGGCTGGTGGCCTCCCCCAGGTCAAAGGGGTCACGAGGAGACTGTCGCTGCGTGGAGACCGGAGACTGATGGACTGAACACACACACACACACACACACACACACACACACAACCAGTGATAAACCAGAACACACGTCGTAACTTTAATCAGGCCATACGCCATAGAACAACAAGTGATAAATCTTATCTGCTCTTCAGATGTTTATCAGTCCCAAAGTGCTGCTGGGAAAATATTCTCTTATTTCATTGGAAGTTTTGTAAATAATTTGTTGCACACATTGTTCTCATTTGTCGTTTTTGAGCTAAAAAATGTTTAGTCGCTGTGTTTATTGTGCAATTAATATTAATCGATAATTTATTCTGCTCTGAAAAAAACTTCACAAACATCAGATAAATTGACCTTTAAATGTGTGCAATAATTTAAAATCAAAAAGTAACAAGTCATAATGTTATTTAAAATATAATATTGCATCAATTTTCTGAACCACTTTTGCACTGGAGGGTCACAGGGAGCAGGAGCCAATCAAGGCAACTCTGAGCCTGAAGGCGGGACAAACACACAAAAATTGGTGGCCAACCAATCACAGAGCAGCGCTACCCACTGCTCCACCGTGCTGCTCTAAAACTAATAATTCTTCAGGCGACTTTGTACATTATCCTTTTTTTTTTCAATCTTTAAAAAAAGCCACATTTTTTTACAGGTTTAAACCCAACCAAACGACAGGCATGAGATGAGCCACCGAATGCGTTTTACTGCAGCATGGCTTTAATTTAAATAAGAATGTGTGCATCTGCCGTATGATTCCTAAAAAGCAGCGAAAGATGAGACTTTCCATGGAAACCCCCATCCCACATCTTCCTTCTGCTTTCAAAACACGGAAGACTGCGTAATCAGCTGCTTGTGGATTCCCATCCTGCCGCTTTCAGATGAAAGACTCTACTAGTGCTAAACACACATATGTATGATAGATTGACTTAAAGCAGGATGAGGATGATGATGGTGATGAAGAGTTTGATGGCTCACCTGAGGAAGGAGCGGTGAGTGCAGATACGCCGTAGTAGGTAAAAGCTCCATTCTCAAACTTTAACCCCTCTTTACCGATTTCCACCTCCACGCGGCCCTAAACACACACACACGTTAATTGCATTTTTATACATTGGAACAACTTCAGTCAAATAGTGCCAGAAAATCAAACCCTTCTGTGTTGCAAACATTGTGCTAAACAAATTCATTTTTTTAGAATAATCTCACTGAAATCTTGGAATGAGTCAATATTACCATAGATTAATATAAATTAATCTCCAATCCTTTCAAACAGACATTTTCCGTACTAGCTAACAGAAGCTTTGTGTTTAAGTGGTACTTGATTCTGAAATAACTCAACATTGAACTGCACTGAGCACGTTATTGTCGTTATATATAGTCATATTTATATATACACTGAAAATATCTATATATATCTGAAAAATTATCCAAAGCAAGGCTGCAGTAAAATTATCAGACGTTTACCGCTCCATGACGACAAAAAGATTCACTGCGTTAATGCATTAAAGTTTGTATGTGCTAAAGTTTAATCTAAAGTTTAGTATAAACATGCCGTCGAAATCTTGTACGATCAATGATATCACTTGTGGAAAGAAAAGACGTTTTAAATCAGAAAATAATTCAAGTGGCAGTCGCAAAGCATTTTGCCATTCATCCTAGCCAAATTTCACGCATTCTAAACAAAGAGCAGCCTGGCAAAATAACACCAACCCTGAAAGAAAACACGAACGAAAGAACAGTCAAAAGGCTTCGTTTCGATGATTGACTTATAGTAGTAGTTAAAGAAGTAGTGGTGGTGTCGACATTCACGTGACTCATCTAATAGAAAATTAATATAAAAGCATTTTTCGACGTGGTTGCGCATATACGCTTCATTTAAAATGCAAGCATTTTCAAAGCCTTGAAAACACGTGTTTGAAATTCAAGGATTTCCCTGACAGCATGTAATATATATACACGTATACATAAAATTATTGTGTAAAAATGTGTCCATGTATGAGCCTTACAAATTTTATACTGTAAATATATACGCATGTCTAAAAAATAATAGTGTGTGTGTTCATGCTCCCAGGCACACACACACACACACACACACACTTCTAGACTTATTTTGAATGCATGTGCACACGTCACTGGATGGTTAAAAGGAAAAGTACTATTTCAATACAGTCTCTAGTGGCCATTCTGATAAAACCCTCACTTTATAATAGCTAAAGGTTTATAACATTAGGCATGAGTACCTGCAGCAGCAGGATGAAGTAATCCACCGGGTGGTTGCGTGTGTACAGGTAGTGATCAGGACTCAGCCGGTTCCCGGGGTCAAACTTAACCTCTTGGTTGACGCTCGGGTGTCGCAGCAGATGAAATAAGACTCGCTCAGACACCCGCTGAGGACTGAAATGTTCCACCTCTGAAACAGAAGGACACACGAGGCTGAAAACACAACAATCCAGACGCACATAATAGACTTTTGAAAGTTTACTTTCTCCTCACATTGTGGCAGTTGTGGCTGGACCTGACACCGGGGAGCGTAGTGGTTTTAATATAAGTGACATTAATCTAATACAGTTTTATAATTCGTTAAGCTTTTTATGAGACTTAAAGAGTGGAACCAGAACGTTAGAGTTTCTAGAACCTCAAAGATGTGTTTGCAACACCACAGGTTGTGGGATTGATTCTTGTAGCTGGTTTCATGTAGAACCGTCACTGAGAGAAACGTGTCAAGGTTATTTCTAATGATAATAATTAACTATATTAATACTTTGTGATTGACAATAATTATCATTACTAGAATTTTAGCACAATTAGTGATTTCATATTTTATGATTAATAATTATCATTACTAGAATTTTAGCACAATTAGTGATTAGGATTAACACCAATTACACATTTATAAAAGATACGTAAAAAATGTAAATCATATAAACGGCATTGTAACTGAAAACAGTAAATCAGTTATAATAATAATAAACTGGCTTTATTAATAATAATATAAGTTATAATAATTAAAAATAAAAATAACAGTAAAAAAATTATATATGTATATTTTTTGGACAATTTACCAGACTAATGATGGTTGCCATTTTGAAAGGTAAAACCCACAATTTTGTGGAAATAATGTACTGACACTAATAAACAAAAAAGGAATAAAACTGAACTCATGGTAGAACTAAATAAAAAAGAAAATGAAAATGATTTTTTTTTTTCAAATTCCACCATGTAACCCATGTGAAGTCTGACCACAGTGAACGTTTTGCTTTCAGACAAACCTCTGGACAGGAAGCGGTGTGTGGCCAGCAGGAGCTGAGGAGACGTGCGGATCTTGGGTTCTCCGTCTGGAGGTTTGAAGATGGAGAACTCGTCGTGGATGCTGCGACGATCCAGGGGGATCTCCAGCGGGGCGATGGGACGTTTCACCTTCATGTCCACTGAGAAAGGAGAAGGAACGTTTAAAAACAACTTCAAAGCATCAGCTTCAAAAACACAAATTGAGAAACTACTGACTGTAACCATCAGACTCGTCCAGGATCTCTGACTTGATGATCTCCTCAATCACGTCCTCCAGCGTGACCAGACCCAGAACCTCGTAGAACGGATCTCCTTCACCCTCATTATTCACCTTCTGAACGATGGCCAGATGCGAGTTTCCTGTTATTGGTAAAAAAAAAAATATATCAATATACATTATTATACAGATATCACCAACATTGTACAAATTCATACAGTTTATCTGAATATATACAAACACACATATTTACAGTTCATACACTGTCAACACATTTATTGTACATATTGTGTGTGTGTGTGTGCGTTTATAGACACATATATACACTTGTAGGTATTTGCCTATATACATAGAGTATATAAACACAAACACATGCATGTAAACTTACCCACACAAACTTCACACACATTATAAATACACAAATAAATACTGATGTATCATTTGTAATCCAGCATCACACCTTTTTTAAATTCCTCCAGCATGGCGTCCAGTTTGGTGTCGTTGAAAACAAAATGCAGAGGGTGGTTGTAGAACTTGGTGATGGTGGTCATGGGGGTCCGGTCTTCCGGATCCACCAACGCCAGGTCCTTGACGTACAGGATCTCCACTATATTGGACCTCTCCTCCTCGTAGACGGGGACCCGGGTGTAGCCGCTCTGCATGATCTCAGACATGGTGCTGAAGTCCAGGACGGCCGTGGAGGGAAGCATGAAGCAATCTTTCAGGGAAGTCAAGATATCCTCCACAGTTTTTGTCCTCAGAGCGCCCTTACTGAACTCCACTTTCACAAACTCATTATACGGATCGTTCACACTAGTCCGAATCATCTCCATGGTCTTCTCACGGACGCCACAGGTGCTGATGTCCCGATGCAGGATCAGGTCCAGCAGGACTCCGAGGGGACAGGACAGGGGACAGGTCAAAATCAGACAGATCTGGGCCAGCCATATCAAACCCGGTGCTATCTGGAATCCATATCCTGAACATACGATATGAGGGACCAGCTCGGCCACAAGGAAGATGAGGAACCCACTGGTGAACACAGCGGGAAGGATGGAGCCGTAAAGTCGGTACAACAAAACGCCCAGAACAGAGTGACCCAAAGCACAAATAAAGAGCAGTGAACACACCAGAACGTTCCCCCTCCTCCTGATGGGCTTCAGGCGCTTGGCGGTCCGCTTCTCATCCTCGGAACCGCAGCTGTGCAGAACATACAGCTCCAGTGGGTCCAGCCAGAGCAAGCTCAGGTTGGAACATCTCACCACACTGCAGATCAAAACCACGAACAAAACCACAAACACCAGACCCCAGAATGGAATGTAATCGGAATCGACAAGCGGGTTTTCGACAAGGAACCTGTCCTGGCCAAGCGAAGTCCAAACTTGGCCCTGTAAGACGCATATGTGATGGAGTGCGGTCTCTGCATCTTTGTTCCTGGGTTCAGATCGCGCAGGTTTGGTTTGGACCTCTATCAGGCCGCTGATGTTGTCGGACCACAACAACTTACCGATCACTGTAAAAGCAGCTGATTCCCGACGCTTCACCACCAGGCACGGGTCATTCGAACCCACACCGGCCAGGGCGAAGGCGACCCACGGCCAGCTTTCCTCGGACAGGCGGGTGCCAAACAGTCTGACCTTAAAACTGGTTCCGTGCGGAGCTACGACGACGTGCTTGCGCATATACACTTGATCGGTGGCTTCCTCCAGACGCAGCCCAAAAACCTGCCGTTCTTGAGGGCTGCAGGTTGCGAACCCGGCCAGGAGCGATATGATCAACGGGAGACGCAGCTCCGCCAAGCTGACCACCATATTGGAATTGGGCAGCCTGGCTTTATGAATCACGTGACGCTGATGTTGTGGCTACTGTTACCCTCCTACTTTTTCACTTGATTTCATATGAAACGGTACAGGTAACTGATTCAGATCGAACGCCATGTTGGCTCGCAGGGTCGTTAGAAACATGCACGGACCTGCCCTTAAACTTTAGAGCCGCAATGAACGCGGTTTCCTGCTAGACTGACGTATGGTAATTTAGGACACGGACCAATCATCGACCGACAGAGCTTCAACCCACTAATCAGAAAACGGGGTGGGTCTGAAAACCACGCCTACAGCGGCACTGAGCTGATTTGTCGAGATGTTCAATTTTTTCGAGGAAGAAGCGAACAAACACCACAAAGCGCGTGTGTAAAAATCCAAAACGTTTTAGAAGAATATAAGAAGTCCCTTTGAATGAAAAACAAATGGGAATAAACTGTTCTTTTCAAATATATTCCACACGTTACTGTGTAGCTAAAGGCTGAAGAGGTTAAGTTTAGCTAAAGGTTTACCTATCATAACGGACTCCAGAAAATAAAGCCAAATTCCACAAAAGACACAATGTTTTAGACATACCTTTCAGATGATCTGGTTTTATCTTCATCAGCAAAATTTTACAAAAGAAAAATAATGCATACACATTGCTTTAAATAGCAAATGCATATAGGTTATACAGTACAATTCAATCATAAATATTAGGAGGTACAGTACAATGGCTTTTTGCATTTTGTTTGAAAAAACATATTAAAGCAAAAATCTAAACCACTGTTATCATTCCATTCCATCTTCAAACCAGTAATTCTGATGAAAAATACATCAGACTAATAATAATCAGTAATTACACATTTGGAACGGAAGACGAGTGTTTTCACATTACAATATGCCGCAGAATCCTCAAATCGGGCCTTTATGTCCACAGACCACCAGCACAAACCCTCAAACGTCAATGCTGGAACAAACGTGTGATCTGTAACCTTCTGTGCCGCGAGCAGAGGTGAACGGTTCAGAACAAGAAAGCCTGAAGCTCATTGAGCATTAAAAGCAGATTACAGAGCTTGTTTAAAGCCTCGCGCTCAGAGGAATTTCATTAGATCCGCAGACCCCCACCTCTCAAACACAATCCCCGTGCAGCTACAGAACACACACCGAATTAGACAACGGCAGAAGGCTTTGGCCGACAATTTTTAATTTCACGCAGCGGAACCTCACTCATAGCACAACACGTGCAGACGTTCCGCTTGGGCCGAGGCCTGTGGTTTGGTTTCCAATGAATAGATTTCGTTTACAAGAAGATAAAATCTGAGGTAAAATCTATCACGTCTGCTCTCTCACCATTGCACGTCAACAAAGACAAAAACGATTATTGCTTCAGAACGAATCTTTCAAAGGCATCAACACATATTTAAAAAACTCAAAAATCACATGCACATGTCGCACGTCGTACACTGTGGTCGTGTTCAGCCAGAGAAGTGAAACAAAGAGTTAGAGTCCAATGCTAACGCTAATGCTAATACATCATGTTCAAGGTTTTTCGACAAAATATCTGGAATAAATGAAGTATTTCAACACTGGAGCCACAGTTTCATGTTCCCGACAGTAAAACCACACCAGAGAACCTTGATTTAATTCAGATCTGGACAACAGAGTGTGTGGAGTTCACCTGCGGTCTTTATTTTAGTGCAAAAGGCTTTTGGTTTATAATGGACATCTCTGACAAAAGATGTTTTTTGTGTTTAAATGAAAATAATTCGGCTGCCCTGATGATTTCCAGCACATCCATTAGGCCCAAATCAAAATGCAAAATCAATAGTTACTTCTAATTTAACAAATTGAATTTGTTTACTTTTCTCTGATAATTTCCCAATTTGGATACAAATAAAAAAATCGTTTTGTATGTAATGTTTTTTATATATATATTATTGTACATATAAATATATATATTTTTTTTTAATCATTGTAAAATGTATAAATAATTAAGTACAAGAAAATGTGCAATAAAACATAAACAAGGTACGGTATGTATATTTACATACCCTGTTTGTGTACATGTAAATTACTTTATTTATGTGTGTGTGTGTGTGTGTGTGTGTGTGTATATATATATATACATTATATAATATACATATACATATATATATATACATATACACACACACACGCAGACCACACATAAAACAGTAGGTTTAAATATATATAATATATATATATATATATATATATATAAGTAGGTGATTTGGATCTTTAAAGTATAATGAAAATATAAATAAATTATATAGTGGAATAAAGCAGCATATATGTTTATCTGCGTGTTCTTGCTTATCTTTTGAATTTGGCATGAAATGGGAATCTTTCCGCTAAGAAACAATACTTTATTTCACCCGTGGATGAAGATCAGATGCGTCTGGTCTGGTTTTTTTAAGTGAAATGTGAAGATGTTCGGCGTTTCACAGTTTTGTGCAAGATCTCCAAACGCTGTTGCCAGCACATTGTACATCTCCATTCCACGTTTGCGTCCATTCCTGTCCGTCGTGTAACGCTACGGTTTTATGCCCAAGTCACCGGAATGACCTTGACCAAACCGGACGACTACATGAACCCAACCAAACCGCTTTGTGCCAATCAGACGTCTCAAGACTTTCCACGGCAGTAGCTTATGAGACTCAAAGTGCTGTAATGCCCACATCGTCACAATATCAGCCAACGGATACATTTAAAAAGTGCATTTTGTACATTGACCGTGGTTAAATACTCACACAATGCATCCCACACACCAACCAACGTTCCAAAAAAGCATCTGTGTTTATCTGTACATCTGAAGTATGAGGAGTCCATGTCATCACACGGTTGACTTCCATGCATTAGCAGACACACAAGTCAAGACGATTCCGAGAAACACAAAAGCCGGGCTGATCCAGCAGCCCTAAAAAAAAAAAAAAAAAAAAAAAAAAAAAAAATCACAGTGAGGTCACGTGACCTTCTGAATTCAGACCACAGCTGGAATCCTCTCCAACACAGGGCATCGCTTTAAAAATGACGTCATCAGTTTGACCTTTGACCCCCGGTGCTCTGACCCCGCCCCCCTCCATCACTCACACCCTCCAGCCGCTTTTCCACTAGCCAGGAGCAAACGTTCCACGGCAGCGCCACCAAGGTCACTTCTGGGGACGTTTGGGGAAGTTCTACGCTCTGACATCAACAGAGTTCCACAGTGGAAAAGCGGCTAGTGTCGTCAAATAGTGCTCTCGGTGTGAGCGTTGGCGTGCGAGAAGGTGTGGCAGCTGGTGAAGGCGGCCGGGCTGCTGTTGGCGTGAGGGCGAGGGTGGTTGGAGTTGGCGTTGGTGTTGAGATGGGACTGGTTGAGTGGGGGGCCGTGACTGGGCCGGCGTTTGGACAGGCTGTTCAGCAGCAGGGTGGTCTCGCCCGGCCCGTTCTCTTTGGGCGCCGTGTGGTTGGCGCTGCTGGTGACGGGTGGGGTCGGTGGGGGCAGAAACCCGGGGTCCAGACGGGCGTGGCTGCTCTCTGGGGACTGGGGGGTGCTGTCGAGCTTTGATGCCAGGAGCCCGTTTTGGTAATGAGAGCGGGTGACCTGAAGAAGACAATCCAAGTGACGCGAGAAATGATTAGAATGGAGAAATGCCAGTTTGTTCTGTGATCGCACTTTACAGTATGTTTGGGTTCCATTTTTTACTCAATTTTGAGCCACTCAAGCCAATTTTTTGACATTTTTTGCCGTTTCGTTGTTTCGACACCTGTCAACTTCTTTACTTAATGCATAACAACTTTTCTGAAAGATTCCTTCCAAAGTGGCAATATATTTTACATAATATATTATTATTTTCTTATTTATTTTGTAATATATTTTACAAAAGTTCTACAAAAATCTTTACTAGGGCTGTCAAAGTTAATGCGTTAATTCATGCGATTAATTCAATTGTTTAATCGCGTCAAATTTTATTAACGCCATTAATCCAGCACTTCCAGTATTTTCGGATTTTGAGTTTTACAGTTTTTTTGCAAATCTGAAATCACAGCGCACTTATAGAAAGAATAGAGTGCATTATTACTCTTAAGAATAGAGTTAATTATTATGACCGGCTTACCCATTGTTTTCTTTAGTCAAAATACTACAGTACAGAGGTCATATTACAGTATTTAAACAAGTGTTTATTTTGTGTTGAGTTTACATTAATTTACATTTTACACTTCAATATTCAATATTACAAGATTCTATACTTGTTCATGTTATTAATAATTGTTAATACTAAAGAATTATTAATAATACATATTATTATTTGTGATTAATCGTGATTAATCAAGATTAATTTGGTTGGGGTGCTGTTGGTTGGCGATTAACTATCGTTTGACAGCACTAATCTTTACATACTCTTTCAATCATGTTTTTATTCAATTTTCAGATTGACAGACAGACAGATTTACATTATTAGTATTTACATTATTTCCAAAGAGAACGAACGAACCTCATGAGTCAAGGTACTGTAGAGGTCAAAGGTCACCCACCTTCACAAACTGGACGTCAGCGAGGGCTCGGACGTTGAAGTCGGGGATGTATTGTGGTGCGGGGCTGTTGAGTTGACTGTTACTGCCACTGATGGAGACCGACTCTACTCGCTCGGTGCAGCTCAGAGATGCTGAACGGTTCAGGCCGCTCATGTGAGACGGAGAGCGGAACTCTGGGATACACAGTACAACCTGTCAGTTCATGCTGCGGTACGGCTGCTCACACACACACACACACACACACACACACACACACACACACACACAGTCAATTTGAAAGAATGATTTAAACATTCACGAAGACTAAAATCAAACAAATGTGGGACAAATATTGCACAAAATGAGTGAATAACAAAAACGAACAAGGAGGCAAACAAAAAAACAGATTTTAGCAAATGGAAGGTGAGTTTCAGCACGATGCATTAGGTGAGGAATAAATCATCTGCGTTAGAGAAGCATAAGAATAATATCGCTAATAACTAATAATCAAATATAACCTAAAATAATAAGATATAAATAAATTAGATAAAAACAATAAATAAAGCTATTAAATAATACTAAACAATTAAGAGGTAAGAAAGCACTACTGCGCTTCTTAATGAAAATTTGGTTTACTGGCGCCATCTAGAGGTGGAAGAAAGAACTCAACGATTTTACTGTATACTGTATACGGTTAAAAGCAACCGGGGCTACCATAATTTATAATACAATTATTAATAATAACAATAACAACAACAACAACACTAATAACTCTAACAATAATATATATTTATTATAATAATACTAATGTGAATATCAAGCAACTCATTGTAATAACAACCTCAGGACCACAAAAACATAAAGTGATGCTGAAATGAAGTGATGCTGATTTTTTTTCAATCGGAGGAGGGATTTGAAGACGGAGCTTGTGAAGTCACCGTGTCCAGCATGCTTGAATTGCATCCTTTCATGCATTTCGGGCTGCAAGGTTGCATCACTTGCGTGCTTTGGTAAGAACTAGAAAGTGTGGCTAAAGACGTGAGCATGCTGGAGCAGATCCGGGTTAAAGAAGATGCTGAGGTGGCTCCACAAAACCCCGGTGTTAGTGGCACGGGCGGCCAGGATTAGCCCACCCGCAGCGACTTTACCTGGGAAGCGCGTGAACAGAGAAAACCTCTTAAGCGAGAGACGGCGTGGACGCGGCGACACCACGGACGGAGAGAGAGGGGGGGTGACAGCTGGGAGAGGGGGTGGTAGAACAGGGAGAGAGAGAGAGGTTCTTTAGATACGCCACACATCAACCTCAAGTCATTCATTGTCCTGGAACTCCAGTTAAAAAAAAAAAAAACGCTGTTTCCGCTTCTTGTTTTCCCGAGACATGCAGGAAATTTTCTTCTTCATCCACAGAATCTCACAATGAAATGCTGTTTATTTCAGCATACATTAAAAATATTTTTTTCATTTGTTTTTCATGCATTTTTTATTTATAGTTGTACAAAAAATGTGCATATTAGGTATTGCTTGAAACATATTACAAAATAAAAGTTGTGTGCCAAATGGTACACATTTTCTAGGGTCTGAAATTAGTTTTTCATTTAATTATATTGTGTGTGTGTGTGTGTGTGTGTAAATAAATTTGAATTTGTGTCCATGTATGTTTGTTTGTGTGTATCTATGCATTTGTCTGTGTGTATATATGTTTATGTGTGTGTTTATCTGTGAATGTATGTGTATATTTGTACTGTATGTACTGTATATCTGTATATGTTTGTGAATGCATGTGTGTGTGTGTATGTGTGTACATATGTTTGTTAGCCTGCTTATGTGTGTCTGTGTAAAAAAAAAAACTTTTCTGTGTCACACGGCGCTATATTTTTTGTTTGTGATTAAAAATGGTAAATATGACAGTTATATACAGAAATATGAAACAATTTAGGTCAATAAATTGTAACAATTGAATTACTCACAGTCAATCGTGCGGTTGATCACACCAAACGTTTCTGATTAAAAATATTAAAAGATAATTAAAAGTAACTTTAAAAGATGATAATTAGGAATAAGCTGCTTTTCGTATCCAAGCTACAAGGAAGAAGCCGATAGCCAACATTAGTTTCCTCAAGTGTTTGATGTTTTCCCGACGCATTCAGATACGCATTTCACACCGCTGATAAATATTGCGAAAATTGTCCGAAAGCAAATAAGCGTGGATGCAGCTTTGGAGAGTGTTTTTTTTTTCTCTCCTGCATCTGCAGTGACAGCACACGCAAGCAGACAGGAAGCGACAGACTGCGGCACAGCTGGAGGTGAAGACGGACACGGGCCCGAGAGCAAGTCCCTGTTACATAACAGCACGGACTGACCTCACAATGACAGACCTGACACCAGCTCACAGTCCACACTCAACGCTACACACACGTTTGACACGCCTATCACACTGTAATTATTGACCAATTTGTGTATTATATGTGTATTATATTGTAATTTAAGCCCAATGTAGCCACTTTTAGGACCTTTATTTTTAGTTATTGTTTCCAAAATGCCAAATGTTTCTAAAATGAATCAAAATAAAAAAACTACATGAAAAATAATTTAAAATTAATTTATTATTCATTAACAAAAATGCTTAATAGTAAAAAAGTTAATAATAATAAAAGAATAAAAAAAAGTGTCAATATCCTTTTTCAAGATTCTAATACATTTCAGTCTCAGAGGGGATTAATTTAACAAAAAGGTGAAAAATAAATATATGAATTATTTCAATATTTTAAAAAAATCTAAAACAAGACAATAATAAGCTATTATTAATATGCATTCCTTTGGTTTTATCCATTTGTATATAAATATTTATATATATATATATATATATATATATATATACACATGCACACAAAAGTGATATATAATAATTATATTATACAATAGTAATAATTAAAAATATGAAGAAGAAGAAGAATAAAGTGTTTTCTTAATATCTAACATGTTTTAAATATGGACTATAAATGTGATATTATGCAGGTAAACACTAGAAGTGAATCAGTTCTGAGACTCACCCAAGCAGGGAGATGTAAGAGCCATGACGCCGTAATAAGAGAAAGGACCCGTCTCAAACTTCATATTTTCATTTCCAGCCTCAACCTCCACGCGACCCTGAAAAAGAACAAGCGTCTTGTTACAATTACCCAGACACTTCCTCTTTTTATCAAATGGATACGAAACTGCACGTCAACATCTGCTTTAAGTAACATTTGAGGAACACACACACACAGCGGAGAAAATGTCAACGTTCCAAGAAGAATTCGAGCCTGCAATCTTTTGTTCCTTTGGGCATAAAACTTCACCATTTCATTTTCGTTATCATCACTAGGTCCTGAAGGTAACGTTCTACCACAACATTCCTGATACGGTCACTAGATTTATGGAAAATATGCTGAAGCAAAGGTCCTTTAACGGTGTTGATTTTCGGAGCCTATGATTACTGTAATGCTCAGACTATAAAGGGCATTTCAAATCCTAAATAATGTTTTAAAAATTGACCGTGGGCTTATAATACAGAAAGAATCTTTTCACACAAAATCATGTGAAAAAGAGATTAGAAAATAAACTTTTATTATTGGTGCACCTTATATTGCAAGAATATTGAAGCATTTTTTTGTATTTTGGTCATAAATCTACTCTCAACCTTTAGTTCAAACCCACAACAAAACCCGAAGTGTCAAACCCTGGTGGTGTTATTTCTAAATAATAAATGGCGGCTTGTACACAGAAAATGTTTTTTTTTTAAATAGAATTGGCTTTAAACGGATTTGTGAACAAATATTGAAAAAAAAAAACTACTGAGAAAAACAACCAATCAAAGCCTCGGCGAGGAGAAATTTTGACCTCGAGAACAGCTTATCAGTGTGAAAGCATCACGTTCCTTCCAGACTCATATCTGCGCTGAAGCAGCAGCTTTCCTCTCTTTCGCAGAAAAACGTCACATGACCAGTGTCTCTTGAATTGCAGGACACACAGATCTGGTCACTCGATCTCGGGCTCATCTTCTGCTCACGGATCTATACTCAGGAGGCCTATATAAACACAAACAACGCTCAACACACACTCCTGACGTCTGACATGTGCACAAACTCGATGCATCTAAAGCCCATAATCCACTTGTTGGTGTTCTGTGAGTTCAAGACGTGCTGTACCGGGAGCACGACATATATACAGTACAAACACACACACACACACACACACACACACACACACACACACACACACACACACAGATAAACGTATATACACAGAGATATATGCATATACAGTTATACTTTTCTTTAGATTGATATAATAATGTACATAGAGTATATATTTAGGTGTACTGTATATTATATATAGAAGAAAAAATGTATAGCAGAAAAAAAAACAGAAATATAAATCATTGTCATATAAATCACAAATTTAATTACTTGGTTATACCCTAGGTTAATTGACTATTTGTCAAAAATTAATTAAAGCACAATTTAATCTTGTCAGACACGTTTTTTATTTATGATATTTTTTTTAATATACTGTAAACTTCACTTATTTATGTCTTAATAAATATATATTTTACACTCAAAAAATACACTTTTTTGTGATATAAATTATGTCATATATTTAAGGAAAATATGTATGCTTATTTGTAAACACATATGTGTAACGTAACATTTCTATTTTTAGATTTATATATAAGATTTATGATAGATTTATAATTTGATTGGACGTTTATTATATAAATAAACAATTTGTAATACAGTATTATGGACCCAAAAATGTTTAATTAGAAAAAAATATATATTTGTTTAAATATTGACATTGGTAAATCTAATTTCACAACAGAGTAGAGACGGTAAAGAGAGAGCGAATCTATCGGCAGTGAACATGCCGGAGGAGTTTGGGCAGTTTGACAGTCAGCGTGACGTAACACACTCAGACACATGGCCGAGGGGAAGATTACCACTGAACGCTCTCACAGCGCTCAGGACAAAGTTAACCTTGTCCCCACTGACCCCTGCACTGCAAATCCAGAACGTCCATTACTGATCCCCAGGGGCCCATGCGTAATGTCGGCCCTGTGACCTATTGATGCTCTTTCCACCCGGACCACCCTCACTCATACGCTTCAGCCTCAGCAAAAGCAGCTCTGGATGAATGGAAACTATGCAGAAGATCTACTGCGTTGATCCTGATTTTATAAGCCCATATCTACATAGTCTCCATTAGCCTCACTTCTGATTGGATGGATTTTCAAAACAAGGCACAGAGTGCAGAGCATTGATTGGCTGAATGTGAGCTGGCGGAAAGAGGGTGGGATTAGTGCCAGCACGCTCAGGATCCATTCATTATGTAATAGGGATCAATTAGTGAAGGACAGGCCTGTGGATGCGGTAGGGTCTCTCCTGGCTAAACCCACCATGAGGAGAGAGATCAAAGACCAGGAACAAACGACAGCCAAGATGGAGAACATGAGAGAAACGCGGTTTTCAGAACACTGGGACTCAAAGCTGCACCATTTTATAATTTAAAAAAATATATAATTATGATAAAGTAATTGTATTATAATTAATGTAATATTTTTTATATTTTGGCTTTTACTTCTGGGAAGGACTTTTATTTATGAATGGTCTAATTCCTTAATGCCTTTATTGCTGGACACGGTTGGGTAAAAAACACATTACACCAGCTGTCGAGTGACCAGATCCTCTCTATTTCAAGTGAAACTTTTATTATGTAAAATAATTTTTGGCTGTCGAATGGATGCATAAACAAAACTGCATCTAAAAGACAGGAACCGAAATAACTGAGCGGGTTTTTAGCACCGTTTACAGAAAAATAATGAAAAAATTCTCCTATCAGCTTCATGGAAAAAAAATGCTGGTTGGATAAATAAATACACTTGTATTTATTTAAATTAAATACATAATTTAAATACATCAATAATTTATTTAATTTAAACAAATAAATTAAATTTATTGAATCAAATTTGTTTTTTTATTATTTAAATTTAATAAATACAATTTTAAAGCATAATTGAGCTTTTAAATAAATCTGTAGATATGAGAAAGATAAGTTATCTCAGGTTCATGCAGTGGACTGAAGCTTCTACCTGCAGGATCAGGACAAAGTAGTCGACAGGCTTTCCGCGCTGATATAAATAGTGGTGGTGTGAGCGCTTGTCATTCTCGTTGAACTTGATCTCCTGAATGACATCCGGGTGCTTGAGGATTCGCAGCAAGACCTTGTCGGAGATCTGGAGTGGACTGAAGATGCTCACCTCTGAAGAGGAACAAATGAAATCAAATAGAGGCGCATTAGATGCTGTTACAACAAAAGTGAATGAAGAATAAAGTCCAAATAGTGCAAATAAAAAAATAAAGAAAGATACTTCAACAAAATTATCAAATTAAAAAATATATAAAAAATTAAACTGCGTACAGTAAATAAAATAAATCTAGGATAAATAAAAATATTTTCCATAGATTAAAAATGAAGGGAACAAAATATATATATATATCTACATATTTAAAATTAAAAAATGAAATTTAAATAGAATTGTGTACGTATATATATCTACATATATATAAATGAAAAACAAATACATAAAATTTAAATTAAAAAAATAAATATAAATATTTTTTTATTTAAATTGAAGAACACAGACTAAAAACTATAAACATATAGACGAGCTGACCGGTGGCAAGGAAGCGGTGTGCAGCTAGCATTAGCTGTGGAGAAATCTTGACCTTGGATTCCCTCTCATGTTTGAAAGCAGAAAAATCCCTCTTGTTTTTATTGGGATCGACTTTCTTTCGGTTTCGATTGTCGGCTACAGCACAAGAAACACCAAAGCACCATCAGATGCATTCAATTTAAACAAACCAAAAAACAGAAGTTTAGGAAAACAATCCTACTGTATAGATCAGACTCGTCCAGGATCTCGGACTTGATGATCTCCTCAATCACGTCCTCCAGCGTGACCAGACCCAGAACCTCGTAGAACGGATCTCCTTCACCCTCATTATTCACCTTCTGAACGATGGCCAGGTGAGATTTACCTGCAGACGGAAAACATGAACCTAACGTTATGATTCTGTATTCGGTTTATCAGGAAAAGTTTGTTGTGTTTTAATGGAATGTTGAACGCAGGCAGACTTTTAAAACATCAGCATGAGGACATAAAAAAACCGTTGTGCTATGCATATTCATGAGCTGTAATATCACTGCAGAGACCAAAAACTATGAATTATTCATCATTTCTGCAAGGTGGTTGGATCAGTCATTTAGGCATCAAAACCGGACTGTTTGCTCTTCATGTTTGGAGCTAAAAACAGTGTGTGATCAGAAGTGATGCTAAACATAGAGCTGAAAGAGCTTAAAAGAAAAGAAACTGGCAGTCTAAGGACGAGATTAGAGCAAAAAGAGGACAGTAGGGAGGAAAAGACCACGGACATGTACGTGTTATGGCGCAAAATACTCATTAAATACCGGTGGAGTTGTGAAAAACACAATACAAAAATTTAAATTACATGCTTGTTGTAAAATTTAAAATCAAGTTTTTTTTTACAGTTCAGTGAATGTCAGTTTTTGACAGTATATATGTATTGCACGCGTTACAGATAAAGTGCAAAATTCAGGCATTCTAAAGAATGTCTAGCGTTTTTAGTTGCAAAGTTTGACACTGCAAAAACTTGAGATTATGAGCTTGTATTATAATGAATTTGAAAAAGCGAAATCATGTAAACAAATCCTTACACATATGCAAACAGATTCATTCAAAATTAACTAATTAGAGCGACTAAATATCGAGCAGCATCAATGGTAAACAACTGGAATATTAATGGTAGTTGTGGTTGCGGGTTGCAGGTTAAAATCCCGGTCCAACTGGTTCTGCGACTGAGTGTCCTTGACCAAGACAATGACCACGGCTTAAGGCTGCCCACTGCTCCGGATTCACTTCACTGGATGGTTAAATGCAGAGCACAATTTTGATACGGTCCCTAGTGGCCATATTGACAGACTTGCTCACTTTCACATTGTGTTTTTAATGCCTGCGTATTTGACCCTGCTTCTCAAAGTTATTGACACGTCCCAGACTGTTTGCGGGTCACAGGGAGCACTGAAGATCAACCTTCCTGTTTGCCAAAGGAGATTTAAAGGAGTCGGGCATCACTGCACGTGTAGCTACTCCATTAATAATGGATGCAGAAGGGAGAGAGATGTTTCCTCCAGAAAAGGTTACAGAGCCATAGACTTAAAAAGCAAATCTAGGGTTTAGGAACCAAAGATGCACATTTTTTAATTCAACAAGATTCCGTTTTATTGCTATTTACTGACTCAAAGTGATGGTCCTAAATGCAAAAAGCAAGAGTGTGTGCAAGTATGTTGTGTGTTTGTGTGTGTGTATAGAGACAGAAACACAGAAAGAAAGAGAGAAAGAGAAAGTATTTTACAGAGAGCATTTGAGTGTTTTGAGCATGTGACTGTGTGTGTGTGAGTGTGTGTTTGATAGAGAGAGCATTTGAGTGTGTTTTGAGCATGTGACTGTGTGGGTTATGGGAAAGTTATAAAGCTGATCATTTTATAATATAAAAAAAAAAATCACCTTTTATGAACAAAGAAGAGTGTGTGTGCAAATATCTGAAGTTATATAAATTTGGTAGTTGTTATACACACAGATATTATTTTATTTAATCCTATTCATGTACTTACCCATATCACAAATGCTAAAAATGTAAGTAATATTCTCAGTGAAGTGATTTGTGTCAGATTATTTCCCGTTGCGGCGGAAGGAAGAATTAGAGCAGAATCTTTCTCCGTGTGTAAACACTCGTGCGCTCCTGAGGGATTGGCTCCTCACCATCACCCACACCGCCTTATTTACATACTCTCAAGCATATTTGCATGCATTAGCCTCTCAGAGGAAGACGCGCAAACACGTAAACACCAGACAACAATCACAGCTAAATGATCGTCTGGAGAATAGACGTGTTAGTAGATGTGATGGAACATCTTGTCACATTAGTGTTGTCCCTCAGTGCACTTCTGCCCTGCTGGATACACACTACATAGTAAAAAAGCAAAGGGAGGGAGTTTGTCAATATGACACTAGGGACCGTATCAAAATTGTTTTCGCTATTTACGGTAACCATGCAGGAAAGTTACACACACAAACCCGGAGCAGTGGGCAGCCTTAAGCTGTGGTGTCAGAGGTCACATGGGGTTCTTTCTCAAGGACACTCTGGGATTCGAACCTGCAACGCTTTGGTGACAGGTCCAACTCCCAACAGCTAAACCACAACTGCCAAAATGGAATCTCTCGCACCTGAAGCGACAACCACTAATCGCGATTGACTTGTCGAAAAAGTGTGGGCACCCCTGCACTAGACCAACAAGCCACTCACTGATACCATATAAACGGTTTAGATTATAAGGTTCTTGAATTCAAAGCGAAATCTGTGAAATTCCAGATATTTTAGCAACAACGCAAAATTTGTCTGTAAAACAATTCCAGAAAAATTATTTAAAATTGAAAAACATTTATCTTGTAATTTTTTCTTCCTTTCCAATACGTATTAAAATTTTCGGAATAATTATTTTACGCACAAGACTAACAGAATTATGGAGAAGTGTACTCAGGAATATGGATTCCGACTCTGAGTGGGTGAATTGTTGTGTAGCCCGTGAAATAAAGTAGCGGACCAGAATAGAAAGTCTACATTTGAGCATCTTTAAAGCTGGAGAAACATCTTAATCAAACTGAACACAGGAACCAAAGGAAAGACGGTAGCAGGTGAGCATGAGACAATTCAATTCTGAATCTGAATCTTAAAAAAGATGTTCAGATGGTCAGGATGGTTTCACAGAACGTATATTTATCCAGACTTTCTATTTATTCTATCCATGTGCAATACAGCCCCACCTCCATCCCATACTTATACGGAACCTGTTTTTTTATCGTTTTGTTTATTCCATATTTCTATTTATTATATTTTTTACTTTATATGCCTTAGCTTTTAAATGATAGCAACACCAAGCCGAGGCTGCTACAAATGTTGTTATACCATGTACGTAAAACAACAATAAAGGTTCTGTATTCTGCAAGTCATGTGACTTACAAAAACCATGTGATCCACTCGTCAGGAAGCCAGTAATACGCTAATAGTAATACATTTATAACTTACACAATATTTGCATTTTAACAACTGGTTGGCAGAGAATAAAGATGTAAAGATGAAGAATATTAGGCATGTAAGGAGCATTTCTACTGAAAATCAATATTTATTGTAGTTTACGATTATATATACAGATATATTTTGATTTTTAATTACGTATATGTAGGACTCATATGTGGTTGTGAGAAAATCAGGTGGTGTTTAAAAAACTCTAAGGGTTTTGAAAGTGACAAAAAAAGTAATACTTTTAGTGAATTGTGCCATTGTGCCCCTAAAATACTAATAGAAAAGCATAAGCAAACAAATTTCTGTAAATATCCACCACAAAATGCAATTATTTTGTCGCAAAAAAACACAAAAATGGCAAGTCTAGTAGGAACTGAAAAAACGAACTGAAAAAAGAAAAATAGCATAACTGTCAAAATAAAAAGGATCTGAAACTCCTTCAGAAATGTCAGAAGAAACATCACAGCAACTGACAGAAAGATACAGGGCTATTGGTTTAGCATTCCGGAGAATTCCAAGCACCCATCATCATTCCTCACTGGTCAGAAACAGCACCGCACAAACACAAAGCATCCTTTTCTGATGTCCCCTACACGACCTGAGCTTCAGCAGAAGATAAACAGGAATAAAACACACGTACCTTTTTTAAACTCCTCTAACATGGCATCCAGCTTGGTGTCGTGGAAGACAAAATGAACCGGATGGTTGTAGAACTTGGTGACCGTTTTAAGCGTGGTGCAATCGTCCGGATCCACAAAAGCCAGGTCTTTGACATACAAGATGTCCACAATGTTGGAGCGTTCACAGTCAAACACGGGTATCCTGGTGTAGCCGCTCTCCATGATCTCAGTCATGGTGTTGAAGTCCAGAACGGCGTCCGTCTGAATCATGAAGCAGTTGGTCAGAGGCGTCATTACGTCCTCCACAGTCTTCATCCGGAGTTCTAGAGCGCCTTGTATGATGTTCAGCTCTTCCTCCACAAGGTCGTTGTAAGGCTCGGTGACCTTCAGCATGCCCAGTAACTTCTCGCGGTTGTATACTGTGCCGATTTCCTGGCCTAGTATGTAATCCAAGAGCTTACTAACTGGGAACGACAACGGAAAGGTCAGCATCATGAAGAACCTGGTCAACAAAATGGTGTTGGCTCCCACCGCCAAACCGTGGCGTGAGCACAGGGCCTGTGGCACGATCTCGCCAAATATGACAATGCCAACCGTGGACGCGGCAACGGCGCCCAAACCTGATCCTATGAGGTCATCTAGCAGGATGGTTAACGTCGTGTTGACGAGAACGTTGCCCAACAGTAAGGAGCACAGCAGGTAGTTGCCTTTACTTCGTATGGGCTCGATTTTACGGGCATATTTCTTCTCCTTATTAGTGCCACAGTTCTGCACAATGCGAAGCTCCATTGGATCCAGCGCCATGAGACCCAAGTTGAGTCCACTAAACATGCCCGACAGCACCAGAAGAAGGGAAACCAAAATGATTTGGAGCCACAGAGGCAGAAGAGACGTTTTCTCCTCCACTATGACCAGTCTGCCGTCATTGTCGCCCAGCAGGACCCATCGGTCACTCAAACCGTCCCTGACACAAATGCTGTAGATCTTTTCTCGCTCACTTTTACGCAGTGGCTTGACATAAACACCAACCAGACCTGATGTTCCTCTGCTGCTCACGTTCATGGAAGTGCTGACACTGAGATCTTTCGTGAAGTCGTCACAGGTTCCGTTTGAAGCACCGGCGTCCCCTGACTCTGCCTGCTCCGCGAACCTGATGAGTGATGCTGAGTCCGGGCTCAGGTGCACGCCATAGAACCTGAGAAGGACGCTGCTCTCCTCCGTTACCTGGATGAAACCGTCCTCCGTCGTGCCTGACGCCTTATCGCTCCTCTCCAGCCGCACGCCCAGGATCTGACCGCCGGGATTCGACGTCTCTGTTCGCCCGCCAACAGAGCTCCAGAGGAACACGATGAAAGTTAGCAGACAGCCCTGTCCGCTCCGCTCTGTCGCCATGTTTGTTGCTGGTCTCTCCGCAAGGATGAACTTTACGTCACGTCATCGCTCAGGCACGCGGACCCCGCCCCCTAATTTGAATAAAACAGAATCCGCAACGCCTTTTTTATATGTGTGTGTATGTATGTAATGTATGTATGTGTGTGTGGAGGTGGGGTCTTATCACCTCAACTCAAAACATCACTGTATAAATATCAACGTCAATAAAATAAATCATTTTAATATCTGAGGTCTGTACATGCGGTATTGGTCTCGCTGTGAAGCGGCTGTTTTTAGTTGCACTTTTTTGTAATAGGTAATCATAATTGCAGTGGTTTTATTGCCACGTGGTGCCTTTTTAATCCAAATAACATTTTTTAGACGAATGTGCTTTATTCGCTTTTCGCCCGAGGTGGAGCTGCAGCGCGTGCTAGTATTACGTAACAGCACGCGCGTCGAGTCCCCCTCGAAACAGCAACAACCCAAGGGTAAAATGGGTAAAGACGAAACATTTATTCAAAAAAACTTCATAATCTCGTAATACATTTTTACGACAATTTAGTGCCGTCGTCAAAAAAAGAAAACACCAGCGGTGTTTTGAGAAGACAATTACATATTGATGATCAACGTTTTTTTGAAATACCTTAGGTTACTGGACTGAAAAAAGTTTGCTCTATTTCTGTTCTTTGGATGATAATCGTTGGCTTTGAAAGAACAAGAGGTTCCGCGTCGCGTCCTTCTCCATCTCCATGGCGACGCTACATCGGAACCGAAAACGACACGGTATTGGAATGCACACTGCGGGGGGATTCAGTTTTCTTTAAAGTTTGTAAAATAAATGTTTAAATTAAAATTTTCAATTTTCTACTACTGCAATTTGTTATGAACAGTAACAGCGTATCACAATAATGTGCTCATTATTACTAATATTTTTTCTTATGTAATTAACAGAACACCATATATATGCACACAATGTAGTCATGTTTCTTTCTAACTATGTTTTAGCAGAGCAGCAATGCTCCTGAAAATACTGAAATGTTAATAAGATAACGCTTTGGAAAAATGGTGTTTCTATTGGCTGCGCCGTTTTGTGACGCAAGTGCGCCCTCTAGTGTCACACACACACTCACGCATTTACTACCGGTAATTTGTTGAAAACACTTTATTCTATTTCGCAGAATTATTCATAATTTAAACTCGACATTTCACAAATTCAAACTATAAAAAATGACTGATATCCTACTTTAAAACAATCAATGTAAAAAAAAAAAACAATAATTTTTGCTTAGTTAGAAATTGTTATTTTTTATTGTATTTTTTATTGCAGTAATTCATTATTCAACACCCCGAAATAATCTTTCAGTATTGTACTTTAATCGAAATAGATCCTTAATCAAGTCATTTTACATGAATGTTTTATTGCAACAACAATTTCCATGTTTTTCTAAATGACTTCACCAATTCTCAATTATCATCAAAATAGGAAGTAAACTTTAGCATTGTGGATTAATTCAGTCAAACACTACACTTTTAAAGTCCAGATCACTCTTAAAGAATCTTCATTTACAGTAAGTGATGTGATGCTGGTGACATCTTCCTCAGGCCTCTTTCCCCGTGTGTCCCTCAGGTAGAAGAATGTCCACACTGAAGTTGACCTTCTTTGAGTGAATAATGCTGTAGGTGTTGTCGAATCGGACCACATCTGCAGACCACAACAGACAAATATGTTAAGATTCAGATTCCGACGTCATTCATGAGTCCAAAACATCACAACTCTGGCTTACAGACGCCTGGTTCCTCACAGCTGTAGGTTCCGTCCTCGGGAACAAGGTGGGAATTGTAACGCTCGGATAACAGGATCTCCTTCATGTCTTCCACTTTCTTTGATTCACTCCCTTTGGCTTTCAGGAAAAGTCCAAATCCAATGTCGGCTCCCTCGCTCATGAACTGCCATCTGAGAAGTGAGAAGTGACACACTAACATCACAGGTTGAAAACACAGAGGAACACTAGGAAAGCTGGGAAATTGAGTTTGTGACGCAACAGGAAGAGATGAAGGTGTGACAAGGCTTTAACCTGCTCTGTGATTGGTTGAACACAAATCCAGGACAATCAATCAATCAACCAACCAATCAATCAATCAATCAATCAATCATCAATCAATCAATCTAATCAAACTTGAGTAGATGTTTGCAAAACGTGTGGATCAAACGAATACAAATGTGTCATACCGTAGTAAAGAGTGAGGAATCAGCACCTCATACTCTCGCTGATGAGAAGAACCTCGGCCTACAGTGATGACGTGATCATACGTCACTTTTACGGAATCCCGTATGTAGTAAGACTTCGGCACCACACCACCATAATTTAACTGTGAGAAAGAGTTCAAACTTCAAATGAATTTGACTATATTACCTCTGTTTCCATATTGATTCCATCTGATTTTTTTGCGTTGATTTGCTACAACAATTAATCAATAACAATATTGAACTCTAAAATCTATAATGGGCAGAAGTACCATTTTAGAACTTCTCTTCTAATTACATCAACCTAAAATTTCATTCTCCTTTTTGTGTTTTAATAATTGTCATTCAATTAATTAATGAATCCATGCGTAATGTGATGAAAATTGTGCCCACCATGGTTCTACAGTGGGGGTCTCCATCAGGGTCGGTCAAGGAGCCTCCGTAGACCTCAGGCAGCTGATCCGCATCGATGTAGCTCCTCAGGACTTCTTTCCAGTTGGCTGTATGGAAACCAAATGCCTCAGTTTTGGTTTGTATCTCAAATATGTTATATTTGCAAATATATAACTGCATGTGCAGAAATAGCTTTTATTGATTTCTTCTCTCCTGAGGTTTTTGTCTGGTTCAGAACATACCACCCAGCACCACAATCTTCTGCCTGGTTTCTTCACGTAAGAAGTGCTTGATCAGGTTGTAAGCAATGGGGAAGAGCTTTGGAGCTGTAAATGAAACAGTTGAAGTGGTTTAGAGCAGACAAGTTTAGAGTCAGGCCCAAGAGCCAACATATCTGTCTTTATATTTTCACGTGAAAGCTATTTTTGATTTCACTATGAGACACAGGGCATGTGTTCGAACGTTTCGGTATTGAGCATTTCCAAGTCGGCGACTACATTTTTTTGTACTGAAATATGAAAGGCAGAGTTACTTTAAAAACTTCAAAACCATGCCATTTGCAACAAAAAGTACAAGAGTTCAATTGTAATTAAAAGTTTTGGCTTTTAAATTGTCAGACTACAAAAGATTGAAAGTTATGGGTTTCACAAATCTCGTTGAATCTGATTTGAGAGTTAAATGTTGAAAAGAACTACAATGCAGATTAAACATTTTTTCATTCATTTCCTACCACTTAGGCCTTTTTCAGGGTCGTGGCAGATTAAACAATAAAAAATGAATAAATATTTGTGTTTACTTCGGTAATTCCAAAACCATTTGGGGTATAGTGAGGTCTTTTATTTTGTTAAGATTTTAGTCTGTAATATTTATTTTATTTTTTATAAAGTGCATTTGATCCAATGTTTTTGTCTTAACAAAACAACAATAGTGTCATATGAATGATTGGTATTTTAGACTTGGGCTTAAACCACTAAAGCTTGTGTCATTTTGGTTCAATGCCACTCACCTTTGATTAAAAACACCTTTTTAAGGTTCTCCGGATAATTCTCTTCAAACATAGTGAGAACCTGCCATCAGGGGAAGCAAACATTACACTATGCATCATCAATAATAAAATAAATCCACATCCAGAGTTTTGCCTCTATACCTCGCCATACATCTCAATCGCCGGCTTCCAAAGATGCTTCATGCCGAGCCCTTCACAGTCATAAATGATGCTGATTCCTTCTATGTATTTGTCAAGCTGGTTTAGAAGAACATTTAAGCTAAAGATTAGTTCAGTCAAAAACAAGTAAACAGACAAAACAAAAACGGGTAAATCTGCTCTTCACAACCTTTGTAGACTGCTTTTCACACTCTTGTCTGAGGAGTTCCGCATCTCGGATTTTGGTCCTGAGACAGTCTTGTTTGCTGGCGGAAAACATGAGACCCTTTGGATCGAGGGGGCCGATGATATCGTACCAGATGGGGCTTCCCTCACGATCATAGCCAAACAAGCCCCCCGACACATACTTCTGCAGCACCTGTAGAAGAACAGGACCTTGAGGTGTCCAGCTCCTCTAGAAGTTGGTCTGATTGAGTTTCTGACCTCCGGTGGTCTCCAGTCCTCAACGATAGTGTCAACCTTCATATGCTTGCGAAATTCCAAATGCTGGAAAATAAACTTGAGCTGGTGAGGTTTTGGCTTTAAAGTGGAAATTGAGAGCCATTCTAAAGTTCTCATATACTAAAGGGATTTTTTTTTTTAAATCAGCCATTACTGAGTTTGAATCTTTTTTGTTTTATTTTTGAATCCTCAAAACGGTCTTTATGAACAAATATTTTACATTTAAATATTAAAATATTAAAAATGGAGATTACCTTTCTGATCATCGTTTCAGCTTTTTGAACATTGAAAGTTCTGGCTGCAAAAACAGATTAAGCAAAACATTAGAATTACATAATCAAAATTTTGGCAAATCAAGCCAAAAATGATGGAAATTAATAATTAAAATTACGTCAAAGGGAGTAAAACGCTGACACAAGAAAGTCACCTTGAACTTTCCTCTATTTGGCAGAGTAAACAGAACCTGGGATGTTGCTTCTGTCCCAACGGACAATATTGATTTATTGATAAAGTTGGGGATAAAGCCTCAGAAATATTTTATTTTAAAAAGTCATTTAAATCAATTGTTACAGTACACAAAGTGTTTCTGTCCTTAATAAAAAAACTGAAAAAAAGTTCATGTCATCAAGCCACTGTATTCAAATGATATGCAATTTGAAACCGTCCAGTGAAAATGATGAATTGCAGTGTTTGTGGTTCTCTTCCAGGAAAAAAAATAACGTCATGACTTGTGAATGACATGTTCTGAAGAAAAACGAGTAGTGGACAATTCATTTAGGCTTTGCCTTAATTTAAACAAATTATTGAGAATATTTCTTACCTCGAAGCCAGCGAAGAAGATAATGGTCAGTCTGGTTGGGCAGCTCCTCCAAAACATCTGAGATTCTTTCCCGAAACTAGTATTTACATTTATTTACATGTATTATAGAACAAAATCATAACTAGCCGCATGCAAATTTTGAAACTTATGCATTTACACGTTTGATTAAACTTTAAACGATTCTCCATCATATCACAGACATTTACCATAATTAAATAAAAAAAAAGGATTAAAGCACTCGCCTGGGTCAAAGCTTCAGCTTGTTTGGTGCTGAGGTCTCCAACTCGTCCGCTCATAGTGTCAATTTCAGGGTCAAACCGGTGTGAAACCCGCGCGCATTGGCGCGGGATATTTATACTCGTGCACAGATGCGCGTGCACAGTAAAGCAGACGCTAACCTCCGAAAATCTATGCAAAAAAAATCTAATAAATTAGCAAATTATCGCATATTTTAGTAATGCTTGATCTGTTGGAGAACCATGTTTACTCTTTAAGAAAGAAATGTTTTAAAGAAATAAAATATAAAGCAATTATGTATTAATAATAATCATAATAATAATAAAAAAAGAAAAACAGACTATATTATATATACGTATACTGTCCATCTATGTTTGTCTAAAATTAATACAATTACTGATAAAATAATCATTTTGCATTTTTTAAATTGCAATTCTTTTTTAGTCTGAGCCTTAGCAGCAATTATAGTCCAGTGAATATGTTGATATACTGTAATAAGACTAATTTGAAAAGAATCAACATACAAGTGGTATTATGAATTTGAAAAAAAAATCTTGTTTGCTTTATGTTAGACAACATGCGCAGTTAATCTGGCCAAAGCTCAAAGTTGAACATGCATGTTAAGCAACTGCAGAGCAGGAAGTTACAGCAAAGAGAAAAGCCGGACTACATACTTTCACTTGGAATGACCTTACCATGAAATAAAAAATCCACTCCTTGTGTCAATATTCTTTTAGGGATTTATTAATCAGCATAAAAAGTCTATTCACCAAGAGCCACAAATCATACTGGTCAAATTTACAGTAATGTACAAAAGGAGTGTTACAGGAGTTTAAATGGCTTTCACAGATGAACAGGATATTTAAATGCTTTACTTCACTCGTTTGTTCTGCAAGGCACGTTTCTTCTCCTCCACTTCCTTTTCCTGTACATCGGGAGTGACCGACTCTACTTAACGCCCCTCGACTTGCATAAAAACTTTACATTGAAAAGCACGAGAAATGTCACACCCAGCGTGACGACTTCAGCGTTAAAGTACCTGCACTCGTCCGCAAAGGTGGAACAGAAATAAAAGTGGTCAAAAAAAGGAGTGGTTGAAACTGTTAAACAAGCATCTTAAACAATTGAAAAATTGCTTTACTAAATTGAGATTAATGTGGTAAAACGCATCAAGTCGGTCTAAATCATTTCAGGTCAGACTTATTTAGATATGTCCATATTACACATCTATGTTAATGAATCCCCTAAATCTTGAACCCTTTTTTGTTGTTGTATTCGACTCTGAATCAAGAACTGATTGAAATTTTGGATTTCTTTGGTTATTGGTCTATTTTCCCCAAAATCCAAAACATTGAGAAGATTAAATCTACTTTCAAATGACAATAAATCAACCAACACATAAAATTGTCATTCTTATCAAGTGCATATGAACCGAACGAAATTCTGGAGTGTTAAAACCGCATCTACTCCAACGTTTCCCGTAAGTCCGGAATATTTACAATGAAACGCAACTCTCGTGGATTACTTTACAACACCACGGTGTTAATCTGAAAACGGGAAAAAAACAATCTACTTTTGTTAATGGCAAAAGAATGCTGAAATAAATAGTCAAAAGCAGGAAAAGCCCATAGAAAATTTGCAAATGTCTCCACAGTTTCAGGATTTTAAATCAAAGGTTAAGTGAACTAAAGATATAGTTCTTATGACACCATCGTTCTTTAGACTACATCCAGACAGATTCCGGAAAGCACAGTTTCCTTACGGACCTGCAAGTGGGTCAGAAACCCGAATCTGAGATGCATCGAGAAAAAGGGCAGGAGAGACACCATTCACATTCTAGAGGAAGGGATCAAGGAGAAGATCAGATCATTGCAATATAAAACCTGCTTGTGGTGGAAGACCACCACCAGGTTCATGAGGACCATGGGGGTATGGACTGGAGTAAGAGGGAACGGCGGTTTGTGGGAAGTAAGTATTGCGGATGTCGGGGTAAGACATGGGTGTCTGCACTGACGGGTGGGATGCTGTGGTCTGCGTCAGGTGGGCTGGAGAACCATTGGCAAGCAGCTGTGAAGAAGAGGAGGACGTCTGTTGACCGTTGGAGGAAACTTGTGGAAGATGAAGACCCCTCAGCACCATGTCTCGCAGCTTGTCGATCTTCACACGTCTCAGGTGGGCCAACTTCCTCTTGTTCTGAAAGTCGTCAATGAAGCCATCCAGCGGTAAGACCCCATCCAGGAAAGAGTCGGCCATGTTCTGAAATAATAAAACAAAAATTGACAGATTCAGTTTATAATTTAGATTAAGTGTTTTTCAATAAGAGTTTTATCATATATGTTGTGTAAAGGGAATAAATATGTGTTTGTGTGTTTTTTTTTTATAAATACGTTTATATGTATATATAAACGTATAAACGTTTATATATGTACACAGTGTATATTTTATTGAATAACAATCATATGTATTATAGAAAACAAAACACACACATCAACACATACACACACACACAAATGTTTGACCTTGCACTATATGTGCAATATATTCACATTTAAATATAACAATATGTCTGGTATTTTTAGACAGATTTAACACATAGTTTGACTTCCATATTTTTTTCTACCAGATGCTATTAAAAGTCAAATTAATGGCAAAAACCAGGCATTTTGAACACTTTCAAGATTCTGTAATCCCAACCTCACACTCAAACAGCCTCAGCTTCTCGTTCTCAGTACTATCCTCTTACCGTCTCATGAGATCTCACACTCCCAACAAGAGACAATATAAAGCTTGTGCAGAAAAATGTAGCTTACCTCCGTTTCTTCCTCAATCTTGGCTCCCTCGGTCTGCAGCAGCGCCAGCAACGTGTCCAGCGAACTGCTCCCTAAAAACAGCATCAGTTTATTTCCTTTAATCTGAGGATCAAATAACTTATTATTTGACAAATTACTTACAGTAATATAATGTGAATAATATAAGAAAAACCGGGATGACTATTTTTTGTTAAACCAGTCAGACCAGCAAAGTGAGGACAACTCAAACAGGTTTCTTTTTGCGAGCACTCAGCTTTTAACGTGATACGTTTTACAGGCGTGTTGTATTTCTCGTAGACACAGTTATTCATACAGCGCATTGTGCCACTGTAACTCTACTCCTTATAGAGCTGTTGCTTAACGGAACAGCATTTCCACAACAACTACACAGACAAAACAAAGAAAAACAAAGCCCGAAAATATACAGTAACTAAGCATATTAGGTAAGGCCCAGAGGGACGTACCTTATTTTATATGCAGAGAACTGGCAGATTTTAAATAAATCTAATTATAAAAATCAGAAGAAATTCACAAGATCGATATCATTTGTTAAAGTAGCACACGCAATTTATTACATGACCAGCACTTTAAAAATAGATTTTCATTTCTATGTTTTTTTGCGTTGTGACTGTACAACACGACGTTAAAGCGTTTTATTGATCACTGCAATTAATTTATTTTTATCCTAAAAAGGAACTTTCTGACCAACACATTTCAGAAGGCCACAATTGTACAAATGCAACAGGGGCTACGACCCTTTAGGGTCAAATTATTAATAAATTATTAAAGACAGTACAACAAAACACAACAAAACAAAATATTAATTAGAATGATAGTAGAATAAACTAAAATAATCTGATTAATACATAATCAATACATAAGCTTAATCATCACAAAGATAATCAAACAGGTTCAAAGAAAGTTTTTGAGAAACCTCATCGGCAAAGAAAAAGAAGAACAAAAAAATCTAATAGGACCTGAATTAGATTATAAACATTTTATCACGCACACACACAGAAGAGTGAGACTTGTACCTAGCGTGGACCGGCGGAGCTGATAGGCCTCGTGCTGCTCCTGTAAGTAGCAGTAGCGTTTGGTCAGCTGGATCTTCTGATGGTCCAGGTCAGGCTGGAGTCCCAGGTTCTGCTCGGCCAGACTACGGTTGCTGGCAATTGTCAGTTCCTTATTCTGCTGCATTTCCTGCATCTGCAGTTACACGAGGTATGAAAAGAACTCATACTACACGTACGTACAGATTACAGAACTCATTGGGGCTTTCATCATTTTTCTAGTAAAAAAAAAAAGTAGAAGTTATAGGATTAGGCCTGACCAGAGAAATCATGTACTATTATCCTCTCTCTCTAACTGTCTTACAGTCTTACTTCATCTCTCTCTATAACACTCTCTGTCACACCATCTTTCTTTCTCTATCTATCTCTTTCTCACATTCTGTCACAGCATCTCTCTCTCTTTAAGCGTTTAAAAAGCTTCAGCGTCTGTGGCTTACTGCAAATCTTTCAGTCCTTTAAAAACATCAAAGTAGCCTCATCCAGAAAGAAGACGTATTACGTAAGCAAATTTTTCATAAATGAGAATTGATTCTTTTTAAAAGAAATGGTAAATAGGTTGATTAAACGAGACATGAATTGCTTAAACTCTGCGACCTCTTAGGAAATGTATAATACTCTTTCATAAAACGACAAATCAAATTAAAAAGAATTAAAACCAGTGACAATCCTGGAGACCTGTAATTACCAATCACGACATATTGAATAGCACACTAATTGACAGTAATGCATAAAAATAATCTAATTTAAGATCTAAGCAGTTATAAATCCAAAATAAACAGATAAAAGTAAACAACCTTTACAATATAAAAAAATATTTTATTATTATTATTATTATTATTAATGTGTTTTCAATATAATCAAGTAAGAAGTTTCAGATCTTTTAGTTGAATTCCAATCTATTCTAAAAAGTATATTTTAAAAGTTTATATTTTAACCAGTAATGCATATTGTAAAACCAAAACATTACCTGATCAATATGTTATATATTATAAAGATAATTAAACAAGATAACAAATAATTACAGCAATGTTATTAACACTTCATTATTAACATTACCGTTGCAACAAACGTTGTGGTACTAATACGTGCAATATAATGTTAAGTTTACAAACCAAAAGATGTTTATCAGTAACGACAAAGTAAAATTACCTTCAATGTCATGTGTTGTTATTTGATCGGACTATTTTTCCCCCACACATTAAAAAACACCATTACAATAAAACACCTTGCTCGAAAATTAACATTTCTCACATTAGAATTAAACAAATGAATCTAACGTACGATAAAACGACCGATTTTACTTGTCCACGCTGATCCTGTAGGATGCGCTTCTCGCGCGTAACAGCACCCGCTCCTTTAGTCAACAACTCGTTTAATAAATATAGTGTTGAAAGTGAAAGACGTAACAACTGACAGTAACAAAACAACAACAGCAGAGACGAAACCTAAGCACCTGCCACAATCGCGATTTCACCGCAAATCCGTAAATCGAGCCTTTCACGACAGACATGTTTCCTACCTCCTCCATCTCCCCGACGATCCTCCTCAACTTGTCATCGTCCTCCAGCAGCTCCTGGAGCTGAGAAGAGGAGTAGCACTGAAATCTGTTCTCGAAGCCGGACATTTCTCTCGCGGCTTTGTTGTTGTGTCGCACCGCCGCAAGGAAGTCGCCAGTGTCGCGCCTCGAACGGAAGTCGAGGAATTCTGGCAAATCAGCGCCTGTGAGTGGACGGTGACGTCACGCGCGTGGCCGCCTCGCCGACGTCAAGAAGCCATTCATGCAGAACGACATAAGGGAGAAATAATAATCAAAGAAAAAAAACATATTTACATGCTTAATGGTATATTTAAGCTCAAGTTTAATTTTATGTTAAAGTGAGGAATGCTCTAATGAAAAAAGGGCAATGTTTAATATGATTAACTATGTTAACTAAAGTGATTAATATGAGTGTGTGTGTGTGTGTGTGTGTGTGTGTGTGTGTGTGTGTGTGTGTGTGTGTGTGTGTGTGTGTGTGTGTGTGTGCGTGTGCTTGTGCGTGTGTGTGTATATACGTGTACGTACGTATAAATACTGTATATATTATTTTTCATGTGTGTAAATGTATAGATCATTTTATTAATATATTGTATTAATTAAGAAAATAAAAGGTATAAATGGAAATTATAAAAAAATCGTAAAAAATATTACGATGCAGAACAAAAACAAATGGACGTCTGTTTCATTCTTTATTTGGCCAAAATCAACAAGTCTAATTGAAACAAAAAAGCTTATTTTCCGGCATTTTTATACTTGTGATTTTAAATACGTATATAAAATCTACAGCGCCTCATTCCACTTACCAGTCAAAAACATCAATTTAAATTTCACTAGACTCTAAACACATTCCTAACTATGAAATTTGATTTACTCTTGCATTAGTTTCACTAGATTCTATAAAATGCATATTCAATATGACACAATTAATATTCATACATATGATGATGCAATTAAAAACCTGGCTTAAATCCTTTAAACGCATTAAGCCAATCGGAATCCGAGATACACAGAGGAATCTATGAGGTTTAGTGACTCACGTGGAATATGTTCAATGTGGGTTCGGAAATCTGCGTCACTGCATTGGTTCAATTCATAAAAATAACGTACATCTGCGAGACTTGGCTGTCATTCGCAGCTCCAGTGACAAACCTGTGATTCATACAGTGTCGTGTCGCAAGTGTGAGGACAAATGAACGTGTGTGTTATGTAAATCAGTCGAAAGCGAATCTGCTGCCAAATCCCATTCTCCAAGCGTAGAAGCAGAAGGAAGTTGATTCTTCTGCTTAACACAAAACAGAAATAAGTGAGTTTCGACTGCCACCGACAATCAGTTTACATTTAGCGATTTACTCACAGCCTGATGGATCAGAGTTGGGAAAACATGGAGGAAGGAGTGATGGGTTCAAGGATTCCAGGGGGATTTTCACTGTGGAAAGGGAGTCATTGGGAAACTTGGACTGGGAGAAAAGACAAACACAGTGAGCATGCAGAAAATATGAACGAGGACATGATAATTTGGAATCATTTTCAATGATGATGTGTGGCCTGGAGAGATTTGGACCAAAAGTTCACCGGTTCGAATCCTGGACAGGACACTGAAACCATCCTGCTGCCCTTTCACTTATTTCTGTTCTTGTTTTTTTTTTTTTGCAGTGGGACCATGAAGATCATCAGATTCTTCTTTTTCAAGTGAAGCTGAGGAAGGACATGGACTCCTAAATTCTGATTGACTTCACACCTCTTCCACATCATCAGTGTTAGTTGGTGTGCGTCTTGTCAGTGTTTGTCCTTTCTTCGTGCCTTGTATGTTGCACTTGTTTTTGCTAATTATATCCTTCCTAATTATTATATGTACCCCACCACACTGTGTGTTGCTCTGCTGTATGTGGTTGAATTACAGACTAAACTTCTTCGTCTTGGACTTTTTGCACATGCAATGCAACAATACAATGAAGCAAACGCAAATGACATCATCACAAACAGGAGAGTTACTAAACAGGAATCATAACATGATCACACATCATAACAGGGACAAGTCATAATTCACCCCAAAACAAAAATACGTACCCCTCAGTACAAAATAACCTGGAATGAACAATATAATAAAATATCATGAGCTAAATAAATGTAAATACTATACAAACACATATATGATCAGGCATACATGTGTATATACAATATAAATGTATCCATATCTACATAAATTTAGTTAATATATATAGATATTTGTGTGTGTGTGTGTGTGTGTGTGTGTGTGTGTGTGTGTGTGTGTGTGTGTGT
>CM051494.1:9256895-9276073 GCA_028031935.1 Paedocypris micromegethes | reverse complement strand
TGTGTGTGTTTACAGTATAATATACCGTATATGTAATTTTTTGTATTTGTGGGTGAACTTTAACTTTGAGAAAAGAAGGTAAAAAGCAGCAAATAGATAACAATTTGCCTTTTTCAGCAACACTGGAAGAAAAAAGAATGGAGGAAAAAATACAAGAAAAACATTCAATCATAAGAAGCTTACAACAATATTTACACAATCAATAATAAACAAGTGTACATAAAAATGTGAGTTTGTGGAGCAACGCACCTCTTCATCACTGTTGTTCTGCTCCTCTGCTTTAGCTCTCTTCTTCTCTTTATCTTTCTTTTTCTTCTCATCCTCTTTCTTCTTTTTGTCTTTATCGGGGAGAATGTCATCCAGCCAGGCCAGATCGTGCTGGGAGAACATCAGGTCCAGAATCTTCCTCACACCCATCAGGCCCAGAATCTGACCCAGAAAGATGTTCAGATAAATGCACAGTTGTTTTACTTTGAACTTTATAATTAATTTACTTATCTTTGGTACTTTCCCTCTCGAACCACTAGAATAGAGGGAATCACTCGTATCACTCACCATGACAGGAAACACAATGGCGGCTACGGTGGATTTGAGGATCCAGAGAACGGCCAGGCAGGTGATCTGCACCAGCGTGAAAAGGTGAACGCGGCGCAGAGGCACGTGCCGGAGGAAGACGTAGTCCGGCTGGTGCTTGGCTGGCATGAGATACAGCTTTAACCGGTCCCAGAACTGGCCAAACAAATGAAAGTTTGTTTGTAGCTGACTCCAGTGTACATCATTAAATTAATAAAAACAAAAACTACAATAATAATAATAATAAAATTATTTTTGCGCTTTTCAAGATCCTCAAGTCCTCTTCAACGTAACGTTACAGAAATATGACAACACACACATTTGCCCAGCAGAATATCGGCAGATGAAATAAAACAATAATGTAACTATTAATAAAGTAAACTGAATACAACTTTAAACTGCATTTAAAAAATGTCTTATTCTAATTAGCAAACTATCCAATTTACATAATTTCTCGCTTTCCCTGGATTATAAAGAAGACCCGTAATCCTAGATTGCTGTTATAAAAGAACAGGCTTTATATGGATTGTAGATTTTTATGAGGCATATTTTGCCCGTACGTTTCTTATTTTAGATTTCTCATTTTCTCAGTGGTAATCCTTACACAATAAATAAAACCACTAAACAATGACACAGAATAAAACAGGAAATTGAAACAACATAAATCAGATGCTTCTTATCGTACCTGAATTCCATTAAGGGAAGCGACTCCCATGTAGAGGAACACACCGTACAACACCGGCATCGGGATGTACTGCAAGAAATAACAGAGGTTTATTATAGGCACTTATGAAATCATCTATTTTATCACAGCACTAGTCAACCAACTGTCCAGTCTTATAAAAAATAAGTTAGAATATAATATAAAATAGTGTGTTTAGCATGCTATTTTAATGAAAAATACATAAAAGCATAATTTTAATTTATTAAATGATTGTTTTCAAGATCATGAACAGTCAATGTTTGATTAAATTAGCATTGCTTACTGTACTATACAGGGCACATGCCCATAAGACATAAAATATAACGGTTTGGGTGTATTTTATAGTTCTCTAAATATTTTCAGTGATCTATATTTCCAATAAGACTTAATGCTTGAAGTTGAGAAGGATATACTACTCAGAGCATTTACTACACAGTTTTATATATATACAGTAAACTGTATTTATATATTTACACATACACACACACACGCGCGCACGCACGTACGTACGCACGCACGCACACATACACACACACACACACACACAATGATACAAACAGACAACTGGACAAATGGATAGACCAACAGACAGGTATAGGCTACAAATAGACAGACAGATAAGTACAGAAGAAATAGACGGAGAGAAATAGACAGGCAGAGAGGCAGAAAAAAGACAGTTATACGTAGATAGAAACATGCAGACCAACAGAAAGAAAGAGAACGATAAAGAAATACAGACATATAGAAGTCTGAGAGAACGATAGACAGAGAATATATATATTGCCTTCAGAATCGGCGCAAGGAAAACTGAAACTCCAGTGAGGACAAACACCAGCGTGCCTGTGAACCTCTGTTCCCTACGTTAGAGAGAAAAACACTGTTCGTTAGATCTAAACTAGACATTTACCATCCTAGTAACACCTAAACCAAGTCTGGCTTTGACTCACCGTACACCCAGAAACTGTGGCTGCTCTCCAGGAGCGCTGGATTCGCTCTCCATCTTCAGAGAGTCGATATGTGCGATGGAGATGACAGTAGCCGCCACGTACCATGGCAAACCCATGAAGGAACAAACAGCCATGAGGATCCCGACCCAAAGAAGGTCCAGGTGGTACCCACAACCCTTCTGCTCAAGGGGGACGTCAATGAAGAATCAGAATACTTAGAAATGACCATTTGGAATACACAAGTCAATACCTTTAGTTTGTTCTCTTTTCGGTTGACTATGACGGCAGTGATTTGCTGATCCATGAAGATGAGGATGGTGACCAGGAGAGCAGGAACAAAGCTAGCCAAACTCATCCACCACGGGTTCTTCCCCATTGGCATGACAATCCAGTCACGATCAGGTCTTGTGGGCTGAACAGTCAGGTGAACAAGTTCAAGTTACTACTTTTACAACCAATGCATGTCTAGTTTAGGTTGAAATCAAACCCAGAAAGTTAGTAGGCTGAAGAAATCAACAGTCATGACGTGCAGCATACCTTAAATTTTGTTGGCACAATCAGTTTAGGAGTTTTAAGCCCCATGAACAAATCAAGACCAACAAACGTAGAGATCGAGGTGAAGATTGCAAAATCACTGATGAGTTTCCGAAGCTGCTTATTAGGAAGAAAAGTAAGACAAAGATCAAGAAAACTATGATTTCAATTAAAAATAGAGTGTTTTAAAAATGATCTTGGAGGACAGAACAGGAGGAAAGGATAAAGCCTGGTTGCAACTGCGCTCTTCTGCCACTAAGTGCCAGCACTGCCAGTCTACCTCTGCAGCTTCAAGCTCAGCAGACTAAATAGTGGAAAAGGTAACAGCTGTCAGCTAACCCTAGCTTTTTTTTTCTTCATTGTGCTACCTTTTTTTTTTTACTGTTTCTTAATAATTTGCCATTCAGTATATAGACTGTCTTTATGGAATAATGTTGAATTTTGAAGAATAGCAAAGATCTGCAATAAAAATAGCAAATATCAAAACATTGGACTGAATTACTCTTTCTCTCCAGAAATTGGGTCATAAACACGTTGCCATTCTCTCCTGACTCACAAATGACTTTGTAATGTTAGCATGCCAGAGGAGACTGGCACCAGTGTGTCTGGTCCTCCCTGGGTTTATATCCCTTGTAGCTTGCTCACCTGTCATAGCCATAGTCTTAACACCCATGAACAATGAATTTGTAAATTACCGGTACTTTTTTCCCCTGATTATGCAAAGTGGCTTTGAGTTGGTCAGCGACAGAGCGGAGCGCTATATAAATAAATTGAACTTGTAAATTTGTTCATTTATGGTCATGAGGTTAATCTCTACTCAGCTAACTTAATTCAAGACTCAATTTGGGCAAAAATCAGTAACAGAATTTGATAAAATATTTAAAGGTGAAATTATTTGTTATTTTCAATTCACTTAAAAAATGTATGTTATTTTCATATTCATTTTCTGTGCAAAATCTTGATTTGAAAAAACGATTTTGTAGTTCAAATGAAAGTACAACACAAAGACATCTATTAATACATAAACACAATTATACAGATGTAGTTGATTGATTGAAGTTTTCTACGAGTTATTGGAGCATAGGATAACCTTTATTTGGGTGGGCACATGCAGTTTGGGTGTTTCCAAGGACATCACAAAGTCCAGCGCACAGAAGACCAAGATGGATATAATAATGGCAAAATCAGCTACCAAGGCACGACACTTAAATAAAAGAGAGAGTTTTATTGACAGTGGAATATACACTTGTTGGAATATGAGGACTGCACAAAAACATGAGGCAAAGTACATGCACAGGAAAACAAAGGGGAAAGAGAAAAAAGCCAAAGTCAAACCTTTGTTGGAAAGTAATGGCTGGTCTTAAACTTCTTGAGCGAGATGGTCATGGAATATGTGCCGAAAAACAGGATAAACGACAGCATGGCCAGATCAGGAACATACTTGCAGGATTTTCCCACCAGGTTCCCGCCAAACCTCAAACACTCGCTCTTAGTCATTCGACCCCAGTCCAGATCAGAGAAGTTGAACTGAGAGCGAGGAACAGAACAAGTCGGGCAGTGATTCGGTCAATCAGAGGTCAATTACACAAAATCTTTTCTAGCAAATTCCACTAGTAATAAAAGTTTGACAAACACAAAATTGTTCATGTTAAATTGTTTTAGCTCACCATAGCGTAATCAGTGATGTTTTCCAGAACTAAATGGGTAGAAAAGTTCAGAGCCACTGCAACAGAAGCAAAAGTTCAAAAAGAAAAAATTGAATCGTAAAGTTGTTTCAATCTATACATATATATATATATATATATATATATATATATAATATTGTTTTTGTATTTGTGAGTGAACTTTAACTTTAATAAAAGAAAGTAAAAAGAAGCAAAAGTGATACAATTAGCCTTTTCCAGCAAAACTGGAAAAAAAAACAAGAAAATCATTATTGTTCCTAAATTCAGCAAGGGTGATGAGCAGTGGAACAGAGGTCGACAGGTTAAGTGTGTTTTTCCATTCCATTTCAGTCACATCCATTCATCCAATCATCCATCTAATCATTGTTCTCTCTTTCCTCCTTTTATCTATAAATTATAGTTCTATAGACGATCTAAAACACCTAACAGTCAGTCTGTTGTAATTATTAATGGAATCTGTATTCCCGTCCATACATTTTCTGAACAGTTTTTCTATTTCTGGGTCGCAAAGAGGGGAAGCCAACCCCAGCAGCACTTGGCCTGGAGGCGGGACACACCCTAGATTAGTAGCTGAATAAATGTAAATGTTTAAAGATAAAACTAACAAAAACTCTCCTCACATATTACACGAATGTGTAAGATAAGACATGATAACAAAACGTTTCCTCAAAACCTAACCAAATTACAGACAAAAAGTCATGTAAAATAAAATAAAAAAGCTACTAAACTTAACATTAAAAGCGGGTTCTTGGGGTTAGAGCGCAGACTTACTTGGGTCGGGGCCTTGGCACTCACACCGGTAGCCTGTGATGTGATCGGGCTTAAAGCCTCGGTCAATGGGGAAATAGTCAAACGTTCCCATCATTTTCTTCAGGGCATCAGAGATGAAGATGAAGGAGATGAGACTGGAGAAACCCTCTTCGGTGAAACGGGTCATGTACTTGATAATGTAACTGGCATCTGTGGCCACCAGGATCAAACACTGGATGCAGGAGTGCAAGCCGATCCAGAGCCGAATCTCCATGTAGTCAATCTCATAGTCCCTGAACACAGATGCTGCTGTCAAACTCTCTTCTCTAACTGATTAGAAATACATGTAACACATTTAACTGAGTTTTTCCACATCATTTGTGTGTTTGCATGATAAATGCACAAGATTGTCATGCTCACATGCTGAATTCATAAAGCAGCTTCTCGAAGATCAGGATCGGTCCAGTAGAGCTGAGGATGATGAGGGGTTGACCACCAAACAAGCAGAACACAGCACCAGCCAAAGCTGTGCCCAGAAAGCTTTCCATCACACCCTGAATTGTGAAAAAATACAAGTTTTTGGAATTTTGTAATATAGGGTGCAAAAAATATAGTTGAAAAGGCTGGAGCCCGGGAGAAATGCAACGGGAAAGGCGTGAAGAGAACAAAGGTGAAGAATTTCACAGTGGGGAAGAGGTCAAGGGTAATTGGTGGTCCATGACTGAAACACAGGCAAGAAAGTGTCCCTTCTTATGGAGACCAAACAAGAACCCGCCGTCATCGTTGATCCTAGTCATCTCAATCACAGCACAGTCCAGTCTCTTTCCAAACCGTGTTACAATCTGGTACGGAGGCTGTGAGCGATAGACACCACAGCAGGTGGTGAAATCACCCAGGACTGAACTTCCCTCCCTCGAGAACATTCTAGCTACTCTTTACTCAAGCGTTTCAGAAGCAGAATCCAACAAACTTCTATTGACTGGGTATCAAGAGTTTGAATCGTTTCCGAGCAAGATCCAGACGTCCCCATTAGCATTAGTCATGTGAGACTGACCTGGTAATTGTCCGTGGCATCCCCCAGCAGACCTCCGAATGTGATAGCGTTGGTAATGCAGCCCAGGTAGATAAAAAGGACTGCGGAGATGGACTGGATGTGGAATCCTTGGTAGAAATCACTCAGGAACCAGGGGACTTTGCGCTTGATGTCCAGCCAGAGACCTCCACAAAACCTTCCAATGGTAGAAAGCAAGTCTGACTTTAAAAGATGCTAAGCTCTAGATATAAAGAGCAGATTCTGAAGACATTACCGGCCAGTGAATTTCAGTTCTTCTCCCAGTTCATGAGGAGCAGGCATCACCTCGTCTTCTGGAGACACCAGGCCACCTCCAGCATTTCCATTCGGCTGCCCAAGTTCGTTCAGAGAATAAACTGACTTTCTACAGAAACATTTCCAGCTATTAGCTATTTTTTCACAGGAATAGTTCACTAAAATCAAATACCTCATATCTGCTGAAGGCAGTTTCTTTGGGGGTTCGATTCGGATCTTGGGGTCCCACTCACCAGGGGGAAGGACAATCACTTCATCCAAAAACTCATCAATCCCCGCAATCAAGTCCTCACGGTCTCGAGCTTTGTAGGCCACGTCACTGAAGAGCTGAAGCAAGTGGACAATGCTGTTTTAGAGGAGCGTTTGGATGTCGATACTGAAGTGCAGAATCGGAAGTTTTGTCTTACATCATCAACCATGAGAGTAGCCATTGCTCGGCCGATCTCGTTGTAAGATTTGGTTTTACCATTGGGACCCAGAAGCACGAAGAGAAACCTGGAAAAAAAACACGCTTAAAGAAAGCCTGGAATAATGTCACAAAATACTGTTCGCGTGTAGAAATACTGATGTGGAAAAAAAATAAGAATTGAAAAGTCTTATAAGTATTAAGTGCAGAATAAGTGAAAGTCTTAAAAGTTGGTTAGTAGTACAAACTAGCTAGTAGTTTTTATCCTTTCCCATCAATGCAATATGAGAAAAAAATTAAGTTGTAAACAAATGCAGTAACAAATGTACGGGAAAGATTTACTTAAATAATAGCAATTGTAACATTGTTATGACAACATTAAAAAACAAAACATTCATAAATATTCATACATAATAAAATAACTAATAAAATACTAAAAAAGAGACATGGTCAAATGCATATGAACATATCAAACAAGAGAAAGTCTTTAAGTCACTCCTAATATATACTAATATTATCTAATTATAGATATTGATATTATAGTAAAATATATCAATAACAATAACATGTATGATTAACGTATGATCGATGTGACCTACAAATATATGTGTATGTTTTATATATATTCATAATATGTATGTATACAGTATATTCATTTTTGTCCATTCTTTGTTTTCTACTCTTTTGTATTCTTTTGTAAAAATCAATAAAAATGGGCATTTTACGATGTACAGTACATGTCTTGTCTTGAGAATTTTAACCATTGATCTATCTCTTTTCTGTGGTTTCTGAGCAAGAGATCACAGCGAGGAGCAGCTCTCCAGACAGAAGCGGGTTCAGAAATGTTCACCTGGTTGGCACCGGGACTTCGGTAAGTCCTCCGAGGGTTGCAGCCTGAGCCAGTCGCACGAAGGCCACAAACGGCTTGTCTAAGAAGTCCACCTCTCCGATGAGCACGTTAGATGCTTCGGCATCTCTGGGGATCTTCTTCATGAATTTATTCTTCAGCTTGTGGGTGAAATAAACAGCAGTTAGAATGTGTGATGCCATACTAGAAGGCCCAACTCAATAACAACTAGGCCACTAAGTGGCTTTGAAGCCACTGCATGTTCCTACGTCAGATGTAATGCGTAGGTCAGGAAATTTCCATGCTGGAAATAACAGCTGACACGGTTTCTGTTTACAGAACTTCATTCACCAAAGCAGTATCAATAGGAGATCCGTTATCAATGTCAGACATGGGACGCCAATGGGAACCAGCTCATATGTTCCACAAGCAGATCAATAAGGTTGTGCAACTGCCGGGAAGACAAAAGCTCACACATACAGTGAACCAACCTAATCATCCAGAATGCCGTCAAACAAACACGTGGACAAGGAATGGCCTGTACTTATGCTGAAAATCGCCTTTTAATCTTTTAATACCGCTTTCAGAGTCAACTCACTTTCAGCCATGGGTTTTAGATTTCTCATTTCCAGAACCAACTCAGCTCGCTAGTCAAGAAATGTACACACCGTACACTTCTGTCTGTCTGTCTGTCTGTCTGTCTGTCTGTCTATCTATCTATCTATCTATCTATCTGTGAGTTCTATTTTTAATTGATTGTGCTTAAATCACAGAAGTCAGAATAATTGTGACAACTGCTATGGTTATTGTCATTCAGTGGCCACCAGAGGTCGCTGTCCCTATAACACAAACCAAAAACTACATCTCCAGTCATGCACTGCAGCTACAATTATTCCTCATGATAATGAGTTTCTTATTTTCTGACTTTAATCTGTTCCGTTCAGAACCTGTGCAAACTTTTTTTATATACTTAAATTTGCGTAGTTTTATAAAAAAAAAACTTTAAGAATACTGTATACTGTATTCGGATAATATGATAAGATGAATCAATTAAAGAGTATTTAAAAACCTGAAACACTAAATATGAAAGTATTGAAAAAGCACATAACAGTGAGCTAGTGGCTGTAATGAGGAAAGAACCTCATTAAAATGGACTCAGAAACTTATGGGAACCAGCTCGCTTTGAAGTTTTGTGAGCCAAAAGCCTTTAAATTCCTACAAATACTTCATAGGAAAAAGCAATACATGCTTAAACGTGTATTTAATTGGCAGTTTATTTTTTGGATCCTATTGTTCTGACATGTGCAAAACAAAATTGATGATATAAATAGGATTACTGTTAGGGTTATAAACTAAATTATGTCTAAAATAATAAGAAATAAGTTCTGGGAGGGTTCGTGTGACTTATTTCAGAGAGATTTGATCCCTACAACAATGAAATTCAGTCTTGTGTGCATCACCTCTGCCACAGAAGCAACACCTAATATCAAAATGTATGGTTAGGGAAAAAAAATTGAAATTTGTGCAGTACCTGGTCAGTGCTGGGCACGATGGAAATATCATTCATACTGCGACACTGTGAAGGATCTACAACATAAAATCATTTTTTAATCTCACACACACACTTACACACACACACACACACACACACACACACACACCAATGTCCTGGCCTAAATCTCACATGCATTGTACCAAATTGCTACAAACAAGAATGCAAAAGTAAGGTCAAGAGCATTTTCATAATCTTTAATCCCTCAAACAATGGCAGTAATGCAACCGGTCCCATAGAAATAAAATTATTATAATATATTTCTAAATAGTATCTAATCAAAAACAATATTTTAATTTTAATTATTAGAAAAAAATTTCTATTAATACAACCAATCAACATTTTTGGTATAGTATATTGAAATTGCGCTCTACATTTTGTACAACTTCTCTGGATGGCATCATTTTGATATGGTCCCTACTCCCTAGTAGCAATATTGACAAATAAGAAGATTGGTTTTCAGAAAAAGACTCATTTTGACGCTAGGGGGTTGACTGAGGTTAGAGAGTGGACAGCCTTAAGCATGCTCCTCCGGGTTAAGTACGCACCAACTTCAGGTTCAGTTTGAGTACTTAAGCAAGATGCTAGTAAATTGTTCCTAAATATGTCCAAAGCATGCTCAAGCTATGTAGAAACTTGAATAATCATATAATAAATACATATGTTGTTCTTGCCTGAGTGACAAATGTTTTTAATGAAATGATTATGTTTCATATGGCTATATAGATAATAAGAATGTAAAAAATCAATACCACTTAAAGTTGAAGTCTTTGATTTGGTTACAGGGTCAATGAGCAAAAAGCACTTACCAAGTCAGTGAAAAGAAAAGAAATCGATAAAGAAATGGAAAAGGAAACAGAAGGCCAGACTCACGCAGTTTGCTAAGGCCGCCACTCTGCCGAGCTCTCAGATCCTCAGTGGAGTGGTGGAGACCTGACCCTGAGCTTGGACTCGGGCTTGGACTGCGATCTGACACCAGAGCCAAGGTCAGAGACAGAGAATGAGCCAATAGAAAGAGCAAGAGAGTCAAAAGAAGATTAGTAGAAAGTCAAGTCAAGTAGATTATTAGAGATTTTCCTGAAAGGACAGAAAAACGAGAGGCACCGGAATGTCTTTGGTATCTTCACTAGCAGGTTGGAGAGAGACACTCACTCGATGGGCTGGTTTTTCCCATGTCAGCCAGTGAACGGTGGATGGGCTTCTTGGTCTGGTGGCGGTGTTTCCTCAGGAGGACGAAGCTAACTTTCTCTCGGATCTCGGCGGCTATAAGACCCTCCTGCACCTGCCTTTCAATGATGTCGTCTGCATAAGTATTAAACAAGATCTCCTTTAAGTTAATACAAGAAGAAATTCAATTACAATAAAACTACAAGCAGTGTAACTAAAAACCAAGAATCTAAAGCTTGGTGGGTTTACCACAAGGCTCAGTGCGTAGCCCGCTACAATTTAACTTATTTCTTTTGAAAACATAAAAGAAAGATCCATTTATCTTTGGATCAAATGCACTGCATGGTAGATCAGAGCTACAATCAGAGAAGAACTTTTGAGAAATCTGTATTTTATTCCTCAGCATGGTCAGACAGCTTCTCTCTGAGGAGGAAGTCTGCAGTAGTTTTAATTTGTTCCATTATAATTGTGTCAAAGAGGATTTTTGCTGACATATCACAAAGAGTGTACAGACCCACTATTTGCGGCAGAGAATAGCCTTCCAGGTCCAGCAGAATACATCCTGTCTGCAGGCAAGTGCGCAGCTCGAACAGGCTGTGGAGCGACAGTGTGGACACGTGCGGCTTGCTCCATCTCTCTCCACCCTCCTCCACCTTCTCCTCAAACTTAACCCACCTTAAAAGATAGTAAAACAGCAATAGTTATTGCCCCTCTATCCATAAATCCATCCGTTTTCGACCACATGCAACTCCGCACAGAAAGGCAGCAACTGGGCCTCAAACTGGAGCCTCAAACGGAACCTTCTCACAACAGAGCTACCCACTGCTCCAACGTGTCACCCACATAGTTAGACAATTTGTTTTATTTATGAATATTTAAAAAGCATGGAGTAAAAGATCCTAGCAAAGTTGCTTACTTCTTTTAGGGAGGAGCGTTTCTAGCTAGAGATTAACTCTCCAAACATAGTCTGGAACCCCCAAAAAAACATTTTCAATAATATAAACATTTAGAAAATATTATAAAAATGTAGAAAATTAATAATGAGGCTTGAAATCAAAATTGAAGTAAAAATGACACATTTTATTTTGGAAATGTAGTTAAAAAAAAAACCTAAAGTGTAGGTAAAACTCAAAAATACAAATCTCATGTAAAAATGAAACAGTAAAACAGTACAGAAAAAGGAAAACAGTAGACAAGATCACGATGTTGTTACCTGGCCGACTCCTTCCACTCCATCTCGCCCCCCTCGTGCTGCAGCGTGTCCATCTCAGTGAAGAGCGTCGGTGTGGGATCATCTTCCTCCTTGAGAATGTGTCGCAGTCGCTCTGCAGCAGGAGATACTGTCAAACACACAAAGACTGGATTGAGATGCGCAGTTTGAATCTGTCAAGCTAGAAGTGTCAAAATAAAAACAAGGGCGGACATTCACTGAGAACAAAAACTGAAGCAAATAACATTATAAAGAATATCATGTGTAGATAACATAATAAAGAATAATAGTGTTGTTTGGAAAACACACACACCACACAAATCACTTTTACATTACACATAAATGTAAATAATTGTTAGTTGTAATGCGAGTTGTAATGTGACCACTTTTGGGGGCAATTTGGGGCAAGTGTGCACAAACTTTTTTCTTGACTGTAATTATATATTAATATTATAAATATATTAATATATTTGAAAACTTAATGTTGTGAAAGCATTCATAAATATTCATAAATAAAGATTCTTTACAAACCCTCTTTCTGTCTCTCTCTTACTCTTTTTTTATCCTGGCCTGAGAGAAAAATTTCTACTTTCATAGAACAAGAATTATTCCTGAGACTGACTACTGAACAGATCAATAGCTGGAGGCAAATTAGAAAAATGTAACACATTCGTTTTCAGAAACCTGCTACCATGTGTATAAACTCTGATGGTACAGTCAGCACATGCCAATCTGATTGTGACCTTCCTCTCAATCTCTGCTTTTTTTCTGGATTATTAGCAGCACGTGGGTGTTTTTCAGCATAATCCTGCAAATCCTGAAGTAAAATCACAAATATGTGTGGTTGTAGAATGTAATAAGCAACAGCTTATGCATCTCATGCATTGTTGTTAGTTGGTGTACTATTTAAAAGAATCGGTGGATACAAAATTGAGGATAATAATTGAAAACTAATGACAACAAACATTTATAAATATACATTTTTTTTTCAAATATATATGGTATATCCGTCTACTCATTCATCCATTTTCTGAATTGCTTTCTAATTTTTGGGTAACAGGGAGATATGCAAATATATATTAGCAATAACATGTTCTGGTTTTTTTTTTTTTTTTTTTTTTTTTTTTTCATAAAAAAATCTTTAAAAAAATACATAGTTAATCAAAGATATATACGAAAAACACTAAATGGAAAAAGACTATCTTATATGCACATTTATTGATTAAGGTAATGTTTTATATCATCCACAGAAGCCAACATTTTGAACATTTAACCATTATATTAGAAAGTATTACAGAAATATGCTGACTTAAAAACAGAACACAACCAAAAGACTGACAGGCCTCTTCCTCCTGAATGTGAGAAAGCGGAGAAGAAATGTTGATGTACCTGTGGAGTGGCTCAGCAGAGTGCTCTGAGAGCCCAGACTGGACGTCAATGTCTGTATTGAGTCTTGAAAACTAAATGAGACCCTGAGGCCACCACGTTCCCGCTCCATCCTTCAGCTCACAAACACACGACAAAATTTCTCATTGAAACAAAATGGCTTGCGGTGTTTCTTAAGGAAGCGTCCAGTGACTCTCTGAGCTGCAGAACCCTTTACTCTTTCTCCTTTCCATTCCTCATTGTACCAGAATCTTGTTTGCGAGCATATGCGTCTGTTCCTCAACTTCTCTGAAGTTTGAGCTTTCTAGAGCATAAAACCTCAATAGGGCAAAGTGTTGAAGCTTGAAAAACTAAACAAGTGTTTTTTCTGCTCCTCCTTCAGCTTTCCTGACCCCTCCCTCTCTCTTTTTGCTCTTCAGAATTTAAAGACAAATAGTCGGATGCAGTTAGCAAGGATCACCTGCATTGTTTTAACATTTTAGATTTTAAACTCTAGCCTACAAATAAAAAAAAGTGAGCCAATAGAAGTAGAAACAAATCAAAGCAAAAAAAAATTATAAAAAAAAAAATCAATCTTCTGGCTTCTTTATAGAGTTACTTTGGCACACTGTGAAACTCTTTGACATCCAAATGCTCTAATTGTCGCCGTGAGATTGACACAACGTTAACACGACTATCAGTTTGACAGAGGAGAGTTTGTATTTTCTTACTGGTGGCGTTGATGTCAGAGAGCTCGTTTGAGTCTTGCTCGCCTTCATCCGGGTCTGCGGCTTCCTCTGTATCCTGCTGCCCGTGACGGCTGTGGTGTCTTTCCCGCTCGTGGGAACGTCGAGACGCGCGCCTGCGATGCCTCCGCTTCCTTCTGTAGCTTTGAGGGACCGGAACACCGATGTAGACAGAATCTACATACAGACATCAAAAGACAGCCATTGTTAATGTCAATCACAAAAACAACACAAATATATATACACACACACACACACACACATACACAAACACATACACACGTTCCATATTTGTCAGTTCATTCAATCATTTACCTTCGCAGAAGATGCACTTTGTGTTCAAATAATCCAGTCCAGTTTGAAAAGGATAGGGATTCTTGCACCTTCCTACTATCAAGATAATGTATCTTACAAGGGCTTACAAAGCTTACAGGCACAAAAGCATTGACCCCAGCACTTTTCTGAGCTCTGAGATGAGTTACTCAGAGAGAACATCTGCCTGGATGTCTGAATGTAGACTATTCACAGCTAGATCTAGAAAAGATCTACAAAAAGATGAAGTAAGCTTTTCCTCCCATTGGCTTGATTCCTCAGACTTGGTGCAGACTATAGGAACAACTTTTGTAGATTCTCTTGAATGCACCACACTGAGGCCTGACACACACCCTTCATGGAGACTACCTCCACGGGCACAGGGTACCAGCTGGCCCCCACACCCAGACCTCTGGAAGCTCCATGTTTTGCTGAAGCAGAGCTTGGCAATCCTTCATCCAAATGAAGTAAAGTGAGGCGAGTGGAGGTCAGTGTTTTATCAACACTTCAGTTGAGAAACGTCTTAGACCAGAATTTAAACTTTCAACCCCTGGACGGCAGGTCCACCTCCCTCCAATTTTACGTTTTTCAGCCTTCAACTGTTTGGATGCTGGGGAGTTGCAAGTTGTGCTGAGACCCAAGCCCGGAGACTCTCAAAGTGCCCACGACTCTTTTTCAGGATCATCTTTAATGCCACTCTGAGTTTTGCGCCCTTTTTGGCTGTGCGAAAAGGAGTCTCTCAGAAAATGAGACGTTGGTCACTATGGCTCCTATTGCAGACTTGTTTACCATCAGGTGAACAATGTCATAGTCTGCCTAACACCAAGAGAACTGTATTTACAGAGAATTTTCCTTTCAGGAACTAAGCAATGTTTCGTCTTTAGGTTATGTTAAATTTATCTTAATAATTATAAAGCAATTAAATGTGTCTTGTTTTACTAGAAGTAAAGTTAATGTTTAATGCTTAGAAGAAGAAGAAAGAACTGTTTCATACCTTCTTCATCTTCTTCATGTCTGCTGTGGTGGCCACTTCTTCTGCTCCCGTGACAGTCATGGTCCATTCTGAAAAAAAAAAAAAAAAAAGTCTTGATTTATTTAAAAAATTGTTGAACCAGTGCACTCATGTTGAAAGACATGGAAATCCTGCAGCAAACTTTCAGAAAATTTGAAACTTTCCGGTGTCTTTTTCACTTCAACTGGTTTTTTAGTACCGATACTAGGAATCATCACACAAGCACAAGGAAAAAAGACCTTGATCCGGCCTTCAACTTGATCACTGACATCACTGCAAGCGTCACTGTGCTGCCCCTCTAAAAGAATATAGAACATTTACCAATTTCTATCTAATAAGATTATGTATTTTTAACCAAATAAGGACATATATAATGTTGATATAATCCTGATGCACTCCAAAAACTTTACATCTGCTTAAATAAAGTCAAATTAAAATTTTCATTGTCATATACACATTATACAAGGTACGACATGAAATGAAATGTATTTTACAATTGTAGAGCATTTAAACATGGGATGTGGATGTGAGGAGAGATACAATAAAAAGATAAGAGAAAAGGTACAATAAAATACAAAATAAATAGAAAAGGATAAAAATGTGAATAAAAGCAAGGAAAAACTATGAAGATGAAAAAAGATAAAGATAAAGCAAAATACAAAATAAAAAAGTGACTCAAGTGATCAAGTGGAGATGTGTAAAGTGTCCAGTAAGCTTAATGTGACCCAGTTTGAATGTTAGTGTCACTAAAAAATACATTGGTGGCAGCACAGATATTACAGCCATGAAATGCACATGCACCATACAAAGTGATGTATGAGACACCCTTCGTGATGTGTCGTGTGAGCTGCACCTCCATTAGATCAATGTCCTACTGGCTGATGGGAAAGGAAAACCCAATGTATTGGCAAAATATGGAAGGGTTTCCACTTTGAGTGCGCACAGTACAGCTGGCATGTAAATACATCGATCACACACTCGGCCACACTATATAACACGGGAAACTTCTATGAAAAGTCAACAGGGTGCCACTTACGTTAAATCAGAGTCAGATCTCTATTCCATTTTTGAACACTAGTCAATTGGGGAAAACCCTTACATGTTCAAACTCCACTATGAAAGAGTTCTGTCTAGCTGGTTTAAAAGATGACCATTAAAATGCAATGGATGCTAGTTAATGGATGCAGATATAATGAAGATAATAAGTTTGTGATAAGTTTATGATAATAATGAAGATAATAAATTTGTAATGTTGATTTTTATAAGGCAATAGGAAACTGACAACATTTTTTTTCAAGTTTTTTTGCTTGTTTCCTAACCATTGTCACCAAATAACTTGCTTACTTAATGTCTTATTGTATGTCACGTTATATACACTAATATACACGCATGTGAACGTAATTGCTTTTTGCCTTTCTGTACAACTGCATTGACATTTTTACTGTAAAAAATATTTTAACTGCAAAATTTACATTGAAATCAAAACTAAACTTCAGGCTGAATCTAGAAAAGACAAAAATTAACCAAGAGTTGTTTTACTGTCATTGAAATGATTTTGTCCTTCACACCAGACAGATTTACAACTCCGGAACAAACAAATAATCAGAACTGACAGCGATATTGATCCGCGGGAGGTGTCGCCATATGACGTGGATGATATGATGGACAAACATGGAAAACCCTTTAAATACAATGTGAATGTTGTATGCGTGTGTGTACTGCATAGCTTGTTTATACTTTCTATGAATATCAAAACTCTATTATACTTTGCAGAGTATGAACAATTTTTCAAGTTCCCAAATTTCATTAATGCACAATAATTAACTATATATATTTAACACAACATCAACAGCTTATCAACCCAGAGCTAAAGCTTAAAAATATTTGTTATGTGATTAAATTAATTCATTTATTAGATTAATATCCTTTGAATTTGGACATCGCATGCAAACAATTAATTCAATTAATTGCTAATTAAAATCACGTTGCTAATCACATGCCTACAATTAACCAATAATAATAAATTAATTGTTTTCAGTGCATTGATTAATATTCTTTGAAATGTTGCATCACACTGGATATTGCAGGCATATTAATAAAATGTAGTTTGTATCAGTAAAAGTGTAAAAAAAAAAAAAAAAGAAAAACAAATCAACTCACAAATCTATTTATGAGTTAAAGGTTACCATCAATCACATAACGGACTGAGTCTTACCTGCTTAGAGTGTTTGTGCTGAGGTTGTGCAGCAGGATCTGTGCATGTGTGTGTATTAGATGAGATCCGGGCAGACTTGTCTATACAGTATCAAACACCGACACACAGCTGATGATCCAGAACTGTACCTCGCCTCTGATTGGGTGAAATGAGTTTGGCTTCGGGACACAAGTATGGGCACGGAACACAAACTGAATGGGCATGAAAAACGTGACATGCGGTTCATTAACTGACATGCACGCAGCACACACACATCGAATACCACTTAGTGTAGGGTGGGCATCTTTTTATTCTGGGGGGCTACAAGAGAAAGAGAACATCATTTGAGGGCTGAACCAATAGACTGAACTCATTACAAGAAGTAATAAACAGCTTATGACGTATTTATGTTACACAGCTATGTTATATACGCATTTACTGAATATACATTAAACAGATCATAAAAATTACTTAGAGTAACGCCACCTCGGATAATTGTTTGTTCAGCTTGTGTTTACTGCGCACATGCCCCTGGGCTCCATGGCTTAAGGCTGCCCACTGCTCCGGGTTTGTGTGTGTCACTCCACTGTGTGTGTGTGTGGGGGGGGGTGGGTGGGGGGTGGGGGGGGCAAACTAATTGACAAACGCGCACCCTTTACTTACTTAATTAACATCAGGAAAGTACATCAACTAAACACAAGAGGGCAGCACAAGCTCACTTTGAAATCTCTTGCTTTCATTGAACTAAATGCAGTTTAAAACTACATTAGAACAAGAGCGATATATATATATATATATATATTCCAGCGCTGTTGATGAATAAATGATTGGTATTGGAACGAAAATATTGGACGCTGACTCTGTGTGATCGTTGACTTTTAATTTCAAACAACAGCAGCTATAATTTATTCACTCCATTTATAAAGATGACATTCTCCATCTCGTCAAATCACAGTGGATAAACAGATCCGCTAAACGGATGAATGTGTAGACTATATTTTAATGAGCCAACAGGACACTATCAGATCAGATGTCCTGATGAATTAACCATGCAGAGACAAGTGGTTTATCTCAATTACAAGAAAATTCATCAAACTTCTAATAGAAATAGAAATACATCTTAATCCCAGTAATATTGTTTTACCTATTGTTTTAAGTAATTTTGTATTAGGTAATTTTATACAGTATGTGTGTGAGTGTAACTTTTATTTTGTTGACATTTTTGAGTGTATACTGTATACAATTAAAATACATTTTTACGATAATTTAAAATAATAAGATTCACAGAGTAGTGCTGATATCTAAAATGACAACAAATATATTATAATTTAAAAAATTGTAAAGCTGATTTCACTAAAAAAACAAGATTAATGACACATTCCCAATGCACAATTAATTTTTGCTCTATGTTAATTTATTTTTTACTCATTTAAGTAATGACTTTAAACCAATCATCTTGGCCGTTACCACTGAATTTAAAATGAGTTTTTGAGCTCCTGCAAGCTTTGAAGTACTTTTCTGTCAGTGGCATCCAAACGTCACTTCGTGTTTTGAACACGACAAACTTTTCCTAGTAGATCATAAAATGAAGAACTTGTAAGCCTGTGATGTCCTTGTGGATAAGCAGCGGCAGAGGATAAGACGAGTTTCTGCAAAGAAGTAAAATAAATCCTCCCTCCTCAGATGTAATAATCAAGGATTTAATGTGAGTTTAAGCTTCTGCGTGATGAGGATGGGATAATGAGCCTTTTACAGCAGCTGTTAATGCACAAGAGACAATTCAAAAGGCTTGTTTTGTTGTTACACGCTCTCTCTCTCTCTCTCTCTCTCTCTCTCTCTCTCTCTCTC
>CM051494.1:9192452-9256874 GCA_028031935.1 Paedocypris micromegethes | reverse complement strand
TCTCTCACACACACACACACACACACAGACACAGACACACACACACACACCACTGGTTTGTGCTATAAACATTTCTCATGTGATCAAACTTTAAGCTGCTCAGCCAGTCATAATGACACGAGATGCAGTTTTTAGACATTCATGGAGGTGTGCAAAAGTTGTTATTTACCTCTGTTGTTGCAGCAGGAGAGAAAAATGAATGGCATGACTTAACTGGCAAATACAAACACAAAGAGAGAAAAAGAAAAAGATGAATAGTATGCCAGAATTGACAAAACGTGGAAGAGAGCGAGCGAGAGAGTGAGAGAGAGAGAGAGAAAGAGAGAGAGAGAGAGAGAGAGAGAGAGAGAGAGAGAGAGAGAGAGAGAGAGAGAGAGAGAGAGACTGAACTGCTAGGGAGAAAGCCATACAAAAACAGCAAAAGGATGGATGGATAGATGGATGGAGGGATGATAGAAGAATGGATGGATATATAGATAGATCTATAGATTCAAGTCTACTGAATAAGGACCCGCCCACTGGATGACTGACGGGCAGCTCCCCCAATCAGATCCTGACCAGGGGCAAACAGAAACGAAACCCCTTGCCTGTTCAAACACACCCACAAACACTGTTGCATGTAACGCTGCAATCAAAATCAAGCCAATTTAATGGACCCCCTCTTTTTAAACGTTCATCAACAGAAAATATTCTGTTTCTTGACAGCGTTCTAGCGCACTCATGACAAGCCTGAAACTCAATTACTCAGACGAGTCCAAGGTCAAACACTCTTACTTCAGACTGCGTTTAGTCTTCATTTGAATCACCGCACTGACATTCCATCAGTTCAGGTGCTGAGATTCGACGATAAAGATCGTTTTTTTTTTTTTGCTTTCTCTGCGATTCGAAGAGCGCACCAGCACGCCACAGCTGATGCGTGCAATTGAATTCCCATTTCCTGGCTGTCAATTCTGATCATCAGCGTTGTGCTGGACACTTGTGGTCACCATGGAGGGACTGGACAGCTGCGTGGAGCAGAACCACAACCAATCAACAAATGAACCGCCTTGCTGATCTGTCCAAGAGCGTTCACCCAATCAAAACACCATTTCTCCAAATGTCCATGAAAAATGTTCTCTAGGCCAAACCAGGAAACGATCCGTCATGGTGTCCACCATTAACACATCATTTATGTTGTGATTCTGAAGCTTGTGATTCACTTACTTTATCTTCAAACCATCATAGATGGACACTCCATTTTCATGGGAGAGTATAAAAACTGCTTTATGTAAATTATCAAGCTCAAGCCCATCTGCTTTTCACTGGAAGTAAAGGACATTCTGTACAAGGAAAGCACATGCTCCACTTTTCTATTTCTGGGTCATGGGGAGTTGGAGCCAATCAGAGCAACTTTGCGCCTGGGAAGCACCATGTGTTGGTTGCCAATCAATCACAGAGCAGGACACCCAAACAAATTCACTCTAGACAATTTCCCAGGCTCCAATTCTCCTGCATGTTTTGGTGTCCTGCATGTTTGAGGAAGCCGGAGACTTCAAGGAAACACACGCAAACATGTAAACATAGAAACTTCTCGTAGGAAGACCCCGACCGGGCACCGAACGCATCCTGATTGCTATATGAGGTGACCGCACAACCCACTGCTCCACCATGTGGTCCGGGCATCAGTCTGAGGGGTTGCCATAGGAACCATTCCCCAACAGCTTCAGTATCATTCTGCTCTCACACTTCCTGAACTGTGTCTAGGACCATTCGAGGAAACAAGTCAAGAAGTTTGATGAATCTACTCAGGAACCCAGAACGTTCACACAATGACATGGGAGGAGGAACCTTAAAATCAGCAATATTGGTCATCATTTTCTCAGATATTCTTCAGAAAATACTTAACATTCAAAATAATTACAGGTGTGGAGACATGTTTCATAGTTACACGTGACTCTAATGTCAGACTCTACAGGTCAAGGACCTGCATTGATCCAGTCATCACTTTTCCCACCAGTGGACATGTTGATATTTGCTTGCAGTGACCTTGCTGTTGGGTTAAAAGGTCAAATGTCCTTGCAAGAAAGCCGGAAACTAATATTCCTCTCAAGATGGCAAGAAACATCAATACAATTTGATCATTTTCTATGATATACGTGCTTGTGCGCGTCCGTGTGCGCGCGTGCGCGTGTTAGTGCACGGAGTGAGTTAAGCTTATACAACAATCTAACAAAACAGTGAACAAAAACACTTTTTATTAAAAAACATTTTTGTTAAAATAAATTACAGAGATTCTCAAATAAACTTTATGCACGATTAAGTAATGTTGTAGTTACCTATCGTGTGATGGTGAGTTTTTTTTTGTCAGCAGACAGATGTTTGAGTCAAAGCAGCGGTGATGCATGTCAGTCTAATGACGCGCGCGCTTACCGGCGCGTGATTGGAAAGACGCAGCGCGCGCCGCTAAACGCGAGTCCGCGCTTCTCTCCAGACAGTGCGGGACAAATCTGCGCGTCTACATCAACGCAGCACGTTTCGGATCTAGTTCTCTTCTTTTTTTCATTCGCCAAACACCCCTAAGTTTTTTATCTAATGTGAAATGCTATAGTTCTGACCATCAATGGACCATGGATCCTATTGACATCACTTCTCAAAACTCCAGCGATGACGGAACTAACGGTTCCTCGGTGCTGAGCTCTAACGACACCGAGCTGTTCTCCAACCAGTTCGTTCAGCCGGCGTGGCAGATCGTCTTGTGGGCCGTGGCGTACTGCTGCATAGTTCTGGTGTCGGTGGTCGGAAACATCACGGTCATCTGGATCATTTTGGCTCACAAGCGCATGCGGACCGTTACCAACTACTTTCTGGTGAATCTGGCGTTCGCCGAGGCGTCGATGTCCGCGTTCAACACCGTCATCAACTTTGTTTACGCGGTGCACAACGAGTGGTACTTCGGGCTGGTGTACTGCAGGTTCCACAACTTCTTGCCGATCGCGGCGGTCTTCGCCAGCATTTACTCCATGACGGCGATCTCGTTAGACAGGTGAGCACCTATTTATAAATTACATTTATATACTGTTTTTCGTATCCGGTATAAAAAAAATTGCAATTCATTACTGATTACTGCTGTTTACCGCATCACATATTGTTAAAAAAATTAAAACTGATTCTTAAATATGTAATATATAAATATAATAATTGTCATATTTATACGTTTATTAATTACAATGACTAATTGTGATGTATGTGTGATTATTTCCAATAATTTAACGTACGTAATACAGTAATATTTATGTTAATTACTGAAGACATTGACTAAAAAAACGATGAATAATTCATATTTAACTAAGTGATATATTATATATGATTTATTAAAGTAAATGTAGCACCCTTAATGTAGGAATTTTCTTAAATGACTGAATAAATGTCTTCATTTGAAAATTAAGGTGTGTGTATTTATTTTATTTATAACCTAATAAACACATGTTAATTACATATGCAAATGAAGACGTTGATGACAAATTCATATTTAGAAAAACTATACATTACTACGTACACGTGTATGCATATGTTTAAGTAATTAATACAAAATGTGTGTGTGTGTGGGGGGGGGTGTGTGCATTAAAAATACTTTTACAATTGCTGATTTGTCAACACGCTTATTCAAATCATTACAAAATTGGTAGAAAAAGAAGGATCTAAGTGAAGACCAAACAAGAAGGTTGTGATATATAGCTTTAGCTTTTTCTATTATATGTTGGATGTTGGTTTGGTGCTTCTGAAAGATCTCAGTCTTTAGTGCTTTTATGTGTTATTTTACTGTTTTAACCCTTCACCTCTTCTTTCAATCTAAGGAGTGCTTTTCTGCTACTGTCTTTTTACTGTTTTCACCTCTTCACCTTTCCTTCCCGTCTGTGCAAGACAATCATGGGCCTTTCGTTCACCTCCGAAACCGAATCAGAAGCCGGAATAGCTTAAAGGTTTTTCAAGCGGATGCGTTTGCTTAAACAGAGGGTGATTGCTCCACAGGTACATGGCCATCATCCACCCACTCCAGCAGCGTCTGTCCTCCGCCGAGACCAAGCTGGTGGTGGGGGTGATCTGGGCCCTGGCGCTCCTCCTGGCGTTCCCTCAGTACTACTTCTCAAGCATCGCTCAGCTGCCAGGACGTGTCGTGTGCTACATCAACTGGCCGGAGTACAGCGTTTGGGATTTTCAAAAGACGTAAGTGCGTGTAGTTTTTGGTAAGGTGATTGTTCATAGAGAATAGAAGAAGAAGAAGAAGAACACTTTTATTTGTCTCAACAAAGAGAAAATGTACATTTTACTTTTGAGATATATTCATTTGTCTTAAATCTGATTTCCTTTTGCAAACACTGACAATGATAAAGTCCATAGATTTGCACAATTAAGCTGCACATTTTTATATTGTTTTATGTAGTAAATATTTTTAGTAGTTTTAAAAAATGTTTTGTAGTAATTTTCTATATAATGAATATTACTTTTACACTGCATTACGTTGTATACTATGTCACATTTAAATATTACTTTTTATGCATGAAACTTTTCATAAATAAAAGTTTACATAGACCTATTTAAACGGCATTAACTATGATTTAACAATTATTGTGACAATGACTTTGATAGTTTATTTTCTAAGTTTTACTTTGTTTTAAATAGTTTTATTAAATAAACGATAGGAAACTATCTCAGTTTCATAATTAATCAATAGAAATGCACATCAAAAGCTATAACGTGACTCTAATATATAACGTTTTTTTTTCATGATACCTGAAGACAGATCAATATTACTTGATTTTAAGGAAACCGAAATATAGATTGAGATTAAACAAAACAATAAACAAAAAGGACATACCGGTATTATGGGCACCTGCACAACAACTGCTCATAAAATCCATCCATTATCTGAACTACTTTTCCATTTCTGGGTCACAAAGAGCAGGAGCCAATCCCAGCAACTCTGGGCATGAATGCAGGACACACCCTGTTTTGATGGCCAACCAATCACAGAACCGAACAATCCCATACTGTTTTGTTTCCTTGAAAATGTACTTACTGTGAACTTTACTTTGTGTGTAAATCACTACAAGGACAGCAGGATTTAAATCGTTAGTAGGTAACTTCAATCTGCAGTTCCATGTACCATGTTTTTGAAGCAGTGAGGAAACATGAATATTTAAACGTTAGCGGCGCAGCAAAGCGCCTGTCCTGCATCCTAATGGTATATTTATCAGCAGCTAAATGAATTTTGATTCATCTTCACACTCACTCGCCATAGCTTATTTTTCTTAGCAGGCTGAGTCTGCAATATCTTGCCCATCTCCTTCAAAAGCTCGGTAGATGTCAGGCGGTTATTTCCATGACAGCTTAGCCGATCATCCAGGCGTACAGCCAATCTTCTCGCAGGCTTACCCTGTCACTCCAAGAAGATGCATCTCATTCCTTCAAACGATGCATCTTTATTCCAACGTGCCCGATCCATCAGACCTTCCGAGAACGGTTTTCCGGCTCTTGTCTCGTCAAATTTTTCAGTAATGACCGATTGGATCTCTTAGGCTGGTTAGCACTTCGGTGGAGATAAGAACTGTTGATCAATGAAAGCTCTTCTCTGATTGGCTGGTGTTTATGAGCGCATGATGGGAGATAGAGAAGACCAGAAAGAATGTGAGTCAAAGGAAAGGCATTTATTGTTGAGCTATTGTGTTGTGCAGTAAACGTCCAGAGTTGTGATCAATTCAGCCCGGGATTATGTCGGCACGAGTATTTAATGACCTCTTCTCCTTGTATTCTGGATGGGGACGTTCACACTAACAATGGTTAAACAGCGGGTACATAAAACATTTTTTGCTACAGGAAATGAAAAACGTCAGGACAAACGGAAAGATTGACTTTATTCTCAAAGGACGAGGGTTAAGGACACTTATTGTTTCTCACTTTGATCATCTTTTGTGAGGCGAGTCTTGCTAGATAAGGCTCAAGCTATTTACTGCGCGAAAAAATAATCGTTTTTTGTGCTAGATAGCGGAAATAAAAACAATGACGGCAAAATGAGCATATTTCGCGCTATCCTATGTATTAGTAATAAGTCTATATCATCTTAATAATAGGTCTTATTTTCAAGCACTAAGTCTAATTTAAAAAAAGCTAGGTCTTATTTTCAGGTGTCTCAGCAATTCTTTCATTTTGTAATGGAATACTGATGATGAGACACTGAGTTTCATCTGAAGCTGGTTGTGTTTTGCACAGACAGCAAACCACAGACTTGTGATTTGTACTATTTTTGGTCTCTAACTTTTGGAAATTAGCACATGTGCTCATGAGTTAATAGAAACAAAAATATATGATTTATTCATCTTTACCTTCCAATTCAGATGATGTAAAGACAAGTAAATGGCTGTTTGTTGTATGAACAAATACAACAAAGATTCTAGCTCTTGAATAAATAAATTTAGTTGGTTAGCATCTGGCTTGTTAGCATTTGTTTGGTTAGCATCAAGCAGTTAGCACCATAACTTACCGTCACTGTTCTTCAGCTGTCCACTTCTTCTGTCTGGCAGGTATTACGTCTGTGTGGTGGTGCTCATCTACTTCCTGCCTCTTCTGGTGATGGGTTGCGCTTACCTGGTGGTGGGATGCACTCTGTGGGCTAGCGAGATTCCCGGTGATTCCTCAGACCGCTACCGCGAGCAGCTGACGGCCAAACGCAAGGTCTTCCCTCCTAACAGGACTCAAAAAAGTCCTTTTAGATAGTCTCCTTGAAGTCTCCACTCTTCTCAAACCTCCTCAGGTCGTGAAGATGATGATTGTGGTGGTGTGCACCTTTGCCGTCTGCTGGTTCCCATTTCATGTCTACTTCCTGGTCCACCAGTTCCTCCCTCACTTGTTTGAGGAACGCTACATCCAGCAGGTGTATTTAGGAATCATGTGGCTCGCCATGAGCTCCACCATGTACAATCCCATCATCTACTGTCTTCTCAACGACAGGTAGCATCTCTACTGTCTTGTTTGTTAAATAATCTGGATTATTGTTGTCTTCGTGTCTCTAGTGGTTATTCTGTCTTGTGCATTCAAAATTCCCCCGCTGTAGGTTCAGAGCAGGATTCCAGCAGGCCTTCGTCTGGTGTCCTTGTGTTCCTCAAGGCAAGTACGAAGGTCTGGAGCTCAAGTCTACACGCTACCTCCAGACGCAGGCTAGCATGTACCGGGCCAGCCGCATGGAGACCGTGGTTTCCACAGTCACGCCAGTGGACGAGGGAGACCATCAGGAGAACCACAGTCGCTTTTCCATTGATCTGACGTCCAACGGCTCCTCACGAAGCGCCTCCAAGACAGTATCTGAGTCCTCCAGCTTCTATTCTAGCCACAATCTAGCTTAGAAAGACAGACAAGATGTGCGTTGTGCTAAATTGACCATATTGCTAGGACAAAAAACTTGTTAAATGATCCGAGGTTAATGTTGTTGTTTTTCTAGATGGGGAAATTGTTTTAGAAAAAGCATTAAATAACCGTAAATATATTTTAGCTTGGAGTGTGTGGGATTTCACTGATGCAGTTGAGCAACCGCATTGGATTAACTTCTCTAGGATTCATTCCGATTCCCATTGCTCCGTTATTCCAGAAGCTCCGTTTATTTTGGAAAACCCGTTCGGCCGGTGGCCTTGCCAGAGACTGGCCGGCTGTAACTGGGATCTGCTGCTGTCGTGATGGCCACAGAGATGGACTGGAATTGCTTGCACCTGTTGTTGCATATAACTGGACTTTGTGAAGGCGACAATGTGTAGGATTTGTGTGGAGGTCAGATCCGAGTGGAGAGGGACAAACACGCACTGAACATAGTAACGCTATTCTTAGCATGTTCAGCGGCGACTGCACTCGCCTGACCGATGGAAAAGGGGGCATCTTTTTTAGGAAAATATATTTGTTGTATTTTTTTACATATTTTTTTTTTATTGTAAGTTTACTTCACTTTTTATTTGGTAGCAATGCATACTGCATGTAACTTTTTATTTGTATTTATTTGGGGGTTTTGGTTTTCATTCTATTTTATTTGTTTTGGTAAATCAATTCGATTTTTCAAAACTGAATCGAGGTGTCTTTTTTATTCATAACCCTTATTATTTATTGAAAAACATATCAAGCATTGTCAAGTTTTCAAGTCGTATTCAAATGATGACAAAATATCTTGAAGGTTTTAATCCATAAAACTTTTGCACATTTTTAATGCTTTCGATTAAGTAAAAAATAAAAGAAAAACTAAAAATATATATTATTTTAAAGTTTGTACAAATTATGTATTACATATATGGTATGTTTTCTATATACGTATTATATATGTGTGGGTCTGTGTCAGTGGTGTGCAGTCAGGGGAGGCATCTGGAAATAAAGTATACTATTTTAATCAATTGTAATTATTCAATGAGTTGTACTCTAAATTTAATTTCCGTTAACCCATTTTTAGATTTTGTTTTACCTTGGTACCGTTAAAATTTAAGTTTTTTTGCAATTAAGCGCTCACACATTCACTGCGATTTAAACGTTGAGTGTCAAATAAAAAGGAAATATCTGAATTGGTTTAAATGTCTGTATAATCAACTATAGTTGAATGTGGTAAATTGTCTGTACTTTATTTTGTTCTTGTAGAAATGTATGCTACAGCATTTTCAAATAGTACTATTTCATTACTAATCATTGAACCCAAAAATGCAATATGTTTCAAATAAAAATTTGAATTAATCAATCTAAGTGAATAGGGCCCAACACTGAGCCTTGCTCCATGTGTGACTCTATCAATTTGAATATATACATTTTTACTGTCTGCTTATAACCTAAAGACTAGAATAATAATGTCAATAAAGTCAAATCGATCCACTTGAGCTATTTATCAATAGAACATTTCAAATACTAAGAGACGGACGACGAGGCAGCTGCAAGCCGAGAAATGCTGATGCAGAGAAACTATTGCTGTGTCTCTGTTAGTAGTTATTCAAATGTTTAAACGTTTCCTAACTAAATGTCTGTTCAATTATCAACAACGGTAAGACTGTTTTTATTGTGCTTTTTTCTATGCTACAGTTTGCAAAGTTGTTGGCTTTAGTTTAAGGTCACCAACATATGTCCGGACAATCTCCTTCTGTCAGGGTTTGGACCGTTTTGGGGCTTTTTATGCTGACAGGTTTCCTAATCATCAGATTACTTTCTTGTTTGTCTGGCCATCAGGTGGTATCAGGAGTATTTTAACTTGAATATATTATTTTATCTGTGTCTCCTAACTTGATCTTGTAGTTAAGGTTGTTTTTCTGTTCAGCGTTTATTTGTCCCGAGCGCCTGTTTTGCTTTGTGTGTTTCATTTTTTAAATAAAAGTCATGCTCCTGCCATAGGGTCTGTGCTCCCGTGTCTGATTCGTGACACGTTCAGGACTTGTACATGGTTCCATTCATCACAGCAAGTCAAGGCCAGGTCCTGAAGCACAAAAACACCCCCGGAACATTACGGCGCTACCACCATATTTAATTTTTTTTCCTCCTGTAACACACTGTTACTTTAATGTCAAATCTACTGAGATGCACATTGTACAAAAGATCATAAAATGTCACCTTGCAAAGATGAGAAGAGCGAGAAAAGCCTTTATGCTGTTTTTCTCAGCACTTTATTTGCACTGGAACTCGACATGCGAATCTAGTTTCCTATGATGGAATCTTGAGCATTGACCTTACCTCGGGGAAGTGAGGCCTACAGCTCTTTAGATGTTGCGGCAGTCAACAAAGATCAAGGTTCTTCACTATTCCATGTTTTCACCATCTGTAGATAAAGTCTCACAGTGGTTTGCTAAAGTAGAACCTTTTCCAGACTCTTGTGTGTTTCTGAATTCATTGAGTCTCAGATCCCAAAAACTTCTCCTTCAAGGCCATTCTCTGATATTTTGTTTAAAATAATTTACTTATTCTGCTCATCTGTGTCTCGTTATGTCCTAACTTTCCTACTTTCCTACTGTGTCTCGTTATGTCCTAACTTTCCTAGTCTAAATTGGAAATCAGCCAAACACTTCTTTACAACACAGACACACTCCAATCTTCACTTCTTCAGTTGTTGACAGACAGCAGGCAAAGGTTTTTTAAGGTAACAGACAATTGTTGGTTGTTGTGTTGAGGTGGATGGTGTAGGGTTTACAAACCTTCCGCGCGGCAGTGGAGGCTCCTGCTTTGTTGGGCAGGTGTGAGCGCCTTTGATGGCTGCGGAGGAACAAAAGAGCAGCGACGTTGCACCTTTTGAACTGCTGTGCAGCTGCTGGAGATCTCGGCCCTTTCAGAGACCAAGGCAACCACAGAAGCACAAGCTGGACTTCATTAAAGACAATAGATTATGGATTGTAATCACTGTATTGCCTTTTTGTAATGCAATCTAAGTGGCTCTTTAGTAGACGCAGATACGTTAAAATCTATTCCAGATAAATTGAAATTTTATGTGCATTGTAAAATGCAGACATTTTCCATATGGGTGAATAAAAACGCACATTATGCGGTCAAATCTTTCTGTACTGAACTATATTTCTCTTTTTTCACACTGAAGTTTTCACAAATGTAGTGTAATCTGGCTAGCTAGTTGATATAACCAGATCCTTACTGGTTGGAATCAAATGAAGTAAAAAAACAATTTCCCCTTTTTTATTTATGTTTTTATTTTTTACATTTTATATAAACTTTTAATTTAGAGATTAAAAAAAATCAAACATTTCTTCCAACCTAAAACAAGAATATAGAAAAAAAAGTGCTCTTGATTATAGAAGAAAAAATTGTATTCTCATTCGATCATTTAATCCCATCAAGCACGTCAATGTTTAAAACATTTTTACGTGCTTATAGTTTTATTTTCCCTGACTGTAATAATAAAATAACTTTAAAATCATCATTTAAACATTTTTTTTTTTTACTTTTTAAACATTTTTCAGATATCCAGAATTTTGAATGATTTAAATATTTCCCCTTTGTCTGGTAAGTCAGAAATGTTCACATCAGCACCTTTGTCAGATTCTTGAGCTTCTTCCTCTTCTATCATGTAGAATTTGTTATTTGTGAGATGATTAAAAGTCCCTATTTACCCGTCTATCAATATGGTTCACACAGTAAATGCATCAGTGTTTTAAATTAGCGTGATCGTGTCCCGCTCTGTGATTGGTTACCCTCCAGAGAGTGTCCCGCCTTCAGGCCCAGCTATGATTGGCTGGTGTTCCTTGTGCCATGGAAATTAAAAAGCATTTCGAGATGGATGGATGAAACGAATCTTGAAGCATCACTTATTCCAAAACAAGTCAGTCTGACGTTAGGCTGATTCAAATCCTGCTGTAATCAGGTGCTTGAGCTGGAGGAGGGGGGCGGAGTCGAGGTGGTCTTTGATAAGCTGCCATTCTCTCAGCTAAATGGCTTTTAATGATATGCTCCACGGAGGCCATTCTATGGAAAGAAGCCTCTTTAACATATGATTAATCACAGCAGCACAAGCCGCTTACATCCAGTAATTATTTTGAGCTCTATTAAATGATATTTCCTGACTGCTGAGCTGTGAGCGATAAAGAAGTGTCTTGTCTTGACCAACGTATCACGCTCAAGTCTTGATGTGTTTTATCGACAAGCCGCGTTTGCTGGAGATGAATCCTCTCGGTGATGGACATCGCTGGCCTTGGCGCTCTCAAGTGTCGGGCGTGACACTAACGTTGCCATTTGTTTTCGTCATAAAGACATTGACTTGCTGGTTAATGAGGCATTAGACGGATGAAGCGTGAACACGGAACCTTCTGGATCGAGCGATTGGGTCAGAACCGTCGTTCCCTGTTCGTCAGTTAAGAAGCGTTCCCCGGACAGACCCTCGTCCCTCAGTGAAGAAACCCGCTGTAGACCATCGATGCAGGGTAAAAGATAACAAGCTAATCTCTTCTGACAACAAAGGAATTGATTATCATTTTTCTATTTCCCTCCAGACAACAGGCCTCACATTAAATCAGATGTCTGTCTGTCTGTTTGTCTCTATTCAGTCTGTCTATCTATCTATCTGTCTGTCTGTCTGTCTGTCTGTCTGTCTGTCTGTCTATCTATCTATCTGTCTATCTATCTCTTTGCTGTTTTTGTATGGCTTATGTATTATCTTTAGCCTGTCTGTCCAATTCGTTCCTTCCTTCGTCTACCTTCCTTCCTTTCTTTCTCTTCGTCATGTCTGTCTCTTCGTCTATTCATCCATCCATCCATCTTGACTGTTTCTTACACTCAAAATGAATTTCCCTAATTTAAGCCTCCGTTCCATCTTCGGAATTCCAAAGTTCTTCAGACATTCTCCTGTTGTAGCTGCGGCCGAGACACACACACACACACACACACACACACACACACACACACACACACACAAACACATTCCAACACAATATAATTTATTGTCTATAGCCACTTGTCTTTTTAACTTTGTTGCATAAAAGGCTACAGAAGTTTGACATCTTAAAGTGATGCCCACATTGCTCTAGTAAATGATGACCATTGGCTTGACACGTACAGTCAGAAACCCTCAACGTGAAGCGCCACCTGTCCTGACAACCAGGCGCCATGTTTGATAGACCAACACGACTGACATCCACAAATAGGAAATTCTACAGACTGACCAAATCCCAAAGTGCCTGTTTAAACACGTGAAGAATGTTTCCGGTCGGCTTGAAGCGCTGCGATGGAACCGGACTTTGCTTCATAAGCAGAGGGAATTGAGATCAAATTGACAAATCTCTGAATCTCTGAAGAGGCAGAGCGCTCAATACCGGAGCAATGTTTATGTCCACATATATCTGTGCGACGCTTCCGCTGCCTTGTCATTCTCAAGCACTATATTTCACATCTCCGACAGCTTTGTAGCCAGAGGCACCAGGGCTTTCCATCGCTATCAATGCGGAGGGTCAGAGGAACATGGTGGATAAAGAGCGAGGACTGGGGAAAAGGTCACGTCAACACATTCGTCAACCCCATCGATTGAAGTGGTGGCAAACACGGCGTCGCTTTTCTCTTTTTGCATAATTTGTTTCACACCATGAACCATGCAAACATTGCTGTTCCTGTGAGAGCTTATAAAAAGCATCGCAAGGAAATTGTTCTAATTGTGTTTGTGGGGAAACGTTCACAGTGTCAGGCTCTTTGATGGAACATCTGAAGCTGCTGATAGATTTCAACGCCTGGACGGTTTAAAGATTGACTCAGGTCTGCGAGAGGTTTGATTTCTATTGACAAAGACTGTCTTGATATACAAAGTGGTTAACACCACCCATTGTACATAATGCATTTGTTAAAAGTACAGTGAAACCCCGACTTACGAATGTTCTAGATAATCCAGAGTAACGGAATCCGTTTGCGTAAAAATCTCGTCCCGAGATCTGAAAAATTGATTCGTTAACGATTAATGTCCGTTAGATTAATCTTCAACAACAAAAGCAACGAAAAACAACAAAAGCACTAGCTAGTTTCAGAGATCTTGCTTCCAACACATAAAATAAGCTTGTTTTTTAATTAAAATAATCAATGTTTTTTTCTCTCCCGTCTGCGTCACAAGTGTAGCTAGAAAATAGAGCGCAAATCTATTTCAAACTTTTGCACACAGGAAACTTTAACTTAGCACAAAAGCTAAAAGCAGTTACATGCTGGGTGTTACACTCTATAAGTCTGTGCAGAACATTCTGACGGTGTCAGTTCCGTGTCCGCGCTGACCAAGAGGTCCGTTCTCGTGAGAATACGGAACTCTCAGAGATTTGCATGACATAATTTCAAGATGGTGGTAATTGTTTATGTGAGATTGTCTGCTGTATCATATGTTGAGACTGTACATTTATAAACATCTGCCAAAGGTCAAATTAAACAACTGCTTTGTAACATGTTATTTTTTTTTACAGCTATTACCAATATTTTATCATTTCAAAAAAATTTGTGTCATGACACGGATTGGGTTGATTACATGTAAAATGCCGCTCATCTAACGAAATTTTCCCTGAGTTTTGGAAAATTAATGCCCCACGGATTAATTTTCGAGAAGAATTAAAGAGTCGAGTAAAGAAAAAACACGGAAAAACTGCAAAGAGGGGCAAAATGCTGCAGGTGTCGAACTAAAACCAACAGTTAGACCAAAACAAAACACCTCCAGGGGTTGAAACAACACCAACTTAGGAGACCACTGGGCAAATGTTCAGCAAAGAAACAAAACCATAACCACAGTCCTGCTCCGCGGATCCACCTAGTGGGCATTTGAAGAAGCAGCAGGACCGATTGCTAATTTCTAAAAATAATTAACCTGAGACGAGTTCACTATCTATGACAAAAAGTTACCATGCCATGCTTTATTTTTGTTCTCATATTTTGTTTGACAAATTCTATGTTATTCACAAGATTTCGTCATTTGTCATGTGCTTCCAGACAGACACACTGACTCGAAATATTAAATCTACATGTGAGTTTTTTCTAGAAAAAGACAAGCAAAAAAATGAAATAATGAAAATAAAATCTTAACTGTAAGACTCAAACCACTTGATGAACAAATAAAAACTGTGGTGAAAACAATATATAGAATTTGAATACTGTAATCTATGTTATTATATACTTGCTAAACAGTTACAACAGCAAAGCCCAATACAAAAACATTCAGCAAGATTAAATCGAACTATTTTTAAACTCTTATCCTAAAAGATTTTCAGTTTCTGCTTAATTTGTCACAAAACAATCTAAAAAATGTAATTATAAAAATATAAATTAACGTTAATTTAACCTTTGAGAAAAAACCAACATAAACATTCAAAAAGGTTTAGTCCGACATACGTATCAAACCGATACGCAGTTACTACCGCCGCCTAGTGGTAATTTTAGAGTAACGCCTCAATAAAGTGCCATATAATGCAAATAACACAACTTAATTCAGGTGTAATACGAACTGACATTAATCTGTCGTGTTATAAAAAAATTATGGCAGAATTGTGCAACTCATGGAAAAGTAATTTATGTTTATAGTCGTGGTTTGGATATTATTTGGGGAGCAAGAAGCCACTTACGATAGAAATTAACTTTAATTCATTAACAAAATAAAATTGATTTTTTTTTATTCTTATCCATTAAATCTCAAAGCTTTGTTTAATTTAAAGACTTAGCTTCTCCTGATGTTATGAACAGTGCACACACAGGCATGAGAACATGAGAAATGAATCAGAATCAGAAACTTTAATGGCCAAGTTTGCACATGACAACAAGCAATTGAACTCCGTCATTTGTCATTTCTTACTACAAAAAGAAAAAAAAAATTGAATAAATAAACAATAATAACATAATTATAAATAATAAAAAAATGTGGCAAAATATTTGAAAAAAATTGTTTTTGTGTGGCTAAAAAGTTTATTCGACAAAAGCTTCCAGAAAAGTTCAAATCTGAAAAAAACAAAAACTGAAGCAGTTTTAATCACAAGAGCCTATATTATATTCACAGTAGTTATACAAAAATGTCTTAGAGATGCAAAATCTTTCAAAAATAAACGTGGAATAAAGATGAATAAATAAAAGGAAGATGGTCTGTGAAAGAATGAACAAATGCTTCATCTCATCATCTATACGGCTTAACAATATCAAAATATTCGAATGTACTGGATGAATATCAGTGCAGAAGAGGCCAGGGCTGTTGAATTTGTTGAATACACTCTATCACTCATCAGCATGATTTTGTCATTGACACGACTAAACGATCTCACCAACACTTCCAGAAACTATTCTTTGTAAACCCAATCCATTACAAATGCTGTGTTTTATCACTGGGTTCAGTGATTCGCTAACACTGTCTGAGACTCAAACCTAGACACAAGTCTCCAACCTCTAGGCCACAGATTTGCTAGAATTTATAGTAAAGTCAAGTAAGGAAAAATAGGGTAGAGTTTGTCCATATGTAAGTGTCTTATTCAAGGACACCCAGTTGTAGAACCAGCCGGAGCGGGATTCAAACCTGCAATGCCTGGGTGGCAGGTCCAGCTCCTCACCGATGTACCACAACCGGATGAGTTTCTGGTTTAGGAGGGTTTCCTGATCCTGATCCTGACACGCGTGATAAATGACTTTTAGCCGCAGGATCAATGCAGTCATAAGCAGGGTGGCTCCGCAGGATAGTAGTCATCTGCTTCCGGACACTGGGGCTCTGAGAGGACGCACAGAACTGCAGGCTCTGACCCATCTGCTTGTATAGGGCTTGTGTGAGCACAGCAATGGCCTTCCTCTGCTCGGGTCCACAGCCGGACACAGAACCACTGTTGTGGCTTGAACCAAGCAGAGACCAAAGGAGAGGCAAGGCCTTCTGTTGAACCAGCTGTGGACGCTGAGGGTACAACGTCCCAACAAGCCCTAAAGCACAATACCAACAACACGAATCAGAGTCCAGCAATAGAAATCGTTTGTGCAAAAGGGTGCAACTGAGCAGGACTCACCGGACACAATCTGGATCAGATCTGCTTTCGCTATTCCGCTCAAACTCTGAGCTTTCAAACACAGCAGAGGCAGCAGAAGAGTCCCGTCTGAAAGGTAAACACCATTACAAACCTGGGTAAGTAAAGGAAGTCAATGAGTTCTATGAGTCCCAGGTACCCGCGTGCTTCATCAGGGCCTGCAAAACTGAGAGGGCCGCGTCGTGTATACTCTGATTTTTAGAGTTCAGGTGTTTCTCCACCACAGCAGGGACGACAATGTAGAGCACCGGAGAGATGGAGTCTCGTAGCAGTAACACCAACTCCGTCACCGCCTGGAGTGCCCGCAGGTTTACCTTTGTGTTGGATTCCTGCAGTCGATTCACCAGCTCATCAAATACCTGCAGGGTCACTCAACGTCAGCCCACAATCACATGATTGAACAACTTTTAAGAGGTCAGGACCCTGCAGAACCTTACCGGCACCAAGCAGGCGATGACGAGGGAGGGATTCTGCTTGGAGTCCTGCACGAGCTGATTGATGATTTTCAATCGATCGTTGAAATTTTTAGACCTCATCAACACCTTCATGTTCTCGATGTACTGAGATTTGGACAAGCTTTTGCCAACAGGCACCTCTTTGCTGAAAGGACAAATTAGGTTTGGGTCACATCTGGGACTGTCCTGCTGCAAACCAGGAGTTGGTTGGCAACGTACCTGTTGGGTGAGATTGGACTGTGTGCAACAGAAAATGTACGACCAAGTCCAGTCCCCTTGTTTGTGCCACAAGTTGGAGGTTCTTCGGGATCCTTTGGCATCATTTGGTCACTTGGCCGACTCACCTGCTTTTTTAGGGAGGCCAAGACTTTTCGGAAAACGGGCATATCTTTGGCTGTTACTCGCCCCTCCAACAACTTCTCAAAATTGGGATGAGGCAAGAAGATTGCTAGCATCCGCCGGCCGTATTCCCTGAGGAGATATGTTAAGATTTGCTACAGGCTTCTCCCAAGGTTCCTCTAGGCCTCACCTGGTCTCTGCAAAAGATGGTTCTAGAGCCAGTTTGACAATGGTGGACAGAAGGCGGTCGGTGTGCTCTTTGGCACCACTGAGCATGTTGGCAACTCCAGCTTTCTCCACCAGCACGCACAGGTGCTGTGCCACACACTTTCGTACCTGAGGGATGGGTCTTAACACAGGCATTCTTCTTTTAAAACAACCAATAGAATATGCAAGAGATGGGCACAGAGCTGGAATTCACCTGAGCCCACTGGCCAGCAGTACATCTACGGAGCTCGTAGTGCTACAGTGCAGCACCATGTTGTTGAGGGCCTTGTTCAATATGGGATGGAAGAAGGCTTTGCACACTCCAATCTTGTAAAGCAGAGCTTCCCCCACCATGTGCAGTTCTGGTGTAATCCCATTGTGCAGAGAGACAAACATCTCACTGAGCACTTCTATTGCCATGATTGACACCGTTGAGCGTGTGTTCTTCACCTGAGTGTGTATGAGTGTGTGAGAGTGAGCGAGTGGCACAAGGAAAACTAAGTGAGGGATGAGAAACACTAACCTCTTTGATGAGGGTGTCACACACATCTTTGAGTCTACTCAGCAGAAGATCAGAGTGATGCTCAGACAAAGAGCGAAGCAGAGTCAAGCCTTCAATTTGATCTTTCCTGCAAAGACACACGTGTTACAGAAGGCTGAGTGAGTAACTCGGTGGATTAGTGAGGGCTGCAAACGCACCAGTTATCAGATCCCAGCAAATCGAGACTCTGGACAAGTGCCTGGTCTGGATTAGTGCAGGGTTGAATCAAACCACCTGACAAACACAAAAGTCTGCCTTTAGCCACAGGAACTGACTGCTCCTAGTGGTATGGAACATGCCACCCAGGTTTGGACAAATCCTGGTCTGGTACGTTCCAAAACTGAAGCAAGATATGTAATCTCGGCTGCCATGACTTAAGGCTGTTTCTTTCACGGTGTGTGTGTGTGTGTGTGTGTGTGTGTGTGTGTGTGTGTGTGTGTGTGTGTGTGTGTGTGTGTGTGTCTGTGTGTGTCTGTGTGTGTAACCTTGCTGGTTTAAATGTAGAGCACAATGCCATATGGCTCACAGTGGCCATGTTATTACATTCACCTTTCCTGACTTCACTTCTCACCTTTGCTGTCTGAGGCGTCCGTTGGAGTCTGAGTTAAGGGTTGGGTAGATTCAGGGGTGGGCACAGTAGAGGTATGTGGGGGTTGGTGGGCAGACGGTGGGCTATAACTTTGCTCATAAGACTCTTCAGCAACTCCATTCACTTTCTCCTGCACATCCACTTTCTTCTGCACATTTGCGTTCTCCAGCGCATCTGCTTTCTCCTGCACATCCACTTTCTCCAGCACATCCACTTTCTCCAGCACATCCACTTTCTCCAGCACATCCACTTTCACCAGCACATCCACTTTCTCCAGCACATCCACTTTCTCCAGCACATGCACTTTCTCCAGCACATCCACTTTCTTCAGCACATCCACTTTGTCCTGCACATCCACTTTCTTCAGCACATCCACTTTCTCCTGCACATCCGCTTTGTCCTGCACATCCGCTTTCTCCTGGACATGCGCTTTCTCCTCCACATCTTGCTGACATTCTGACACCATCAACATAGTCTCCTGAGGTGCCTTGGCCGTCCTGTGTCATGCACATCACATTGATTAGACGTTTGATTTCACGTTTAGAAATGGACAATTTAATAAATAGTTTATTCCTGTTCTTAAAACCACGGGCTAACCGGACCTTTCACTTGGTAACAACAGAAACAAAATCTAATTACATAAGCCTAATATCATTTGCTTATTTGGACCACAATTCTGCTTAATAGGACCAAAGAACGTGAGGGAGAATTAGAAGTGCATAGAAAGTTTTCAAACATTGAGTGTTTTAAAAACAATAAAGTGTTTTTAACAATAAAGGTCATAATGACATTTTCAGATTACGTACAGATTACGTACATGTCTCATTTTCTTGTTGCAGACCAGCCGGTTATTAGGACCAAAATAAATATGTCCCAATGTGTTTGATTAGGACTGTATTATAAATGTAATAGAGTATTTAGAACTTAATTTTAACTTGTAGTGGAGTAATTTTTACAGTAAGGTATCTGTACTTTTACTCAAGTATGGTTCTAGAGTACTCTTTACATCTCTGTGTATTATAAACACATAGTACAACAGTCTCAATAACTGACCTATGTGACTTCTTGACTGGCGTAGAAGCGTCTGCATCACTACTTCTGGAGAATGAACTTTCCAATGCTTCCTCACCGGTGTGGAGACTGCAAAACCTTGCAAGTTCCATCCAAGTTCTCTGAAAGAATAAACTTTCAAAAGGCCGCTGTTTAGACTCAAGCTCCTCATGTATTTCTAGTAGAAAAAGAAAAATGAAAACAACTATTAGAAAAATCTCAGGCTTCAATGGAAAAGTAAAATCTGTCAAAAGTGTGTTTGTGGTTCTTACCAGGTGTCCAGTTTACAGCGGACTTCTGCTTGTTTGACAGTGATGACATTGATGGATTTGTGGAGGTCTGAGTAGTTGTGCGTTCACTCATGGAAGGATCAGCTAAACATGGCAGGTTATGGTCGTGCTCCGATACAAAACCCTCCAGCTGGTTATGTTGGCAGAAGTGCACGATGTTCCTCCACGCTTTTTCGAAGTATTGGAATTTGATTGCTGAAGATTTTGCCAATGCTGTAAGAAAAATGTTTTAAAAAAATATTAGTTAGGTTTAGATAACAGAAATGTTTAAAGATTGATAACATGTCTATGTTGATATTACATGGAAATAACTAAAAGAGAGTGAGTTTGTCAATGAGGCCACTATAGAGATCGTATCGACCGTATCGAAATAGTTTTCTGCATTTGACCATGCAGTGAAGTTACACACACACACACACACACACACACACACCCAGTGAAGTGACAAACGCAAACCCGGAGCAGTGGGCAGCCTTAACCAGTGGTGTAATGGGGCATGTGGAGGTCAGTATCAACTAGACCGGGATTTGAGCCTGCAATGCCTGGGTGACAGGTTCAAACAGTGAATTTATTTCTAAATTTACCATTTAGATTGATAAAAGCCATAACAAATTGCTATAAGTTAATGCTGAGCGATTCTGTTATCAAATTGACTCAGACATAGAGACGCTCTGTGGAGGTTGCCATGATTTTTGTGTCCATGGAAGATAATCTATAACCCAAACAACCGTCCGTACAGACATGATACACAAGGAGCAGGAAGATGACCTCGAGAACATGAGGACACCATGAGGGCCACATCGACTACGCTGCCCCACGCGAGGGGCAATGCCACCATGGACGATGACGACATTCTTTAGACTCAACGATCATGTATTACTTTATGTGAATTCAATTCTTGAATCTATTGTCGCCTCTGACCCTTCTGTTTATGAACATCCAGTGTAAGTGGTGCATCAAAGAGTATATTTTGTACAACAATTTCTTGTAACACAGAGCCATAGAAAATGACCACTCACTTTCGTAACAATAGATGTGTTTTAGTGTGTTGTGAGTGTGTGTGTTTGGGGGCGTTAATTTCTATGTATAGCACAGTGCATTGCAGCTCAGAGTGACAATTTTCTAGTTCGACGCGTTGTCTATCTCCCTCACTGACACGCTCCACCATCGCATGACAACAGGAAACGCGTCACAATCTGTAAACAGAACGCGTGTGAAGGTGATTTTATATGATGAACAAGTTAATCAAAAAGTTTTATAACATGAATACGAAACGTGGTCAACTAATTGCGGACAAGCGGACTAAAAACTTGTGATGAAAACATGGTCAAACAATAGTTTACATTAAAAAAGAAAAAGGATATTGTGCGCTAAAAAAGCATATTAACAAAATATCACGAGGACTTATCATGCGTGCTTTTTCTTTTAACCATATTTTGCGCTTTGTTACAATTGTAGCAGGGCCACCACAATGAACACAAAACACAACCATCCAGAAACACAAACATCCAGAAAAACAAGCTCAATAGCTGAACTCCGTGACCTCTTGACCGGCGTGGCGCTGCAGCTGGAGGATGCTTCCTCGCCGGCGTAGCGACCGCAGAACCTCTCGAGCTGCATTCAACTTCTCTGAAAGAACAAGTGTCCGACGGGCTGCTGACTGGACTCACCTAACACACACACACACACACACACACACACACACACATAAAGCAGAGAACTGAATAATCTCACATTCGAGTTGAGAACGAAATTCTGAAGAATAAATGTTTGTTTGTTCTTACCGTGTTCGAAGCCGGCATGCTTGCACTTAAGGAAAGACAACAACAAGAGAAATACCGCGTAATCTGATTTTTCCAATACACGATTATGGTTTTCCAATACCAGACCTGTCGGTTTAGCAGTGTGCGCATGCGCTAAACAAACACGAGAATTGTCAGGTTGACTTTCATCTCGTTTTAATAAGCGAAAGTTATCTCTTAACAAGTACAGACATATTTTACAATGACACATACCTCTTTATTAAAATTGTCGCTTATTTAATTATAAATTATTCTCGTTGAAAAAACATTTCACAAGAGAAAATAATCTTGTTATATTGTCAACGTCTCGTTCAAAAAATTACTTTCTCGTTATAACAAGAGACATAACGTACAAGCAGTGAAAATGATTTACTCAGAACTTCATGCTCGCTCAAAAATATACACATAATGGAATTAAATTTGTTTAGCTTCACGGTCACATTGACACACCACATTTCCATAAAAATAACATTTATTGTACATATCATTGCCATTCAAATACATCAAAGACATCATGTAAGAGACTGCGTTGTCTAGTTCATTTATAAAGATATCAATGATGCCTGGACAGTTTTACCTGAAAACAATCTTCCTCACAAATCAAATTATTTGGCAAAAATGTTTTGTAAACATATTCAGAAGGCTTTCAGTTTCCACTTGTTAATCTTGATAACTAGTATTTTTCTTGCATTAAAGCATTCGAAATGTGCTTTCCAAGCAGAACAAACACACTTGCACATCTTTAATAAACATGTCAATAAACAAGTCACTGAAAAGTATTTTTTTTTTTTAAGATATTGGATTCTCACAGAGAAGAATAATTGACATGACTAGAACAGAAAGACCAGCTATAAACATTACTTTGCGCATATATATATATATATATATAAACACGATACGTTGATTCAGTCAAGGCCAAAAGTTTAAGAAAATAGATTTTATTCGTTTCAGCTCATCCGGACTTCAAGTCGCTCTACTGACGGCCACTCGGTTCTTCTCAGGTCGCTAGCAACGAGGTCCTTTCATTGGCTGGATCGACACGGTCATCCAGCTTATTTTTTATCTGCAAAAGAAAGGAGCTGGTTAGTTCCCAGGACAAAGACGAGCTCTCAAGCAGCCTGGACGGTGAAATCTGTGGAACAGAAGCGGCATGTGAGGATCATGCATGAAGTTCAGCCAGATGAAAACCAGCTGAGGATTTGATTTTGAACTTCTACCACCATGACTCATTTGTACATCATTAAAGAGCAAGCTTGGTATTTAGAGAACCTTATGGGAGAGAAAAAAAACAAGGGGGGGGGGGGCACAGACTCACAAGATGGCTTTAAAAAGGCAAGAGAATTAGAACAAGACTTACAAAAGAGCGCAAAAGAGAGGAGAAACAAGAGAGACACTTTCGCACTTGAGGAATAACGATCAAGACAGATGATTAAACATGTGAATGATATTGTGGATATTTGTTCCAGGAATCTTAAATGTAAAAACTGAAGCTGGACTGTAAGAGCAGCAAATCTGATTGAAAACCAGAGAGAATGAGCGTTAGCCAAGTCTGCAAAGACACCACGCCTGTGAAGACAAAGCCATAAATATAAGATGTGATGACTGAAAGAGGAAAGTGCAGAATTGCATTCGGTGAATGAAGAAAATGTTCAGAGAAATAAGGGCCTGCAAAAGTAGAGTTTGAGGAGTCGCGTTCAAGACAAAAACCCACCTGTGTCAGCCATGCTATTTTTGTCTGCCTGCTTCTCACGGGTCGAGGAGAGTTTAGTATCTTTTACGCTTTCCTAAAAGAATAACCAGACCTTGAGTTTCAGGTGGGCAACAACACTGACCCGGAGTCAGTGGTCAAGAGGAATCGGACCAAGTGATTAGTAATCGAGTGATCAGGACATGCAAGACAAACATTTCACAGTGCAGCTTCCAATCACATGGTTTGACTCGTTTTTGATTGGCTGATTTTTGACTGATCGGATGGGATGGGTCAGTTTGTCTGGGACCATGCAAACACCTGAATGTTTCTTAAATACATCAAATTTTAGAAACAATTTAAATGACAAAAAATCTTGATAGTAAATGCTCAGATTTGTTGGTTTCGTTTATGCAATTTGTGTTATTTATTTTTTTTAAGTTGCTGACCCCATCTGATAGAATGTGAGACGCCTTTTCCTTTGCTTTCTGTAAGACAAACCATGTAAACATTGGCGTTTAGTTTTTTGTAACCACTGAGGTCATGCCAAGTGTTATAGTAAAGTGATGAGGGAATGTTAGAACATTTACACTGGTAAGACATACTCCATCATGCATCAAATTCACCAGGCCACAAACCTTGTCAGTGAGGAACAACACCACAGCAACCAGTATGGTGGCGAGTCCGAGCGCGATGAAGATGTACTGCATGTACTCCATCACCATGGGCAGCACCACCAGACTGGTGCGGAATGTGTCCAGGACAGGGCCGTCAATGTATCCGCTCTGTCAATCAAAAGACAATTATTAAATCACAAGACGTCAAGCTTTTCTCCCCACCTTCAATTTCTTGAAAACACTCAACTTCTGATTTGCTTATACTGAACTGAAAACAAATTTTCTTTGACTTGAAAGAGTCGTATAACTAAAAATATTTTACGAACACAAAATTTGAACTTTTCATAACCTTGTTCAATCCCACCTTTCAAAAAAAAAAAAAAAAAAAAAAAAAAAAAAAAAAAAACTAAATGGATGCATATCTGCTTAAGGAGTTTGCAATGAACTAGTCTTAATTTATTTTACCATTATTTGATTATTATACATATGTATAAATCAAATTCAAAACCAAGTTTAAGATTAAAGAAATCCAACTAAAAACTTATGGGAATCTCAGAATCCCTCTCACACACACACACACCTCTCCAAACCAGATCATTGGAAGCACCACTTCTGCAATTTTTCCGGTCTCTCTGAAACGGAGCAAACCCACACAGACATCAGGAACAGCCGCGTGTGAAAGGCGTGTACGAAGGCGAAAGCTTTACGCTGTACTTACGAGATGCCCGATACTTTTTTGATGTACAGGTTGAGCTGCAGCCGAATGGAAACATTCATTGGAACTCCAGTTTCCTGCGATTTACAGCTCAATTAGAAAATCAACTTTTCAATTGGATGGTTTTCATTCCATTGATATTTAAATTAGAAAAATTAAACTGATTTACATTAAATGTTTAGTAGTTACAGAACTAGGTAGAGGCAGAAGGGATGAAAAATAAATAAACAAAAGATACACCATCTAGTCAAAATGAAATAAATACGTTTTCACAACCCAGATTAGTCAGTTTCGCCCAAAAAAAAAAAAAAAAAAAAAAAAAAAAAAAAAAAAAAGCCCAAGGGCAGAAGCACATGATCTAGGCCGGACGTGAACACTGATCCAGTCCATGATCCAATCCTGGAGATTGTGAAATTTCAGTAAAATTAATCATATCTAGTCGAATTACCAAGCCTTATCATACTGCCTGTGTGTGAAAAGTCACTGTTGCCCACACTGGTCACACGCTTGATAATGGGTCGACTTGACTTAATCCTAAAATCAGACTAAAAGTTAAATCAAGCCAATAATGACTATAATTCAATCCTGTGATCGCCTGTACAGGTGAAAGAAGAAAAAAAAAAAAAAAAAAAAAAAAAAAGAAAGAAAAAACAGTTTCTGAAATCCAACAAGCCTTTAGTCAGTCATTAATGCTGAAGCCTCAGACCTTAATCTCCACACTCTGGGCCATTACGTTGCTGAAAACAGATACGGGCATCATAAAGGTCGCAATAGTCCTCATTTCCAATTAGCTTATCTGATGTCATAATGGTTTAATGTGAGCAGTAATGAGCAGAGGATCATTATCAAACTAAACTCACAGAACTTTAGAAAAACTAACTCAAGTTGTGTACAACTGAACACGGATCGAACATTGACAAACTTGTATTAAATGAACAGGCAATAAAAGATATTTAATGCCATCAACGCATTAACGTTTTATGAAAAGTGGCAGAGATGAGGATGATTAGCACTGCGTCATAACAGCAGATAATCAATAACCTTGAGCGATAAGGTCTCAAAGTTGCTCTGATACGGTAAAACTTAAATTCACAATGATCTGCTCATGTAAAAACACCATTTCAAAGTTACTCACGTTGGTATTCATTCCATATTTCAATTATAAACAAATGTAAAAATTAGACTCTCAGGTTATGATTGAAACCACAACTCCCCGTGACCCAGAAACGGAACAAGCAGTTTAATGGACAAATTAATGGATAAGACCATGTAGAAGGGAAAAAAAAAAAAAAAAAAAAAAAAAAAAAAAAAGTCCTTACCGGGTGGATGTCAATGAAAAGCCCGTGATCGTCTTCATTGGGGTTCAGTCCATGCACAGTGTCCAAAAGAGAAGGATCCGCTTCAAAAAAGTGTGGATGAGAGATAAAAACAGGGGAATCTGGGAGGATAAAAGCAGAAAAGACCACATTAACAATACTATTAAACTATGTTTTAATTTGGAGTAACCAAATAACTCCCCAATATAGATTAACAATATAACTATTTGGTTATTTAAACTTAACCAAACATCAATTGATTGTTTTCTATTGTATATAAGTTTATTTAAAATCGTGTATGCTATGAAATGGCCTCTGAAGCTGAAATGGCCATAAATGACATACAATAGAGTCACGTCAAGATAAGAACATCTTGGGGAAAATAATTCTAGGAAACAAAATTATTAAATATGCTTGATATGTATTTGATAAAAACTATAAAAACAGACATTTCCACCTTTACAGTAGACAATCAAAACAAAAATGTGGCTTTGTCCAGCATGAACTCACTGTGTCTGCAGGAACTGACGTTGAGAAGACCAGACTGTCGACATGGGCAGAAGCCCTCATTGGGAGGATAATCTTCACCGTTGGCGAAGAGGGTCTTTGGGGCAACATAGCGATACACAGGCACTCCTTGTGAAACTCCAGACTTTTGATAAACAAGCTCCATGGACCTGAGTGTGGAGAAGCGTCACATTTAATGTCCTACTGTGACCCGGACCCTATTGGATTCCTGCCATTGCTACACTCTGGTGGTCTGACTGGTGCACCTGCAGGCATCCGGGCTGTAGAAGGGCATGGTGGTCTCTTTGGTCATGAAGGGCGGCCACATCTGTCCTGCCGTGCCGTTGATCATGTTACACTGCTCAGACTTCCAGTAATCCACCTTCACAGACAGACGAGTCAGTATGTATACTCATTTATAATTATATATTAACATGATAATAATTTTTATATTACTTTTTAATATACATTTAATAGACTACATTAAACTGTAAATGGCTGTATGGAAACCACTGTACTAATTGTAATAGAGACAATTAAATTAAAAGGCACAGATATTAATTTATATATGCACAAAAATAAAAAAAATTATTCCTATTAGCGACGGCAAAATATTTTAGCTACACTTTATGGCAAATTAGCTTAGTAAATGCCCATTTCAATTTCATATCTGTTTCATCAGTTATTGCAAAAAGGTTGTGACAATTTAAACAAACAAAAAAAAAAAAAAGCCAATTCCAAGAAAATCAAATTCATCTTTTGAACAAAAAAAATGACTATTGTGAAGCTTGTTTTTGTATGAGAAGAATGAGTGAAAAGACCAAAGTATCAGTAACGCGATAATCTGCAAAAAAGTAGCACAATAAAACAAAAACGTACTGCATTTCCATGAAACAGCCGTACATAAATCTATATCCTATCTACTGTACAAAAGTCTATACTGAGTCAGCAAAAATCAAAACTCACGTTTTTCAGGCCATTCCAAGAGTCAACCATATGGACTCTGCGGATGTCATTTCTGCCAGTGAAAACTGTAAATACTCCCGTGTTGGAGTTATTAAACTAAAAGAGAGCATGAGGAACATCAGCCGTCTTTTAAAGTCAAATCTTTACATTTAAGATGGTGATAAGTCTACCTACTTCTGCAAACAACCCAAACTTTCCGCTTGACGGGAGCATGCCAGGGAGATATTTGTTCAGGAAGTCCACCAACTTGCTGTCATAGCCCCACATAAGCTCTCCCACAGGTTTGGTCAAAAATGGTCCCTCGTTGAAGGTCTTGAATGTAGTGCTGAGAAGCAGGCGTACGGCAAACGGCATGTTCTCCATCATAATTGATGCACCCTGAAATAAAGCAAGCAACGCCATTGAGAAAATTTTGAAGAGCAAGCCAAAGATGAAGAAACACTTACCAGCACCAGCATGTTTGGAATGGTGACCACGTCGGATTCATCTCCCACGGACATGCTCTCTTCAAAAAAGTACTGCCGGTATTCCTGATACGACACGGTGTGGTTGTCATGAAAAGTGATATTGTCCTTCCAGCGGTTTTCACTGGGGGGGGGAAAAAAAAAAAAAAAAAAAAAAAAGTCAGGAGGAAAAGGATTTAAAAAAAAAAAAAAAAAAAAAAAAAAAAAAAAAAGTCACCTGCTGAACAGTCACATCAATCGTTGCACAACAATCATGCGCAAATAAGGCACGCAACAGCTTTGAGGAAGAAGGTTCAACCCATGATTTGGAAAAGTCATTAGTAATGGCTTTTCAAGGCAGTTCTGTATTTTTGACAAGGTTTATTAATGGAATCACTCTTCGGAAGATTCCATTAGCAATTGTCAGTTATTGTTCTCATGTAAAAAAAAAATAAAAAAATAAAAACCAACTAACTGATTGATAAAACAGAAGAGCAACAGCTAAACTGATTTCAATGGCAGTGGTTGGAAATCTCCGCCACAAAATGTTTTAATTTAAATCCAAAAACGACTTTTCAAAGTATAATGGCTTGAAATACATTTTATTCATAAACTTTAGTAAAAGTACAACAGAAAAAAAAAAAAGTTTGAAAATAAAAGGTTAGAAGGCAGAAACTAAAAATTCTTCACAAGTTCCCAATTTATTCTTTCAACAAGTCAGAAAGCGAACAGACGTGTGAGTGGGTGCTGGGGGGCTTTTACTGACAGAAATTAGCCTGGAAGAGTGTGAGGGTCAGAGGCAAGCTCATCTATCATCCAGATTACACTAGCAGATTCGCAAAACATGGTTTTTAAAGCAGAAAAACAAGTTGATTGAGAGGAAGGGAAGGACCATTCTCACCGGTAAACATACGGACCCCGCTCTTCAAGCATTGGCTTCTCTCCATTCAGGATTTCCTGAGGGTTAACGACATGCCAGAAATACACGGACATGAAGAAAGGAACGGGAATGTCCTTCCACATGGTGTAAGACAGTTCATTGCTTGGATTGATCTCCACATTCTGCGGGGAAAAAAAACTGCGGTCAGTGGCCGGCACACGCACGCCCACTCACACTTCTTAAATTTGAGTTCATTTGACGCTTATAGCAATTATAAAATCATTGTAAAAAAACACATATATAGTTTTAAACATGCTAAAAAATGTATAGATGAATCTATCCATCTATAAGATTATTAAAGCCAGGTGCGACTTACCTTCACTATTTGATCGTCAATGATAATTGGACCAACAAACACCAGAATAGTGCCGAACAAAACCGCCAAACCGCCCAGAACTGCAAACACGATCCCTAACTTTGATTTAGACACCGCCATTCCTGTTATACACACTTATGTAAAGAACCCGACGCCGAAGTAGTAGCAGCAGCAGCAGCAGCAGCAGAAAAGTGATATGTAGTGTGAAAACAATTACTCAAAGCTCAAAGCGCGTGGCTAGTCATTAGTTGAACAAACTGAAACGTTATTCTAAATAAAGACAGAAGGCGCTTGCCATTGAGTCGTTAAACGGGCCCTGACTCACTCTACGACCGTGTTCCCAGTGTCATGATAAAGTCCGGCGTGCAAACAAGCAGCTTTTATACAGCTTGTGCTGATGATTGCCATGTTTTCGAAGACCTAAGCTCCGCCTTCTATGACAGGGAATTGTGGGTAATGTAGTCATTGTCTCTACCCATCGTCTTTAACTAAAAGTATGATTTACTTTTGCTTCATAATTTAAACGAAAATAAACACATGCACAAAATTGTATTTTTCTGTATGTTTCAGTACATGTGTGTATGTGTGTGTGTGTGTGTGTGTGTGTGTGTGTGTGTGTGTGTGTGTGTGTGTGTGTGTGTGTGTGTGTGTGTGTGTGTGTGTGTGTGAAAATCTCTTTATAAAATAATAAAAGTTTACAAATTTGCCTACACATATGTTTTTGTACCTACTAAAGATAAAGGGTCAAAAAATCTGCCAAGGAATTGCTATGATTATCTATTATCTTTATTGGATAATTACTTGTCACTGATAACGCTTACTAGATGGTGGCACGTTTTTTCTTGAAAATGTAAATGTTAAATTTTTTTCGACTAAAGCAATTTGGAAAATTTCATTCTACAATCAAAATGTTTTCAGTTTTTCTTAATTAGGGTATTTTAAAAAAAGCCAGCATTTTCCATTTTGAATATCTAAGTTAAATAGGGTTAAGGACTAAGGAGATACACCAAATTAGTTTAAAAAAAGTAGTTCATGTGATTTTTTCCCCATTCCTAATCCAAGACAAATCTGGACTGGATGAAAACAAGAAAATGTGTACAACGGTTATCGGCATAACTAATGTGATGAATCGCAAATTATAAATGATATTTGCTGGTCGTCAAGATTATCTATAAACTGTAAAGCATCCATTGACTCTGAAAACACATGACACTGCGACACAGCAGGACAACTGTTCCCATAATTCATACTATAAAAGTATGATTGAATAAAATCATTTTAACATTTTACCACATCTAAATGTAAAATACTTATATAGTGAACTGATGCTTCTAATCAAACAACATTAATATTCAATATATAATAATGTTCTTTTAAGCTAAATCAAGTCTTGTTTTGAATAAACCTCTTGATAATTTTATTAATAAAAAAAATGAATAAAATCACAATTCTTGCTACACAAAGCTGTTGATGTAAAACACATATACAGTAAATGTGTGTGTGTGTTTATTACATGTTTTATTTGTTTATTAAAAATAATAATAGTGATTTAACACGTGATTTTTTTTCACATAAATATTCATAAACGTTTCTGTTCAAGTGAAGGTGTCTGGGTAGTTGGTTGTATTTGAGAGGCGGCAGTGGTCTATTATCTGGTTATCTTTAACACAAAGGTTGATTCGTATCTTTGAGTAGAACAAGTTTTAAGGTTGATCAATGTGCAGCGGTTACAACACTGCTCGCTACAGGCAATAGAAAATGAACGTCAAAAAACAGATTGGTTGATTTTTCGTCTGGCGTACAGAAAATCCCAGGATCATCAGGCTTCTTGTCAAAGTGAGAGTAATTCATAAAATATGGTTGACAATTGGAAAGGATGCTCTGTATTTAACTGAAAAGACGTGAAAACACAACTCGAACCACCTGAACAACGACCAGTGGGCACAATGAGAGACACTAGGGTTCAGTACCTTGCCCAAAGTCTTTTTTGTGCTATACACAACAGTTGCTTTGTTAATTAGTATGGTAAAAAATGTATTTACGTACTAGTATAGGAACGTGGAATTGCAAACTAGCAGAAGTACACTTTAAAATCTTCCGCAACATCACAGTGTGTTGAGTAAAAATGCTTTAATTCACCCCAAAATTTTAGGCCATGACAAGAAATCCTGCACAAATTGATTCTAGTGACATCTTGTGGCCAATAGATCATTACATACACAGGGAAATAAAAACATCCAACTAACATGAACTTTTCATGGCTGCATATTTAACTCTATATTTTATACATAATTAATTGCACACACCGTTTTTGTATGTAATGTCACGTAACACAAAAACAATCAATGTTTTTGGTTTTTTATTCAGTACATTTTCATGCCAATAAATTACTGATCATATATAGTCAGTCATCTTCAACGTGTGAAGTCTCTTCCATCAAACTAGCATTAACAAACTTTCAGTCTTTTTGGGAGTTTGGGTAAGTGGTTCCTTGAAAACCATGATCATTCAAGTCCAAACTGGCTTTGAACTGGAAATTACACCAAGGATCAGCTTTGAGTTCCTTTTTGTTTGCTCTGCTGATGGACAGGTTAACAGATGAGGTCAGACAGAAATCTCCCTGGACAATGATGTTTGCAGATGACATTGTGATTTGCAGCGAGAGTAGAGAGCAGGTGGAGGTTTGCTCTGGAAAGAGGCATGAAAGTCAGTCGTAGCAAAACAAAATACATGTGTATAATTGAGAGGGCAGGGTGGAGGAGAGAAGTTACAAAAGGTGCAGGAGTTTAGGACTGCAGGAGAAGTACTTGGGACCAACCGTTCAGTGTGATAAAGAGGTGAAGAGGCGAGTGCAGGCAGGGTGGAGCAGGAGGAAAGTGTCAGGATGGTTGTGTGAGTGTCAGCAACACTCAAAGGAAAGGTGTACAAGATGGTAGTGAGACCAGTTCTGCTCTATGGCTTAGAGACAGGAGGCAGAGGAGATGAAGATGTTGAGGTTCTCCTAAGGAGTGACAAGGTTGGACAGAACGAATACTTCAGAGGAACAGCTCACGTTACCTGTGTTCGCAACAAAGTCAGAGGCCAGACCGAGATGGTTTGGACATGTGTAGAGAGAACCTGAATATATTGGTAGGATGTTGGAGATGGAGCTACTAGGAAAGAGGGCAAAAGAACAACCAGTGGTAGCAGAGAACATGAGGTTGGCTGAGGTAAGAGTGGATGATGCTCAGGATAGAATGAGCTGGAAAAGGATGATTTGCTATGGCGACCCATGATAAGTAAATAAAAAATAACTAATAAAATCAGAAGACGGCAATATATTCATAACCGGCATCAATATATATATACACATATAACCGTATGCTAATCTGCATGTTATAAAAATATTGAGCAAGAACATCTAGTTAACTTTTAGAATAATTGAAACGGCAAGACAAAGATGTTGCTTTCCACCCATCTCCTGAGGAAACAAGGCATTAAATCATCTGAATTGCTTAAAGGAAGGAATGGGAAACCTTTTGAACTTGGAGAGCTTGAAAATAGTTTAACTCAGGGATGCGTGCCATTGCTTACACACGAAGACATGAAGCCATTGTTTAAGCAACATTAAAAATGAAATCAACAGGATGAGGCGTACTAGGGACATACTCAAGGCTCCAGACTAATTACTAGACTAATAAAAGCCAAACATTGAGTAGACAAAATTAACTCATGTATGAGGAATGCTAGAACTTTATTGACCATTTAAAAAGAACATTTTCAGATTAATTTAACTTCTTTAATATATTAGCTGATTAATTGCCACCACGAAGTCGGAGGACCAGGTGGAGGGTGGACTCTTTCTGGATATTGTAGTCGGACAGGGTGCGTCCATCTTCCAGTTGTTTGCCAGCAAAGATCAGACGCTGCTGGTCAGGTGGAATTCCCTCCTTGTCTTGAATCTTGGCCTTGACGTTCTCAATTGTGTCACTGGGTTCCACCTCAAGGGTGATGGTTTTGCCAGTCAGCGTCTTTACAAAGATCTGCATCTTTACGCTTTAGAAAGACAAACAAACATGTAAATCATAAAACATACATAAGTGTTAAATAGTAAATGTAAAACCATTAAACGCAATTCCTGAACAAAACACGTGGGAGAGTTGAAAGCCACTGATCATCTACAAAGCATAATGTGTCTGACAATGTGTTTGTTATTCCAAACCATGGTTTACAGTTGCCTTAGTTACAGATTTTGTAACTACAGCAATAAAACAGATGAATATTAAGACTTCATATTTTAAGCACATCATATGTAAGATTTTTTAAGTAGTAATGGTGAATTAAGACAAGTCCAATCTACAGCGTATGTTTGACCATTTCACTGCTGTTTATGTTCCCTAGATTACAATTGAGGCAAACACGTAAAAATGTATGGTAACTGTACAATTAAAAAATTAACACATGTACAGTCAATAAAATAAACATGGAATACAAAGATTAATTACCCTCACCAAAACGGTATGAAGTGAACTAATTAAAATAATTCGAAAAACAACAACAGGCCCACCACAATAGAAACTGAAGGGGAGTGAGGCATTGCTGACGCTGTTTTCAAGCAGGGTGTATTCAGAGCGGTGGATGCGATAAAAACAAAATGGCGACGTTTTACCTCAGGAAATGGCTAGACCGTAGACGCAAATATTTAGCAAATTAAATGTTTTTATCGTTTTCCATACGACGATGGCTTCAATTTGTCGAACGCGCACATATACGTACATGTTCATTACTCAAGATCACATAATTGTGATGTTGCGGCAAATTTCAACACATTATTGTCATCATGTGAGGATGCAAAATTCCGAAATTGTTAAAGGACATTGAACGCCCATGAAAATTTAAACACGACACAATTACACTCGATACTCAAACTAATAAAGAAACCGGCAAGCTAACAAAAAAGCTAACGCGCTAGCATAGTCTACATTAAAACCGAAAACATATACTATACGTTAAAAGACTAGCATTTCCAATAACTTCGAACGTTCAATGATCGTAAAGTACAATGAATTTACTTAAATACTTACAAACAAATGATCTTAATCTGATATCGAAGAGAGTATTCGAGAATGTTTAGCACTATTGGGAGCGAAGAAGATTCTGAAGCTCAAAACAAAAGATCCGGGAACTTATATGGATCTTGACGTGTCCTTCCGCCAAACGCCCAACGCACTATTTAATCAGTTGCTACGTTACACCCTAAAACATCACTGATTTTGCAAAAACAAAAAAAATATTTCGAGTTTTTACACACGGGTAGAATTTTGCTCAAATTAAATGTATTTAAATGCATAATTTAAAAATGTAATCTATTTAAATGCAAGTGCTGGAATGGGCGGAGGGATACAACGCATTAAGTGCCTTAGATGACTTTTCACTAGAAATTATTTCAAAACATTTCAGCCGAATAAAACTTTTGTTTTATTAAAACAAAGCATTTGGTAAACATATAAGCGTACATATTTATTTGATAGATTACGGTGGTTAAAATAAAAATATAGTAAATAAATAAAAAATAGGTCACGGAAAATGACACGATTATGCCATTTCATTTCCCCAAACACACACCATGACAACAAAATATTTTTTGTTTTATCTTTATTACAAAAATAATATTACAAATATAAAAAAAAAACTACAGACACTATTAGGGCTATCACTAAAAGCAATACTTGCCTAACATGATATGTTAATACATTAAATCTTTGTATTAAGCATTTATTTCTCACTAATACATACAGTTACTAGAACATTTACAATTTACAATCCAAAATTATCACCAAGTGGTCCAAGCTGGCACAATCTGTTCGTTCATCTTTTAGGAGATACCTGTCAAAGAATGTAATTACATTTATGAAATAATGAAAAACTACAATTATGATTAGTGTTTGTGCACAAATGAATTAGTATAATATAAAGTCCCCATGCAGTAAATTAATAATAATAATTAATTTTGTAATGAACATCTTCATAATCGGTGTATCATTAAAGTGGTTTTTAAAGGGAGGAGAACAAAATAGGGTCTGTCCCTAGTTTCAAAAAGTTCAAAGGAAAAGTAATTTTTAAAAGAGGATTACAAATGATAAGTGAAGGTGTTATTAATGACCACAATGTATTACTTTTTAGTGAATCGGATTTGCTCAAACTATGGAGAGGCGAACTTTTTCTGACAACACTTTAGAATGACTGGAGACTGACTGCTTGACACTATCTAGACACATCCATATGTCAATGGATAATTTTTTATACAAATTTCTAAATTAAAAATGTAGAAATACATTTTTATTATATTTAAATTTCCCTCAAATTGTACAATTTTGACAATCGACTTCTATCACATGCCATTTATTGCTCTTTATATGAAAAACATTGAGCACCAGTAAATAAACCAGTAGAAAACAAAAAGCACAAACCAACTTGTGGCCGTCTTCTCAAACTTGTAGGCGTTTTGAAATATCCCCTCAGCACCTAAGAGAAGTACATATTAATTCCCAAAGAATATTATCAAGGGAGGTTTTTCTTCATACCCTCTGAGTATTCTTGACAACTTCAGGATCTGGTTGACCATAATCTGGGGGATTAGCTTTGGGGTCATAACCCAGCATTCTTAGCATAGGAGCGATGATCTCCATATCCTTTTGGACATCTGCTGGGATGTGACCAACCCAACGTGCGAGAGGTTCCATATTCACAGGCTTGATCACTTGATCAGTTGAGCGCTCATGCCTGAAACAAAATACAGGACATCGATGGTCCACGATCAACCAGTCTCCAATAGTTATGCCTCTTCACCTCGACAACGACACTCCTCCTATCTGTCCGATGACCCTTTCATGATGAAGGACGCCTTGATGCCACGGCACATTGAGAAATTTCAGGACCCTTCTCATTGTAGCTCGTGGCTGCAAGACTAGATTTTCATACCGAACGGTCAAGCACCGATTCTGGCCTACAGCCTCACACTGATAAGACATTGTCCTGATTGCATTGTTCCATTTAGTTAAGCAGTCTCGGTAGCTGGACATGTTGAAGCCAGCAATAGATACCCGCCTGGAGATCATGGAGTGCACGGATGCTCGGCCATCCCTAATCATCAGGAGAAACTTAGAGCTGAACGGAAGAGAATTACAGTTAGCAAATGGTTAACACAACTGTAGAGATCCACAGTTCCTTACTTGGGGAAAATGTGTGAGAGATACAAGGCGCTCTTTAACGTAAAGGGGTCTTTGTTGCATAGAACTTTTGCAGGTTCCCCATGGCGTGCAACGATCTGCAGGATGAACGCTGTCATGGCTCCATCCACCATCTCCAGAGTGATGCCTTGGTCCTCCAGGTCGCTCTGCCTTGCCCAGCTCTGCCTCAAGGACAGGAGTCTTGGGATCACATGCGTCTCCTCCCCGCATCGAATGTCCGGGTGGGCATCTAGCATGGCGCGCATTAAGGTGGTTCCTGAGCGAGGAACCCCGCCTACAAACACCACAGGAGTGTGCTGGCTATAGTGGTACTGCGTCTGGTTCCAGTTTCGAACTTGGACGTTTAAAATACGTGCCGTGGAACGTTCTACGTGGCATCCTAGTATGTATTGCAGCGTTCTAGTGAGGGTACACACTCCAAACGCTGTTAGCAGAAGCGCAACTCCACGCTTGACTGACAACCGCATTACTCTACGACATTTTGAGAGGAAACTAACGTCGGTTGTTAAGATTGTCCGCCATTTGTCTTCTTTTGGTTGCTCATTTGAAGACAAACACACAACTCACAACACAGGATTCACACAACTCGACGGCTAGAGGAAGTGATTGCAGCCACAAACACAGGAAATATCGATATAGCTGAAAAACACAACAAAGCATTGATAAATCAACATGACAAGAGATCTGTAAAATCACAAGACACAAATAAAGTTTCTGATTCTGATTAACAGCAACAGTTCTTTATATTATAGTGAACAAACCTTAGCAGTTGCATTAAAGGTCAGTAGAATGAACTCCAGACGTGAACTGCAGCAGTTTTATGCGTAATGAGTGAAAGAGGAAGTGATGAGCGGATAAGCTGAGACGATTCCACCGTCAGACAGTTTTCTCTGCCAAAAATGTTAAAGTTGCTTCGATTTCAAAGTGTTTTACTTAAAACCCACATTGACATCAGAATCCAGTAACAATGATTTCCTTGCTTATTGTAAATCAAATTTAGGCTAAAAAAAAACACCAAGAAAAGTGAAAAACAAGAAACTCCTTATTTTATTTCCTAAAATAGAAAATTAAATGTAACACATCAGTGTTTCAAAATGGCAAAACAAAATACATAAAAAGAACAAAAAATCAGTCTTCCCATGTTATTTTTGGTCTCCTATTTTTCAACAGTGACTTTAATTGTGATTTTCACACACCAATAAAAATCAGTGCAGAAAATGATCAAATCGGCAACTGAAAAGCCCAGAATTTAATGTAAAAAGCCCAATTTAATGTAAAAAGCATAAAAAACATATTGCGTCAAATACATTAATCACTGAATTGTTTTAATAAAACCAAGACAAGTCAGTGTAAAAAAAGGATATTTTATTTATTTATTTATTCACTTCATCACGATTCTTCCGAAATGAATTATTAATCAGCAGAGAATATTTCACATGAAAATAAATACATCATTTGGTCTCCGCTGCTGTAGAACGTCACTTGCAGGGGGCAAATACTACTGTAAAACCTGCACTACAAACTGCTCTAAGTACAAAGACTTAAAAAATGACAGCAGGCAGGACGGGCCACAGACGGACACAGACGCCATCACCAACCCTCCCGAGGCGAAGCAAACTCTCAGCACAGGAGCGACGGAACCAAAGGCTTCTGAGTGCTGAAGAGAAGACGTCCTCCACAGGTTCTCCTGATGGTTTCACCATCCAGACCCTCTGTCTTGCCCCATATCTCTCTTTCTCACTTATCCCTTCATCTCATCTCTCTCCATCTCTTCAGAGGTCGGGGAGGTGGGGAAAGTGGAGTTGTCAGGATCTATTTACATCACTTTCTTTAAAAACTCGAGTCTGGTGTCCGTTGGCTTCATATGGACACCTCGTATTCTCTTGTGTCCTGTCACACAATCACAAATGACAGTTTCAGTTAACAAGATCAGCTAATGCTTGACACAAATATGAAAAATCCTTTACTTTTATTATTTCATTTTTTTAATTTCTTATTATCAATATCAACTTTATTTGTTAGCCCTGACTAATTAGCGCTTCGGCAGTCATGGCTGACCGTGTGTTAGCTATAGCACGTTTTATGCTATTTCCGTGGTACAGGGCCATCTATGGAATAATTGAAATAAATTGATGCTGCTACATCAGAATTGATATAAGCAAATGGGATTACGAGTATCTAGTAGATATGTTTTTTTAATTCGAAAATTACTCAAAGACTGTTAAGTAAATGTTAATTACAGTCTAAATGGAAAATCAAAATGTAACAATTTTTCATAGTTACAGATTAGGAAATGTAAACAATTAATATCAAACTGAGACTCATGAAACTGGTTTTGATCAGACTGGGCGGAAAACCACACATTAGTTTGATCTTGGGTCACTTGCGCAATAGGTAAATTAGAATGAAAATGTTTTTGTCTATTCAGAGTGAGATTACAAAAAATAAAGAATTTGACTGTACAAAAAAGGGTTTAGGAGTTACAGAAGGTAACAGGTTTGATCACACGGAAGCACACCACAGTCACAAGTAATCAAATTACTTTGGCCTGAGAAGCAACAGGATAAAGAGACCATTCTGGTCTAACACAAGCTAAACTACAAGTAAGGCGGCTCAATTGTAGCTGGCAGCAATTGCGGGGTTGAAGCCATCAATCAGTTTGCAATTCTGCCATCTAATTTGTAATTTGCTTCAAAATCAGACTCGGAGGACAGACATCTTTCATTTGCATCAGACCTTGTTCGTTATTGCTACTTAGTGCTCAATTTGTACTATTCTTTGGTTGGTGGTACATTTATAAAACATAAAGACATTCAGATTTGAACCACAAATACATATAAGAAACTGAAGTTACGAATAAAACAGAAAGACCCTAAAATAAAGTGACGCAGGGCCTTAAGCCTGTATTGTATTTATTCTAAAGAATATTTGCAAAAGGATTCCTCACCCCTCCAGTTTCGTAGAGAGGGTTGTCGAATTCGCTTTCCACCGTAATCTGACTGTAGGGATGAGGATACATCAGAGGAAGTCTCAGGTTGGAATGGTAGCGGCACCTGAGGAAAAGAGAAGAGTTCAAAAACCAGCGGATTATAGCTAGAAACGTCATCAGACTAAACAGCTTAAAAACGGATTTTGCCGCTGAATTCTGCTACCATCACAATCACTGGATAGTTGTTTAACTTTCAAGCACAGATGTTCCTGGAATTTTCAGATCCTAATGGCTTGGGCTTTTCTTCTCACCGTGTGATATAGATGTAGGTTCCTCCCAGAACCACGGACACCAGCAGGACCAGTACAAATATAGCCAGGGTCAAGCTTCCAGCGTCAAACGAGGAGTCGGCTGCTGCTTCAGCCACTGGAAGAGTCAGAAAGATCCATGTGATGCTATTTGACACCAAGTTCTCTCTGCCATACATGTCTTTTGAGTTTTGTTTTGACGGCAACTGTCGAGTTTCTGTTGCTAACTGATTAGAATCAAAATCAATGTCATAGCCACGGTAAACTATGAATACAGATAGGTAGACAGACGAATGGATGGAAAGACAGATGGAGTCTAACACTTACACTTACCTTCTAGTGCATGAGTGCCTGAGCATTCATGATTAGCTGAAAAATAAATTACAATAACGCCATGATTTTCTTTTCCTAATATACAGTATTTATTCATATTTCATTGATTAAAACAAACAAACAACTGATACATGATTATACAAAAATAATATAAAGGAATAATTAACTTATCTCTTAAATTACGAGGACATACAGTAGTCCGTAAAAAAGAAATTGCATAGTTGGGATAATTATAATTTATCAATATAATATATTATTTAAAGACAAAAAAATTTCAATATTTAAAAGATTGAAGAAAACGTCAAATCTAAAATAATACCAATAAAAGTATTTTTAATTAAAAGAAAATTATAATTATTTCAATTTGAAATGTATTATTGCTAATGTTTTTGTTAAAAATTCTGCTTTGATCTTCTGTCTGAATACATTACAATTTATTTCTTATTACTTGCACAATATTTGTGAAAAGCTAACAGTATCTAATCTTTTGTATCAATATGTTATTGATGTCTTAGTATATCCTTCAAATCACTTTACCTCTGCAAAGAGGCAGGGGGCCACTCCAAAAAGAGGGATTTCCCAGAATGCACTTGATGGCCATCTCACCAATCAGCTCATAGCCTTGGTAGCACATGAAAGTTAGAGACTCTCCTGGGAGATAAAGCCTTTTGGACAAGATCTGGTAGCCATTATCAGGGAGGCCGGGATTCTCACAGGACACGGACTCTTCAGCTGTTAAAGAAGAAAAGACAGAATGTAAAAAGGTAGGTGATAGCCAACCAATCAGAGAGCAGGACACATACAGTGAGGCTAAAGGAAATGTTTGACCTCTCCATTGATCACAAAGGCCATAATACAAATTATTCATGACTGACAAAAACCCATTTTATACCGGTGTGTGTGTGTGTGTGTGTGTGTGTGTGTGTGTGTGTGTGACGTAAGAATCCCAACCAATCAACACTCACAAACACAATGTGGTAAGCGAGATGTCCACACAGGAGTTCCAGGCTCACGACCATAACATGTTAGTGTGGCGCCGCCCTGTAGAACAAATCCAGTAATGCAGCTATACTGAATTGTAGTCCCAACCAGCAGTTTCGGATCAGAAAGTGTGCGTGTGGAGTGTTCCACATGTCCAGGGTCAGTGCAGTACATAACTATTGAGAGGAAACAAGACAAAACAGGCATTCAGATGTAAATAAATGGTTCCTGAGCTCTAATAGATCAACTCAGAACCTGACAGACTCACTCTTCTCACAAAACGGGGACTGTGTGTTCCAGCTCAGGTCAACTTGACAGGTTAAGATCTCGCTGCCCACAAGGTCATAGCCCGGGTCACACTGATAGGTGATGTGTGATCCTCGCACTAAGGGGGCATGAGAAGTCGTTTTCCAGCCGTTCTGGATCTCAGGCAGGTCTGGGCACGAGTCGTTTCGTGACACCTCTGAGAAAAACAGCAAGACCAAAAACTGTCATTTCTGGTATTCTCAAGAATAAACAAACCTTCAAAAAAAGCAATGTAATTAATGAAGTAACTCTACGATTATTTGGTTAAAAAATTGAATTGCAGTGTACAGTAGGAATCACAGATTCGCAAACTGTTCCTAATAGTAGGAATAATTTATCTTTCATTATAACAAAATTCTTCGTCCAAACCAGATTAATTAATAATTATTAAATAGCTACTGATTCCAAAACAGGCAGAATCGGTCCTACAAGACGCGAAAATTGTTGTTTTGATGTCTTTACAACAATACACAGAGGACTTGTGTTTCATTTTCTCAATCATTCTAAGGTTTATTGGCCCTAATAAACAGAATGTTGGTTCAAATAAGAAAATATGATTAGGCTTGTGTAATGGGATTTGTGTCATGACTTCAGGAATAGGTCAGAATAACTGTCTAGTCTGGTTTACCAAGGGTCTAATTAACTGGATATCAAATGTAAATCCATCTTGAACTGCTTTTCTATTTTTAGGACACCCTGGATTATGTATGGGCTTGAACACAAAGGTGACGTAAATATAAAAATCTTTACCCATATAGTTAATGATAAAACCTTCTCCTTTCCCAAAGACCAGACCAGCGGGGTCTGAATGAAAGGTGATAGTGAGGTCAGGGGTGGAAGAGGACATCTTAAACGGACTGGTGCCCCCAACAAACTGGCCCAAAATACGCGTGGTGACCTCATCACCATCCAAGATGGTCAACATATCACTGTCGCTCAGATTCAAGCTAGAGAGAAAGAGAGAGAGATGAAGTGGATGTGTGGGAGTCTGGTGAGTCACAATCAGCAGGTCGGTGAGGCTTTGTTTGATTTCAGCTCGATAAGTCTGAAAAGCTGTAGTTTCAGAGCAGACGTACAGCTGCACATCCAGGAAGACGCGCTTGTCCTCGCCAACGTGAATCCTCCAGCTGCAGTCTTCCCCTTCCCCGTACCACTCTGGCCAGTTTGGGGACAGAATAACGCCGCTGGTGCTGGACAGGTCGCCGCCACAAAGAGCTGCACGATGAGAATGGCATTGTCATGGCAACAGACGCATCATAGGGTATTTACAACACCAAAGGCAGAGGGTTCGTTTCATGGTAAAAACAGGATGCTTGGTTCTAAAACTGTAAAGCTGAGTTTTGATATAGCATTAGGGGCTATAGTAAATGTAACATTTAAGTTTTTCCATTTTGACTCAATTATAAATATCAAATTTACGTGAATATAAGCGCCCCGCGAATATAAGCACACACCTGGTTTTTCAGGCACAAAACAAATAAAATGAAATGAAATAAATAGAAGCATATTATAGGCAAATATAAGCACCATTTAACACTACACAAAAATGACATCTTTCCATTTATTTGGATTGGTCCTGACTTGAAATTAGGAAAAAGCAGTTCTTATTTTTACACACTTGTTTGAAATTGAATTGAATTGAAAAATCCTTTATTAGTCCCACAGCGGGGAGATTTCATGTCACAACAGCAACAGCAAATCCAAACAAATAAATAAACAAACATCACCATAACCACTGCACACATCATAGTAAACAAACAAACAAACACAGACCATAAATGAACAAGTAGCACTGCCCGTCATAAGCATAGTTCCTATGTGTGAATATACGCACCTACACTTTTAGAGCTTGTAAAATTGGAACTAAGGGGTTCTTATATTGGCCCAAATAGGGTATTTATCTTATATTATCTAATATTTATTATTATCTTATATTATCTAAAATTTAGCATTGGAAATGAATGAATTTATATAAAAATATGTCCATGAAAGTCCTCATCACTAATGGAGTGTACCTTTGCAGAGGGGCTCCGTATCGTTCCAGTAAGGGTCTCGTGTGTTGATGCACTCGATGACGGGTGGGCCTTGCTCCAGAGAATGTCCGGGGTCGCAGGTGAACTGAACCACCGTCCCCACGCCATAGACCGGGTCTGTCGTGCTGAAGTTTCCGTTCTGGATATATGGCTCGTAGCAGTGACCTTTCTCAAACGCTGAAGATAAAAGCCACTGAGATTAAAGCCAAACAGACACGAGCCATGAAGAATAACACTCAAATGAAAACCAATGCTGCGTTACACTACTACTGGTATATCAGTTTAACATCTGACAGATTTAGATATTTACATGTACTGTCAATAGATGTCATATCAACAAACTTACTCACATCTTTCTTATAAGAACAAACTTACTCAGTGTGCGGGTAAAGTAAAGTGTCACCTACCTTCATATCGGATATTAAAACCCATGTTGTGATTGTTAGGATGGTCTGTTATGAACTGGACTCGAACAGCTGGACCTTCGCTGATCACACCCTCAAATGGGATCGGTCCACCTCGTCCAGAATCAAACAGGACCACCGAACCAGCATCCAGGCCGCTCCATAAGACAAGCCTGTGTTACAGGCGGAATGTAAAACTCGTAATGTAACTCGGATCATGCAAGTGTTTACCTGTCTGTTGGACCCAAGACCATTCTCTCCAAATGGAGATGAAGCCTTTGGCCATAAGGTGCCTCCAGGGACCACGAGCAGCTGCGGTCCAGGGTGCCATTGGGCCCGGAATGAGGTGAGGGGGATAAGATCCGGCCAACCGTTGCGTTTTTTACAATGCCCCCACACAAGGCTGAAATATACATGAGTAAAAACAGGCAAATGTCTGTTTTTAGAAATCACATGACTGAACTGACTGGATTTACAAAACTTTCGAAAAACGGTTGGAGAAAACTGGAGACTCGGAGAAAACCCACGCAAGCAGACAAACAAATTCCACACAAGTTCAAGGAACAGGTTTTTCTCACTGTGACGTGGTACTACTACTCCTGGGGATAGCAATTATAGTTTTGATTCCAAGAAAAAGCAAGAATATAATCAGCTATTTAATTTTACTAACCTGTAACTGTTTGTTAAAACGTTATGTTATTGGTTATACTGCTTGGTTTTCATTTTCTGTTATGAGTGCTTTGGTTGGTGATTGAAGGTTGTCAATCAAAATAACTGAATTAGATTGGGGAAGAGCGAATGGGGGAAGGACCAGAAGCGTATGGCGAGGAGAAGCGGGATAGGAAGGGAGAGGGAAAAGAACGGGAAAAAAATTGGATAACGAAAAGACCCTTCATTATAACCCGTGTAGATGGTGTTCTTTATCAGGGTGTAGTGAGAAGGATGCTACAAAAGTAAAGTTTCAATGTCTTCAAACTGCAAAAAACCGTAGTGGTGTGAATCAGGACGGTCACCTCTACAGCTCGGCTCGTGTTGGCTCCAGACGGGCAGTGATGCGTTGAGACAGGAGAGCGTGGCGTCCCCCTGAAGGTGGTATCCCATGTGACACTGGAAATGCGCCGTGCCCCCCGGGTGCAGATCTCTCACTGACACCTCCCCAAAATGAGGCCGGCGCGGCAGAGAACAACTCAGACGAAAAACTAACAGACACAACAAACATTCTTTCTTTACTTCCATTAAAAAACACATCGTATTTTGATGACAAGGAGATACATGTATTTACAGAAAGACATAAAAATATGATAAGAAATATAAACAGTACAGATAGAGTGAACACAGTCAGACAGATTACCTAGATAGATGTGTTAGAGTAAATCATCTAGCAAGATGATGGACCAAATTAACTACCAGTGAAATGATTCAATTAAAAGTTTGGAGGAGTGTCCCACATTGGCTGGCCACTTTTGCAGAAATTTGCAGGAATAACTGCGTCGCGGCACTAAAAATCTCCTAAAACCTCCATTTTGATTAAAACGATCAATCAAGCTATTGGTCTGTACAATAACAGCAATATTGGCGCAATATAGAAAGAGAAAAAAGATATAGAGACAGAGAGGGTGACAGAAGCAGCATTCTGAGTATTTTGAGTAATGATACTATTTTCATCTTAAAGTGTGGCTTTTCAGAAACTCACTTTGATAATGGAGCTGGAATGCCCCGTTTGCCCCCTCAGGAGAGGATCGGTAGAACACAGAGAGTGTGTTGGTGGGACTGCGAATCACCTGACCCTCCACCAGAAGCGTCTGATTGGCCAGAACCAGCAGAGACCCGCCCTCACCCACACCTCTGATGGACAGCTGCTCGCCATCTGACAGATTGACACTTTTGACCTGTGATGATGCCCCCGCGACACACACACACACACACAAACATCGTTACATTGACGGATCATCTGAGATCTGAGCACATACATACAGACCAGAAACCGAGTTAGTGTGATAGACTTCCTGTGAAGAGAAGCATAAGCAGCGACAGCAGGCCTGCGGCTGGGGATTAAAGGGGTAATTAGATTATGCTGGTGGTGTGAATCATCTACACATGAGGAGGTGACGTGGACACGGGATTAAGACCGGCTGCCGCAGTGCTCATCAACATCTGCCGGCTCTGGTGAAGGAGCGATGCTGTCGGCCCCAAGCATTAAACAGCTCCTCTGAGTTCATGTGATGTCAATTAATTGCTGTGCTTTTGTATGATCCTCATTTAATCCCAAACTAAATTCAAGAAAATACATTTTAAAAAAGTAAATAATAATCATCTCTTATTGCGATATTTCAGTATTTGAAAATACTGTATTTACGCCAAATATAAGCATCCCTTGAATATTAGCACCCCACTGATTTTTCCGGCACAAAATAAAAATTCCAAAAAAAAAAAAAAATGTGAATTATTACATGGGCTACAAAACAATCCAAATCTTTGTACTTTTAAAACAAAGACTATTTTGAAGGGCATCTAAAACAATTGTCTATTAAAATCGTAAATTGTATAAAATCAGTGTATAACTGTAAGTTATAAAATAAGTTATATATTCAAAATTAATTTTTAGAAATCTACATTTTTTTGTATTCTAAATTAATTTCCTCAAAAGTAGACACTAATCTACATACTGTAATTTACTTAGTCCAATTGAAAAGACCGTGAAGCCCTGAGAGACTGAGCACACTTCTGCAAGTCAACCCATGCAACAGCGCAGTCTGCCACTAGAGGGCAGAAGCCATCAGACTAGCCTCGTGTAGCTGAGGGGGGGCCGAAAAAAAAGTGCCAGGCAGAGGAGAAAAGGTATTGCATTGCAGTGGTGAAAAAAAGCCCTTGTTAAGCAGCAGATTGCGTTTCCAGATAATTCCCTCAGGACCACAAGCTGCGGTCGGTGTTCTGCAGCTGGTTATTTACTGAACTACATCGCCTATTAGCATATCATTTAGAGGGATTCCGGCATCCACCGGTGCACTTTCAATGTAGCCCGACAATCCAACCTGGTGTTTAACCCCGGAGGCGTGTGTGGGTACCTGGAGCTCCACTCCGTAGCCGCTGTAGACGGTCACCGTGTAGGTGCACTGCAGGAAAGCTCCTTCAAGATGGGGAGGATCGTCTGAAGAATCGATATAACCCTCAGGCCCGGAGAAATTCACCCTGCAGTTTGTTACAGCTGGAAGAAAAGGTCAGTTGGAGTGAGAACGTCTGAAGGCTTCACACCAGTAGACCTCACACTTTTGTGGCTTGATGATTATAAGACGACCAAGTCCTTTGGTCCTTGAAAAATGCAGCATGTATTGTATTTTAAAAGAAGTGAGTACAAAATGATGTGTGTTCAAGACCTCTGGGTCTCTGGTTTCAAACATGCAGGATAATTACAGTCTGGAAAATTGTTCATAGGTGTGATAGTGTCTGTGTGTCCTTCTCTATGATTGGTTGACCACCAAACCAGGATGTGTCCCGCCTCCAGGACAAGAGTGGCCGGGTTTGGCTCCCCGTATCCCAGAAATGGAAAAGCGTTTCTGAAATTGGGTGATTGGATGAATGCATGTATCTTGCATAACCACATGAACCTATTATGTGCAAAGTTGATTTTTTTGTTGTTGCTTTACTTCTGATTATTCTGTGATTTTTCAAACTTGAGGGAAAAATTACTAGTGTCCGGAAAAGTTGCGATTTTTGGAGAAACACATGAGAATAAACGCAGTAAGTAAATGTTCTCTCATGAGATCCTTCTCTCGTTCAGCGGCTGTTTGGTGGAACAATTCATCTATCCCTGTCAGAAAGTCTACAACCTTCACAACATTTAAAAAAGCACTGAACACTGTGTTTTTTCTTTTCAACACTGAATGAAAAAAAGTTCCTGTCTTGTGTTTTATCTTGTCTGTTTACTGACTGTCATGTTGTTCTTTCTTTTCATGGTGCTCTAAACATTTCTGTTAACTTTACTTTACTTACTTTCCTAAAGTACTTACTTTACTATTAAGCTTCTTTATATAGCCTTGTGTGAACATCTACTGTATTCTTTTTTACACAAATTGCTTCACTTGCTCCTCTTCTTGTAAGTCGCTTAGATAAAATCATCTGCCAAATGACTGTTAGTAAAAAGTAAAGTAAATGACTTGATAAAGTTGTGGTCCAATTCTGTGCGGAAAAGGAAGGTTTTTGGCTCCTTAAGTTCTCCGTCTCCTCCACTCATTCACACTTGACTTAGCCATGTGATCTACACGCAACTGCGTCGTAGTCGACTGGGAGATGGCAACTGACATTGAGCTCTGATTTAAAGCACCCAAATAAAAGAATTCAGAGCAGCTATTCAAAAGTCGACTTTAAAGTTCTGGATAGTATTAGTCAGTTTAGTTTTGACACTAATCTCTTGAGAGTCTGTCAGTGGAGATGGTGGTAGACACCAGCAGAATCCTGCTGAAGACTAAAGCTAAATTCAATATGAAGTAAATTTCAAGACCCTAAGAAATAGAACACTTCCATTTACTTATTCTTGTTTGGATGCACTTCCATTTCTGGTCATGGGGAACTGGAGCCAATTCAGTAACTCTGGGCCTGAAGTAAGGACACACCCTAGATTAATGGTCAACCAAGCAGGACACACCAATGGACAAAATCCAATTTTTCTACAAAATTTTGCTACATGATACAAAATTGAACTGACATGATAGATGGATGGATGGATGGATGGATGGATGGATGGGTGGGTGGATGGATGGATGGATGGATGGATGGATGGATGGATGGATGGATGGATGGATGGATAGATAGATAGATAGATAGATAGATAGATAGATAGATAGATAGATAGATAGATAGATAGATAGACAGAAAGACAGACAGACAGACTTACCTGAGGTCAAGACACTAGGTGATGATTCAGAGTTTGCTGTTGGGGGGGTAGGACCCTCCGTTTTGGGCTGTTGGGTTGGAACATCGGGAACCCAGTTGGGTGTTGCAATGGCTTCTGCTGGTTCCGTGGGCAGGTCAAAGGACGAAGATGAAGTGGGTTTGAATGTGCCATCATGTGCGGAGAGCATCTTCTTCTGAAGCTGGTCGACTGGTGAGACCCCCAACTCCTTTTTCAACGTGGGCAAGAGGTCGGGTGGTAAGGTGTGAGGAACCATTGCCTTCTGTGCCCAGAGTTCATCCTTGTGATCCAGGATCGACTCGACAAAGTCTTGACCCGTGATGGGTTTCTTAGGGGCTGGGACCTGCATCACTGGAATGACGCTAGATGGAGTGAAACCAGTCTCATCTGTGAAAAAAGTGTTGGGATTGGTTAGAAGATCTTACACTAGTACGAACAATGACCATTTCTAAATCTGTTGCACACCGCCACACACACACACACACACACACACACACACACACACACACACACAGTTAATATTAAATAATAAATATGATTTGTTAAACCGCATTATGTGAACGAAAAAAGCAGTAGATTTTCAATAAGTTGTCAGCGAAACACAATAAGTTAAAATTGATGGTGGTGATGGTAAGTCTGTGCTATTCAGAGTTGAGTCAGGGGTCTCTGATGGGGGTCAGCTGAAGGAGAATAGGCTTTTACACCATGTTTCCTGATCTCTCCAACAAGCCTGTGAAGTATAATCACTTTTTCTCGGCTTTATTCAGGCGAGCCTCAGGGAAGATGGAAAGACACAAAAATGAAGAAAGACATAGAAGCTCAACAATACACTTTTGTTTGGCAAACCACATCCAAAAATTATTTGCTTTTCAACAAAAGCATATACGTATACAGTAAATATATGTATATGTAAACACACACATACAGTATATACTAGAGATAGAGATATACAGTATAGCTAGATGCATAATTTAGATATAATTAATTTACAGATTCATCTCATTTTAATCGTTGAATTATTCTCTAAAAATCTCTAAATGAAACGTAAAGAATCTAAATATTTGTCTCAATTAGACATTTTCCGCATTAGCTAACAAATGCTTTTGTGGAATTGTCTTTTAATAAAAGCAGCATCTCGCAAATTTGTTCCTAATACGTGATATGTGACTGGTTCAAGAGCTTGTACATCTGCACTAAAATAACCTTGGCTGGTATAGACCAGCTTCCAACTCGGCTTTGAGAATAGATTGACGGCAATAATTTTTTTCTATTGCCCAATGAGAGTCTAGCGTTAACACAGCACAAGACGCTTATTACAACTGTATGTCATTTATCATCCGCCTAACTGTGACTTACATGCAGTAAACAGCCTTTTCTTAACCAACTAATTTAGATGCACACCACTTTTGTTCCCTAGTGTCCAATTCACAATTCACAACGGTGGTCATTCTTCAAGGTGGAAAAAAAATGTCGGATCAATTAAATTACACAGCAAAAAAAAAAGCTATTACCCAGAGAGAGTGATGGAGTGTTGTCCAGGAACGTTGTCTGAGCAATAAACCAGGTAATGAATGTGAGTGCAAGAAGAAGCCACCGGACGAGAAGTGCCGAAAGCCGAGACGTCCTCTAGTGAAAGTTAATTGATCGCAGCAATCTTGCATTTAATGTATAAATTTTGAATTTACGAGATGCTTTTAAAGGTATAAATATGAATCCAATCAGCTGCGTATTAATTGTACACATGCAGAACGATTAAAAATTCTATGGATATTCAGGGTCAATCATTATTTAGCAAAATCTGTCATTTTTTAAATTGACTGTATTAAATCTTTGTTTTGTATTTAGCAAAATTTCAGATGGTTAAACGTGTAAATTACTTGTAAAAATGCTATGATGTTTATGGCAGATATTGTACAATCTTGTTGTAAAATACAACATTCCTTTGAATGCGCAGTGTCAATAGTAGTTGAGCCTGGTTAGTGTAAAGGCTTCAGCGAGAAACAGAAAGAGAAGTGCTTATTTTTATGCACATTTTTGAAATATGCAAATATAAGCACCCCACATATAAAATACATGCTACCATATATTCACATGTGATGTTTTTGCAATAACAATTTACAATAAGTGGAATAAAACTCGATCCCAAAAGCTTTTTGTCAGCAAGAGACTGTCTAAAAGCAGCATCGACAAACACAATCACTCGAACAAATCTAGAAAATAACTTAATGACTATTGGTCATTATTTCGACGAATGAGCAAGCCAATGGGAAACAATTGCTAGGAAAAAATTTATAGGAAGAAGACACTTTTAGCTTTAAACAATCCCAATCAGATGATCATCGCTAAAAAATCAACAATGCTACGAGGTCGCTGTCAAACCGGCCGAGTCACTGTGGTCAGTCGTCTTCGTAGTTTAGAAACAGCTCGTGTCATGAAGACAAATGATCGTCCCGTCCGCACTGAGCAGGTGACGGGCCCGAGTCTGCAGACAGGGTGCGGAGGAGAGGGTCTCCTGAGTGGCAGAAAGGAACCGCAATCATTCGCAGGAGATAATGAGGGACCCACACAGCACAGCAATTACTAAGAGCATGAAGCCTTAAAGCCTCTGCCTGAGAAATTAATCCTCCTCTGCCTGTCAACTTAAACCTCTCTCGCTCTCTCTCGCTCTCTTTCTCTCTCTCTCGGCTCTGCCCCCCCCCCCCCCCCCCCGTCTTGATCTTTCTCTGTCTCTCTCTCTCTCACTCTGCCCCCGCCCCTCTTTCTCTCCCTCCCTCTCTCTCTCTCCCGCCCGCTCAGTCTCTCTCTTTCTCTGTCTCGCTCTTTCTCTGTCTGTCTGTCTTTCTTTCTCTCTCTCTCACTCTGTCCCCCCCCCTTGCTCTCTCTCTCTCTCTGTCTCTCTCACTCTCTCCCTTCCTCTCTGTCTCTCTCTTTCTCTGTCTCTCTCTCGCTCTGCCCCCCCTCTCTCTCCCTCCCTCTCAGTCTCTCTCTTTCTCTATCTCGCTCTTTCTCTGTATCTATCTCTCTCTCTCTCTTTCTCTCTCTGTCTCTCTCTCTCGCTCTGCCCCCCCTCTCTCTTGCTCTGTCTCCCTCCCTCTCTCTCTCACTGTCTCCCTCACTCTCTGTCTCTCTCTTTCTCTGTCTCTCTCTTCCTCCCTCTCTTTCTCTCTCTCCCTCATTCTCATTCGCCCCCTCTCCCCTCTCAGTGTCTCTCTCTCTCCTTCTCGATCTCCCCCACAACCTTTCTCTTTCTTTATCTTGCTGCCTCGACTCGCCCTCTCAAACGCCTCCCACCCGGCACACTGCTTATTCTGTGGGATTATGACTCAGACAGCTTTCCTGACAGTGACGATGGAAACAGAAGAAATGCAGTGCAATAAAGTGCCAACACTTTAGCCAAGCAAAAGCAGCTCATTCCTGCAGAACCTCCAACCTCTCAGTGTGTGTTTTCTAGCTCCTTTCAATGATAGTACATCGGCAACTTATATGTACAGTATTCATATAAATATATATGGCTTATATGTAAATGCGTGTTGTACAGTATGTAATTCTACACACTGTACAATGTTTGACTTTGTTTTGTATAATGCATAATGTCTAAAATTGTATTACCATCAAGACCATAAATGATATTACACAATTATTTTGTTATATTAAATCATATAAATAAACTATTTCAAAATCTAAAACACAAATTTACAATACAAATAAACTAATAGAAGTGTTCTAGTTTTCTATTTTGTACTATATTACTGTATAGTGAATATTAAATTATATTCTGTGTCACAGCATTGCCATTATTTGCAAAATATACTCCAGTAAACAAATATTTTTGGCTTTAATAGGTTTTATAAAATAAATCATCATTAAATCACATTTTTAAATCAAATTTGTAATTTTTTAAATTACTAATCAATTGTTGTTTTACCAATCTTATAAATGTTCCACACTGTTTTAATCATTTATCATTCATAGGATAAATAAAAAACAATAGAGTATTTAATCAAAGAATGATTTCCATTGAAGGCAGTTTGTGGAGCTGAGGAGCCTGAAGTGCTTAATATTCCTGTAATATTGATTACAAGAAAAATGACTGTAGTGCCACTTCAGCGAGGAACGTCACTTTTCCATTCACGTCAAGACATATTTAAATATTTCAAGCAGGTTTTTCTAAATTAGAGAGCGTGGGAAGAATAGAAAAGTGTTTCTCTGGATGCACAAATTCAAGTTCCTTTCATTTATAAAGCCCCTCTTACATTCACATATGGTCTCAAAGTAACTGTACAAGATAAACAGAACAATGAATGTAGTTTAACAATTTCTGTGAGCAGCAGAGAGGCAACGGTGACTAGGAAAACAAACTCTCTGAAAGGAAAGAGAGAAATAGAAGTCATTTCTCCCCCTGCTCATCTCTTCTTGGATTCTAAACCCTCTCAGCAGCTCCTGACATTTCGACCGAGGTGAAAAACGGCCAAATTTGCCGCATAAACACTCACAAAAAACTCTCAGAAGGAGAAAATCCCAACCGATGCGAATCTGAAAGAGTCGTGAGATCCTGTCAAATAGATACAACTGCTCGGCGTCTACAATTCTACTCTGCTTTGTGCGCTGGAGTCTTTCCAAAGGCAGTTTGCATTGAAAGTGCCAAAATCAAAATAGCGGCATTGAGTTGTCAGAATCGGAGCCTGGAGAGCAGCTGGAGGATTTGCACTTAGATGGTGTTGCCGCAACAACCTGCAGAGATTTACAGCGTTTCGGGGGGATAAAGCTGAGTTTATTTACCTCCGTCAGACAGTTAGGAGTTTATTGCAATCCAAGCTGTATTATCGAATCATTCATTTGTTATTATGTCCACCAAGCTCAATAAGCCAATGCAGAATAATCCCATCAAACACTCCCAGAGCTCTGGCTGTTTAAACTATTTTGAAAATGTTCAGCAAGATCACAGCTTTTTGAAACAATACATCATTAAACACTCTGGCACTAGATTGGCAAGGCTATGCTAGGCTAGGCTAGCCTTGCAATCTGAAATGCTGACCACATTTGCATAGATTTTTGACAAATTTCTGGTTATTTATGGATGGGTGTTTGTATATGCTCTCTCTTCTTGTCTACTCTGTTTTCATAAGATGCAATTTTGGGACTAATTCAAATTCATAAAATCCATGCATTCAAATTCATAAAAGGCTGGGCTAGGCGAGACTAGAAAGGCAAGGCAAGGCTAAGCTAGGCTAGGCATGGCAAGGCATGATTTTGTTAGGTTAGACAAGGCTAGGATGGGTAAGGCAAGGTAACACAATGCAAAGCTAGGCAAGATATAATTAGTTTAGGCAAGGCTAGGCAAGGTTATGCAATGCAAGTCAAAGCAAGGCTAGGTCAGGCTAGGCTAGACAAGGAAATGTAAGACAAAGTCAAGCTAGGCTAGGTAAGGCAAAGCAAGGCATGTCTAGGTTAGGCAAGGCAAAGCAGGGTAAAGTTAGGCTAGTTAGGTATGGTGAAGCTAGGCTAGGGCAATATTTCGCTGATAAAACTCTTTCATCAAGTAAAAGGTTAGCGCGAGGCTAGGCAAGCATTGTAAGGCAAGTGGAATAAGTGTAACCCCCTATAAAAAGTAATATAATGTAATGAGTTATGTTGGAGGTGGCTGTGCTGGATTAGAACTCTTAATTGAAGTAAAACCCAAATCTTCTTAAAAATGCTGAATAAGAAAACAAGGGATCACTAAACATGACAGTGCATAAGCTAAAGCTGCAAATGACTTAGCTTGACCGTACAGATTTGAGATGAGAAACCATCTTGAGTTGAAACCATGATCATGCGCTGACTCATTAAAGACGTCCACAAAAAGCCGATAAGAGTAGATTGTACAATAACACAGGCGAGAAATTAGAAATAAATCAGAAACACCGTAAAACGAAAAATGGGGTGAAAAAATTAAGTGAGAAAAAGGATAGAGGGATAGAAGTAAAAAACTGAATCGGAGAAAGAAAACCAGAGAGAGAATAAAAAAAGAGGAAGAAAAGAGAGAGAGTGAATGACAGCAATAATAAATGGTAAAACTGGGTGAAAAAGAAAGAAAAAGGAGATTGATGAGGCTGAGAGAGATGTGAGAGAAAATGTGAGGGAGAGAAAGCGAGAAAACTTAAAGAAAGAGAGACAGAGCGATAAAAAGAATGGTAAACAAGCAAGAGAAATGCAGAGAGTAAACGAGAGAGGAATAGAGAGAAAGATCAAGACAGAGTGAGAGAGACAGAGTGAGAGAGAGAGAGAGAGAGAGAGAGAGAGAGAGAGAGAGAGAGAGAGAGAGAGAGAGAGAGAGATCCAGTGAGCGTGTGTGTTTCTGGGCAGAGCAGATAACGGCCATTGCCATTGGCTGCATGGATGCAGGGAAGAATTCCACGCCTGTCAAGGTTTGAACGCTTCGCTGAATAGAGAAACATATAACTAACCTTGACTTTTCAATCTGCACGTTTGTCTGGTTTTATGCCCTTCCCTCTTCCTCCGCCGGTGACATTCTCCACACGCTTTACAGCTGACAAACAGACAATTACCGCAACCGTAAAATCCCGGGGGCAGGTTCCCTTTCCTTCACGCGCGAGACCTCCATCCTCCATAATGAAACACGCCGCTGAACATTCCACTTTCTGTCTGAACATTAGCAAGGTGTCGCGCAGCTCTGATATCAAGCGCTTCTGCTGAGAACATCTATCAGAAGATCTGCAGCGCTGGGTTCAAGATCTGCTTCAAAGAAGTATCAGTCTATCAATATATCTCTCTGTCTGTCTATCTATCCATCCATCCGTCCATCCGTCCGTCTGTCTGTCTGTCTGTCTGTCTGTCCAACAGTCATGAGTCTGTCTGTTTTCCTATCCATCTATGCATCTACCTGTCTACCTGTATATCTGTCTGTAAGTTTGTCTGTATGTCTATCTATCTATCTATCTATTTATCTGTCTGTCTGTCTGTCTGTCTGTCTATCCTACAGTCACGAGTATGCATGTCTGTCGGCCTATCCATCTATTTATCTTTTTGTCTATCTGTCTGTCAGTCAGTCAGTTTGTCTGTCTGTCTATCTATCCGTCTGCCTCTGTTATCTGTCAGTCTATCTTTCCACCATTCTACCTGTCTGTCTGTCTATATCCATCCATCCATCCGTCTGCCTCTGTTGTCTATCTGTCTGTCTTTCAACCATTCTACCTGTCTGTCCGTCCACACTTTTTGTTTGATTCATCCATCCATGTCATAAATTCACATCAGCACATCACAACACCTCAGCAACTCTTTATACACCAATCGGAACAGTTCATTAGCCACACACCAAGCGTCCTGACCGTCCTTGTCCATAAACAAACACACGCACACCCACACACACACACACACACACATTAATTGTCTGTCCACTATTGACTCACCCTCACATTCCAGTATTAATTCATCTGAACTTCCATTGCAGTCACTCTTCCGAGCGCAGTGGTTTTCCCGCGGGATCGCTGTCCCGCCTCACTAATTCCGGCACCTGCCTCATTAGCTGTGAGCTGCACGGCGGATATGGAGCTATTACAGGAAAGTCACACATGAGGGACAGCGATAGAGAAGAGCAGGAAGAAGAAATAATGATTTTTTCCCCCCTTTTTTCCAGTGGAAGCTAATGAGAGCTGCACAGACATCGGGTCAATGTCTCGGGACGGCCTCTACACGCTCCCACCGGGTCGGCCGAGTCCTCCGGATCCGCGGCTAAACTGGAGCAGCTATCGATTGCTATGGGACACGTTTCCTAAAGTGCCATCCCATGAAGCACTGCAACAGCTTTAAGCCAATGAGCAGCCGTCCAAACATCCTTATGATTAGCGGTTCCGACCACACCGGGGATCTTGGACCGGCGCCTGGTGACTGCACAGCTCTCCACTGACTCAATTGTCCGTTACTGTGGAAAATAAGAGCTGTCGATCTGGATCCAGATGGCTTGTTCACCAAGCATGTAATGTTTGCTGAGCGAATCAGTCCTGGCTGTCAAGAAAATCACATTAAAAGGCTTTTTTTTTTTTTCAAAATTGAGCTTGGTTGCAGTTAAAGGGAAAACAATCCATCCGTCAACGTTGTAAAACAAGCTTTGACTTTTTCTGGGTCGAGGGGAACTGAGAACAAGACAGCTTGCACACTGTCTGGTAAAACTTTCTAAATGTGCATTTCAGTTCAGTCAAACTATATAAAAACGTTATTATTTATAGCAGGGAATTTTAATTACTTATTTGAAAAACAAAGTTAACTTAGCAAGCAGAAGACAAGAACGCAGGTCATTGTTGCCATTGAATTTGAATTATTATTAGTAGAATCACACAGTCAAATCAACACAAATATAACACAGCTGAAAAACGCAATATCAAGCATTGATCCCAGGCTCTAAATAAATAATATTATGAATAAAGTGCAACTTGACTTGTGTATATAAAATAATAAAAATATCAACATAATAAATAATTTAGAACAAAAGTGTGTAAACTGAAAAATAAGCATGTCTATAAGCAAGTCTATTAGCATTGACCCTGATTGGCCGCACAGCAATCGTCTCTAAACCGGGATTAGCTCCCAATTCTTCCCAAAAGCAAAAAAATAGAAAATAAAAACCGACGGATGGATAAAAGCCCCAAACTGAAATTAACCACCAAGACAGTCAGTCAGTCATCTTCTACCGCTTCATCCTTTACAGGGTCGCGGGGAGCTGACGCCTATCTCAGCGTCTTAGGGCCGGAGGCGGGATACACACTCTGGATTGGTGGCCAACCATTCGCAGAGCAGGACACACAGACAAACACATTCACACACTCACTCATACCTAGGTTTCCAATTCCAATTAGCCTGAAGCGCATGTTTTTGGACTGTGGGAGGAAACCGGAGAACCCGGAGGAAACCCACGCAAGCACGGGGAGAACATGCAAACTCCACACAGAACGGCCCCGGCCGGCCTTGAACTCACACCTCAAGTGTCAAACGGAACCATCTTGCTGTGAGGCGACAGCGCTAACCACTGCGCCACCGTGCCGCCCAACCACCAAGACATAAAGTCAAATCGCAGCCATGGTGTCTACAGAAACCAAATCTGGTTCCATATATTCTCCAGGCCTTGATTCCGCCGGACCTTGTCCAAGATAGTGACTGTCACGGTGGGTACAGCGAGGCAGATGATCCATACTGGCGCATCAGTGGGTGCACAGGTGTATCTTCAGCCCCACACTCACAACCTCCAGCGCTCTCGCAAAACACCAAGCTACGGGTCTCAATCTCATTTCAAGGCTTATCCTGGGAGGCCGAACGAAAACGCAATGACAAAAGCAACGACTTCTCTGAACATTAGATCAAAGATTCTCCCAATTTGCCCTCTCTGTCATGGAGATTGGAGCCAATTACAGAGGGAGGACTTTTATATTACAAAAAAAAACAATAACACAAACAGCCGAGGGGCAAAATATAGCAACACTAAGGCTAAGTTGTTCAAACAAAACAATCCATTTGACATGATAAAAACACATAACACGAACCAATTAGCATGACCAAGCTAGCGCAACTAACCAGATAGAAGTGACTGAAAAAAAGGCTTAAAAGTGTCAGACAAACAACAGACAGCGATGAATAGCAGGTGTGAGAAATAAAACTTAATTAATAAATGTAATTAGGCAAAAGGATTCCGGGGGGATAACTAGAACTGAAAATTAACTGATAATTGACTAACATGCAACGTTAAAGCGGCGAGAAAAGCAATGTCCAACAACTCAAAACTCTTATTTTGGCCCCCTGTCATAATACCAGTCTCCCCGACTTTTTACACTCCTGCTCTTAAAACACCACAAAAACGAAACTACATCGAATTGCCACCTGAAGCAGGAACAAAATATTATAACCATGTTACCTCGAAATTTTAATGGGCATGGTCACAAAGAGTATCCACGCCAACTATTAAAACAGAGGTCTGACTGAAAGTATTCACTGTTGAGCCAGCGTTCCTCGGCTCGGCTCAAAGGTCATGGGTTCAACTCCCAGGAAAAGAAGAAGTACAACCTTTGTTTGTTTGTATTTCTAGGTTGCATTTCCATGGCAACCAGTCACCAATTAATGCACAATTTCTTTATATGTTTGTTACGCCTAAATGAAACAGTCTGATAGGTCAAAAATCCAAGAGCTTGTCATCATCTGAAGATTATTGTCTCACGCCATGTTTCCTACTCCTGCCGAAAGTATGGATGAGCGAAGGCAGAGATTAAAGGGGTGAATAAATTCGAGAGTGTTTTTTATTCGTCCTGTCATCCCTCTTCAGCCGCCCTGAAAGCTCTTCCACATGCCTTGACTCCTCCATCTTGTACTCCACGCATGAACGGGAGGCAGCTGGGAGTGTGAGCGGTGTTTCAATGACTGCTGCCTGCAGAGAGGCGCTAAAGTCTTCGTCCTTGCCAAGAACCCTCCAACCGATCTCTCATTCAGACACTTTAAAGGCTTGGGAACAAGCGGGTCAGTCTGCACAGACAGAAAAGACTTGTTTTTAATGGATCCCTAAGGAACTCTTACATCCCACACTCACAATTACCAAAGAGTTCTGTGCTGCTGCAAAGCTTTTACAAACATTAAAGCAGGAAGCCAAGATCGGAAACGTTTAAATGCCACAGAGCAAAAGTTCAGGTGCAGTTCAGATGGGAACGAAAAAATGCGAAACAATATTCGGTATTTTGATGAGGACACGAGGGCGTGGGGAGTCGGGCTTCAAAGACTAGTCTAGGTTCGAAGCCCGTGTAGTGCATGTCCTTCTGTGCTCTCCTGTTTTCTCCCACTGTCTAAAACTTGCAGAATTCGGGCCTGGAAAATTGCCAATATGTGTGAGTGAGAGTGTGAATGTGTCCTGCTCTGTGATTGGTTGGCCACCAATTCAAGGTAAGTCCCGCCTTTAGGCCAAGAGTTGCTGTGATTGGCTCCAGCTTTTTGGGCAGGTAAGAAAATGAACAGATGGTATTTAGATGAACTTGTCTCAATCCGAACTGGTTGTGAACCGTGTAATATTACGTTAATCTAGACAGAACAATATGTTCTCGGTCTGAATGTTTAACCTTGATGAACATTTTGTTGGTTTAGAATGGAACATTACATTGAAACATCGAAGACAGTGTGAGTGTTTGTGTCTGGCAAAAACAGAAAGTCTGGGCCCGGGGCGGGACACACACCCTATATTGGTGGTCAACCAATCACAGAGCAGGAAAGAGACAATTTATAACAAAAAAATGTAATTCCTTTTGCAGTCATTTCTCAATTTATAGTAGAATCTTAATAACTCCACCATTCACCAACTGCGGCAAACGTAGCGAAACTACAATGTAGCATCATCTGACATCAATGTAGCCCACACATTTAAAGCTAATTGGTCACATTCGCCAATTAATTTCCATTCACAAAACTAGTCGGCCCTGGAGCTTATCGAATTCCGAACGGATTAGATCTGAACGTCGAAGATGACATTAATTCTGAGGGTTTTCTAAGCCGCCTGGAAAATTTCCATATTAGCTGTTCGCTCTGGCTGAATCGACTCTCTTCTGCGCCTGCTGAGGCTGTCCGTCTGCATTAGCGGCTGATGCCGCTTCCTACAAACCCAACAGCCCGGGGTATGTAAAACATCGCAGTAAAACACTTTGACAAACACCTGCCTTTATATGTCACGAGAAGACGGGGACGCTGACGGCAAGACTTTGACTGCCTTAAGAAAGCGTTACAGCCTGAACTGTGTTTGCAAACATCTCTCAAACTGGAATGTTGCGAAACTTGACTGTCAGGCTCGGCTTTGAAGCAAAGGGAAGCTGAAATATTAAGCATGTACACCGCTCTACGGAAATTGAGGTGTCATGTGCCCAACAGATGGCGGATGGCGTTCCATCTGGCTGAACTGACGCCGTCACATTTAGAGACTCGGATTCATCATGGAACGCCTTTGGAGTTCAGTTCTGATGCCGCTCATTCACATGCGTCGTTACTTTCAGCGCTGAAGGCAATTACGAAAGATTCTGATTTATTGCTAAACACACTGATCTCTCTTTTAGAAGCGCCGCCGTATAAAAGTCGGGATTTGCTCCCGTTATTTATGTCAACATGGTTTAAACAGGCACTTTGATGATTTGTCTCGTTTCTAACCAACTTTACATCACGCTAGTTGATGTCTGACTTTGATACCCAATCAATCACAGTTACCCAATCACATAAAAAATACAAAAATTGGCTTTTATTTTTCAAACAAATATTGAAAAATGTCATATAATGAATGGGATGAGTGGCAAGCTAGCTATAGGCTAAACACTTTCCCAAAACAAAACAAAACAAAAAGCCCCATGGTGTTACTTTTAAGTAACCAGAAGCTCTATTGAAAACAAATAATAAATGAATAACTAAATCAACACATAAATCAATTAATGGCATGGGTTTCCTCGTTTCAAAAAGACAGGGTTTATGACTTTAGCTTAGCATTTAGCTTAGCTTAAGCAGACTTCACTTGGCTTGAGATGACAACTCTGAACAGTAAAGTACTGCAAATGAACATGCAAAGAACTGAAAGGGAAATTGAAAACAATTGGCGAATCACATAAGGGAAGCAACGACAGAGACAGGTGGAAAAAATGTAATAGAAAATGAGGAAAAAACAGGACGGGGCAAACAAGAGAGAATACTTTCAAGATATGTGTCCGCATAGTTGGTCTTAAACCAACCAATCAGGGTCGTCAGGGGGCGGGTGCTGCTCAGGGCCCGCAAACTTAATTTAATAAGTGATCAGATTAGATAATGGGTACTAGTAGGGCCCGGCTTGAATTCTTTTGACTTTTTCAGCTTCACTGTGAATTTTGAAAGTTATTTTTAAGTGGCTTTTCAGTTACTTATAATATTTAGAACGAACTCAAGATTCCCAAAATAGCCCATTACAGTGGAATAGAAGCCTTTCAATAGAAAATAATTGCGATACATATGGATAATTTAGTAGAATACTCTTTTCATGTCACTGGCAGCAGTCGGAGGACACTTTGGTTCTGAAATGCACAGTGACCCAGAGAGAAATCTGGGGCCCGGTTTGGCTCGCCATCAGAAATGAGACAAATTTTGGGTCACTGTTGTTCTCAGTAGCATTGAATAGCTCTAATGCTAGACAAAGCGCTAGTCTGAGAGAAATCAACCCGCTGGAATCCAGGTCGGGGTTTGGCGTTAAACTAAATCTGCTTTAATTGCTCTGGTGTTGTGGAGCAGGGACGCTCAGAGCCAATCGTAAGGCTGGAACAGTTTCCTCCTTCAGACCCGGTTGATAATTTCATTAACACTCAGAGGCAACAGATGCTCGCCTGAGAAAAGCTTGTGTCAGAGTGTTTGCACTAAAGTGTTTCCTCACGTTTTCACCGAGAGGAAAAGTGCTTAAACTGCAGAGCTGTGAACGACACAATTACCACTTGTGCTGCAGGACGTTGTCATTAATATGTCACCCCAAAGGCCCTAGTAAAATCAGCATCTACACAACGAAAGCTCAGAACTTTGCACAACTGTGGAACAATTTTAAAAGCATTAATATTTGAAAAAGATCAGCCGGTCATGTGACTCATCTGCGTTGCGTTCACAAGTTTGACTCTTTTTATGAGATTTTGTTTGTTCTAGTTTCTGTTTTTGGCTGTTGGCTTGTGTCAGAACTCGCCTGTATTGATCTGGATTATTGCCTTGCCTTGCTAATAAATACACTGGATCTTGGGTCTGGATTGACCCAAGATTGATTGATTGATCGATCCATCTATCTATTTGTCTGGCCGTCCGTCTGTTCATCCATTTAAGGTAAATTTGTCGATGTATAATATTTATCTTTCTGTCAGTCTATCTGTCCATCCATCCACCTATCCATCCGTCACGGAGTGTCTTTTGTTTCATCATGGACATTTTTTCAATTTTAACCTCATGTTGATGTACGTGTTTTTACTGCCTGAAATTTACTAAGCACATTGTATGTTGTGTTGGTGTCACAATTTTTAAAATTATAGACAGTTTGCTTCTCTGTAATATTGTACCTAAAGCTTATAAATAAAGAAATTAATAATCCGTGCTGCGTATGAATAAACACAAGTCATTAAAATAAGCCACTTTTTGTAAAATAAGACCCATTTTTATTTGTAATCTGCTCTTATTTTCAAAGAAAACAAGCTTCTTGGCTTCACCCTGTCCGTCTCTGCTCTCCGACTGAGCTGTTCTTCAGAGCGGCGAGAGATTTTTTTCTGCCCGTGACACCTCTGTGCATCGCTCTCTAAGAAGATCCTCCATCTGAATGAGGAGCTGGAGCGAGACTGTCAGTCTCTGCTGTCAGAAAACCTCCAGGGCATCAGTCGCAAAGCTCTCGGATGGAGGAAACTACAACAGAAAGCACTTTCCAAGACCCACTGTTCACCCGGCATAATCGCTGTTACGCAAGTCGCACAACTGTGAAGCAAAGATCCAGCGCGAGACGGAAATCTTCAAAAGTTCAGTGCTAATTTTAGCATCTGCCGCTCGTTTAATTGAAACGCCAACATCAATTCTCTGGGAGACAATCTTCTCCCTTGTATTTACCTGAGCATGTCAGTGTTTAACAGACCCGGATCCGCATCTGTTGTCACAAGGGATTTAAAAAATTGGATTTCGGGAAAACAAACAGTTGAGACACAGCCATCTTGACCTGACAAACACACACGCTTGCCTTTTACTTTCACATCAAGCATGTTTTACCCAGTGAGATGACACGTAGTTTGTTCGAATATTAATTCATATCCAATTTGAGAACAGTAGAAAGCTACAAAAAAAAAACTCTTCCCCTGTGTTTGTGTGGGTTTCCTCTCTCAGAGTAGAGCTGTTTCCTGCTCTCTGATTGGTTGTCTACCAAATCAGGGTGTGTCCTGCCTTAAGATCTCAGAGTTGCTATGATGCCCCTCTACGTAGATCTTTCACTGTTAAAAATGCTTTTAAAGATGTTAAGAAATAATAAAACTTGGGAAATGCAGAAATTAAAACGGATTAAATAATCTTGAACACACAACGCTAATCACACCTCTGAAACACTACTGATAAACAAATCTACAGATGAAGCATCCATTTCTATCAGATCCTTTTTATTTTTTTACATTTTCAGGACCTTTCTGGTTAGATTTGGTTTGGATAACAAGTTGTGGAGAAAGACAGAAAGAGATGTAATGGGAAGAGAAGGACACATTCCAGTTGAGTGCATTTCCGAAAGTACAGAACAGACAGTCTGTCACCTAGAGAGTTCCGGCCCGAGAAAACAGCATTAATGGCACAGCTAGAACGGTCAAATGGGTACAAGAATAAAAAACTTTTCATAAAAACTGCTTACTGGTAGATTTTACTATCTAGCTGGCTTCACTGAATTTTTATTACAACAAAAATACTTCCACTCAATGTCAATAATTGTTAACCTGTTGGTTCATAAACAAAATGTAAACAATGAAAAATGTAAAACAGTTGTAAAAACGATCCTGTTCTAAAAATGGACAAACAATGACACTCCATGCATTTTTATTAATGCAGGTTCAATTCTAAATGCTTAAATCAAATGTGTTGATGCACAAAGTATTTAGGGTTGTTGATAAACACTGCAAATTTATATATGTGTACAATTGGCTCTTTCTCTTCCAACACACACACACGCACGCACGCACGCACGCACGCACGCACGCACGCACGCACACA
>CM051494.1:9115883-9192434 GCA_028031935.1 Paedocypris micromegethes | reverse complement strand
ACACACACACACACACACACACACACACACACACATAAACACACTAAATTCTGACAAAAATCTAAGCCACTGTACAATGTACAGTTTTTGTACATGGTAACCATCTAAACACACGATGTTTTAGACACACAATCAAGCGCATCCCGATTTAAGGCGGATTGCCCACGCGCGTGCAACTCAGTTATTACGTTGCACTTGCGCCATAATGTGGAAAAGAAAAAAAAGAGGGGAAACCCATGGTGGGTTGAGTGACTCCTTAGTCCTACATCTTCTATAAATTATTAAACACTGAATTCATTACACCAGATCAAGGAGAACGAGTTCCGTTGTTCGGGAGGGAGGAAGGTGACTCAAACTATTACTCACTGCCGGTCACCGATCAATGGAATTCTATAGTTTGCTATCGAATTGCTTCCACAATTGTAAATAATAATCGTAAAAACAATAGTTGTTTATGAATGGACGAGCACGCGCATAATAGCGTTTCGCCGCGTGCACTCTCGTTTCGACAGGTCTGAGATTTACGCCGTTGTCTTAAACTGTACATCATCACATTCATGTGGGAAAATAACACGCGCGCACAATTGAAACCCCGCAGTGTTTTTCTTTGTCCACGCGCGTTTTCGGCACCAGACACATAAACACAAGCCTTTCTGCCCCACTTTTATTTAGCCAACAATTAAGGAGAACGTGCTATCTGCAAACTGACCAAACGCAAGACTCAACTTAAGCACTTACGTCGCGACTCGATTGTGTTTGTGCTGGTGGTGAAAGTTTGTGGATAATAGCAGGTGCATCTGTAATAAGCCAGTGCAGGAGGAAACCGTTACCTTGAACTGCGATCTCACCCCACAGGACCACCATCCAGACCCAAAGCAGAGCAGCACTCGGAACTCTCATCATGTCGAGATACAGTCCAAGCGAGGTGCAGCCCGGGAGTCCGGAGCAGAGCAGCTTGTGTGTGAGAGATGTGGAGTCGGGCTCCAGTGTGTTGATGATGTGCTCTTGCTCTCCAGCTCTCTTCATTTCTCTCCTCTGCTGAACTCCGCAGTGTCTTCTCCTTCACTCACCCCTCCTCTGTCTGTTTCTCCATCTCCATCTTTCTCTCTCTCTCTCTCTCTCTCTCTCTCTCTCTCTCTCTCTCTCTCTCTCTCTCTCTCTCTCTTTTTCTCTTTCTATTCTCTCTTTTATTCAACTCTCTACAAATTAGTCTAAATTTATATACTTTACTCTTTACTCTCTCTTTCTCTTTCTCTTGCTCTCTTTTTTATTCAACTCTCTTAATGTAAGTCTAAATTTATTCTCTATTTATTATACTCTATTACTCACTCTATTAGTCTCTTTCTCTCTCTCTTTCTCTCTCTCTCTCTCTCTCTCTCTCTCTCTCTCTCTCTCTCTCTCTGTCTCTCTCTCTCTATTCCTCACTCACTTTCACATACACAAATAATCTCTCTTGTCTGCTTCTTTTACTCTTGCTCGCACACACACACACACACACACGCACGCACACGCACCCACACACATGTATGTGCACACACCCTCTCTCTTTCATTCTCTCTCTCTATTCTGTCTCTCACTCTTTCTCTCACAATTTATTTTTCCCTCCTGGTTTCAGAATGTGTAAAAGTTTCTGAAGCTCAAAATTTAGATTTCTTAAACTTTATCAAAAATATGAAGAACATCAGAAAAACTACATTAAAACTGTTATTTCCAAAACTCTAAAATCTGAAGTGCTGCAATGAAAATAGAGAAGTTTCAAAAATTAAAAAAAGAGCAAGAACCAACATTGTAAATAAAAATGAAGCTACATTTTTCATCATCCAAAATTGAAAACGTACAGGATAAAATTAGTGATTTGTTTTTATTGTTACGCTAAGTACATTTCGCTAAAGAGACTTCATTGAATTATATGACAATGATTTTGTTTTGATAGGACACAAAACCACAGACTAGTTTGTTTTTGCAATTATCTAGAAAAAATATGTGCATTTTTGTTCACAAAAAATGAGCTAAATGTTTGCTTATCTCTTATTATCACTTTTTCAGAAGATAATATAAACTATTTTTCGTTCATGTTCAAATCCTTCACAACTAATTCTAATTAAAAAAATCTATTCTTCTGGTTATCTAAAAAGAAAAAAAAAAGTCTTGTGCTGGAACAACTGGTTATTTGTGAGATCCCTGTGCCGTCTTAACATTGCCAATCTTGCTTACAGTGGTGAGAAGAACGGCTCATTGCCCAGCACCGAAACAGCTGCGTTTGCAATGGAGAGAAGTCATTTGCTGAAAATAATGTTTGTGCAAATCTCCATTTGCCAGATTGCATGAAAAGTTCTTGGATGCGTCTCGGTTTTGCAGAGATAGAATAACTGGAAACCGAATTAAATCTGTTTTGTACAGAGCCACTAACATCTCACAGCACCACCTCACATTCAGATCACATCCACTCAAGTTCAAACAAAAAAATGACCTTGGTACCGTCAGCTGCTCTTTACGGTTTTAGCTGGAGAAATGAAGACGTGTGTGTGTGTGTGTGGGTGTCTTTCTGTCTGTCGTCTGTCTGTCGCATCCCTCCACTTGCCTCTGGAACATCCTTTTATTTTTCTTAATACCAAACATCATACAATTGTATGCAACACACACACACACACACACACACACACACACACACCACACACACACAACACACACACACACACACACACACACACATACAATTTCAATTTTTCTGGCTGTTGCTGTGTTCAATTCTTCAGCAAGAACTTCTGCAGTTCTGTTCAATGTCAGGTGAGATGGATTTATCTTGGCCATTTTCCTGACAGATGCTCAAAATCTCGTCTCATATTAAAATGAGAGATACTATTATTCACTATACATAATTGCCTGTTTGAAATGTGTTTCTCTGAAATGTAACATGCAAAAATATGCTGTACATATACATACAATATATACAATTAAATAGGTTTTGCATTGAATTCAGTGTTTGCAGAATGTCCCGGTTTGTCATCTCCACTAAAGCTCCCAATAATCATCTTACTCAGATACTCATCAATTGCTCATTGGCCTCATCCGTGGTTCTTCACTCTGAATCCTCGGCGGAGGAGAACCGGGCCCACTCACTCACAGAGGCTTCACTTCAGCCCACCCACGCTCTCTCCAAACCACAGACTGTGTGAGTGCAGCTCCCACGTGGCCCCTTTCTTCACATGTCATCAGGCTTCTCCCAGGAGCTCAGGTGAGCAGGCCGAGAAAGTCAGATGTTTCTCCAGTGTAGTTGCTGAAATAATATTAGTGTGAAATATTGATTCAGCATCAGCCTCACACCTCGTGATATGGAAGTCTCTTTGTCCTCCTTGCTCACGCTGCCTTCAGCCTCCTTCTTTTCATCCAGCAGACGCTCTTTGATGGCCGGTGGTGGAACCAGGGAAGAGGTGGTCAAACTCACAGCGCATGTTCTCTCGCGTGCTATAATCCTCAGTCTGAGCCGTGAGGTGGCACAGGGGTCCGTTAATAATAGATCACATGAGCAGCTAGAATATGAGGGCGCTGAGGGGGGATTAGAGGGGCTACGCCAACTACTGACAGAATGTAGAAGTAAAAGGAGCTGAAATTGACATGTGAGCCTCGTTTTGATCGGTAACCAAATGAGGATTCATGATTAAAAAAATGTTGTTATGAAGTGTTTATGGCTAAATCTTTTTTTTTTTAATTTATTCGGAGCAGCTTGTGGATGATTCAAATAAAATGTTATTTAATGTTTATATGAAAATCATATACGTTGTACATGTAATTTGTGAGCATATTTAATTTAATTTATGTGTGTACGTACATGTAATAAATGTGTGTATGTATATATTATTAATTATTACTGTGCATATGTACTGAATGCATAGTGAAATATAGTTGAACATTACTTTTTAAATTTTGTCTTGTTAATTATTACTTTCTGCATTACTTTTTCACCTCAAAAAAGTATTAGAATTTTGAAAAATCAAAACTAACATGTGGCAACTGGACCCTCTGTCACCTGAAGGATGGTTTTCATATTAAATATTTACATTTACATTTAAATTACAAATGCTTTGAAAGTCTGCCCCTACATAATCACTACAAGAGACAGATAGTCATTTCCAATTACATATATATTAAATTAGAAGCTAATAAGCATTCAGGTGTCTTTAATATGCTACGGTTAAAACTAGAAGGAAAAAAAACAGGAATGCAGTGCGATTGGTTCAGGTCGACCCATAATTAACCCTCGTTAATGACGCTCACCTGTTAGGCAATTAACTGTCTTTTTAACTACTCTCAAGCCATGAAGAACTTCTTTCATCGCTTGTGCTGTCTTCACAGCAGCAGAAACCGATCGTCTCCAGTGGGACCGTTACTTTGACCGTCCGTTACACCATTTACACCCATTTATCAGTTTTCTCCACAATACCAGTCTAAGATGAACAAACCCGAGAAGCCGATGTCCACTCTTTGGGGTATGGGTCAGTTTCTCTTGACTTTAAACGGACTGATTCTTGTGAATTGAGTCCGCGGGTTTTTCTTCCAGGCTGTGAACTCACTACGTCTAATAAAGAGGAGTGTTTCAAGGCGGACGACACCAACCATCAGCACCAGCTGGCTCTGAGGACGGTGGGTTCAGTTTTTCTGAGGACTTTTATCGCATTACTACTCGTAATAGTGGCCTCTGGTTTCCTCAGATGTGTTTGGGCCACACGGCTAAAGATGAGTTCAACATTGTGGAGCTACTCTGCGGTGAGGAGACCAAAGGCGTGAAGGCGGTTCCGATCGCCACGCTCCACGCTAAATCCATGACCACGGTGAGACATATTTGTGTTAATGCTATAATGGCGTTCCAGTACCTCATTTGACTAAAAATGACACGAAATTTATTTAATCCATTTTTGTTTTCACCGTGTCAAACTCAACAAATCGACTCTAGAGTGGTTGGCAAACTACTTTTCAAAAAACTTAGTTCACTGGTTAGCCTGAATTTGTTTTATCATTGATTGGTTATCTGGGTATTTTATGGCTTGGATCTTTGCGAAACGTGTTTAGGTACATGAGTTTTACACGTGAACAGCTTGTATAATTATTAGTTGGCTGTTAAATTTGGTCTGTATGCTTCATTTTTTTTTTTTTCAAAGGTTAGTGATTGATTGCTTAACGCATTTCTCTTGTTGGATTAATTGCAGTTTACTCATTGAAGTAATCACATTTAAAATTTGTGGAAGTTGAGGCTTTGTCTTATGTTGTTCCATTTTAAATGTTTAGTTTGATTTAAAGGCACTTTGTGTTAAAATGGAATCAAAGTCCTCCAATGAACTATTTTAAAGCATTTATTTCAGTTTTAAAATGGTATTGAAGTGTGTGTTTGTGTTTTTTTTTTTTTTTTTTTTTTTTTTTTTTTTTTTAACTCTGCAGGTCAGTTTTCTGGCTTAGATCTTCATCAGCCGGTGACCTTCCGCTTGAAGCACGGATCTGGACCGGTCTTTGTTGGTGCAGAACACGTGGCCTGTAAGTCCCAATTCCTGCTGTTGTCTCGCATTACACTCAAACTTGACTTAAATCCCAGTGGAAGAATACTCAGAGGAAGAAGAGATGGATGACGATTTGGAGGAGGAAGAGGAGGAGGAAGATATTGAAGAGTCCCCTGTGAAGAAAGTCACAAAAAATGGAGCTGGCAAGGTGAGATGATGGAGATACTTTAGGGTTTGATGCTTTTGGTCACCTAATCTTTTTATTCTGTCTTTTCTAGAGGAAGAAGCCAGAGAAGGCGGATGATGAGTAAGTTCTCTGCATTTCTTTCTGCTCTTAATAAATCTTTAGTTGACTAAAGATTTCTGAATTCAGGGTGCCATCAGACACTGAAAATCCACCCAAGAAGGTACAATAATTCTCCCATAAAACCTCATAAAGATGAGAGCGTTGGCTAAGTAAAGCTTCTGTTTCAGGGTAAAGGACGAGGCCGTAAAGCGAAGGCCTGACCTGAAGCAGACCCCCAGACTCTGCTGCTTGCTTTTCAGCATTTTCTGAGCTTTATAAATAAAATAATTTGGAGAGGAAATTGAGACTTGGGTTTTTTTTTTGTATGCTTTGACAGTGAATCCAATCGATACTGGTCTGCATGAGTTTTCTGTGTATCGTTTGTTGTGGCATCACGGTTTAAAATGTAATGCAAAGAAAATGTTACCCTTCTGTAAAGCCCTTTAAAAGAGGGTTTTGCTTCAATAGCCAGAGCAGATGCCCAGAAGGAAATTTGTGTTTCTCAAAATAAGCGGGAGGCCTCAACTTAAACACGTTTTTTTTTTTTTCCTTAATCGTTGAGTGCCAAAAACTAGCTGCAGTAATGCAACGTAAATTAAGCATCCTTAATGGCCAGATTTAATAAGGTTTTATTTTTTGTGAAGTCATTGCTGGTTATACTGAGCCATAGAAGGCAAATCTTGAGTCATGTTAAAAAAACTTCGTAAAAAAAAAAAAAAGGCACGACTTAAAAGATGTAAGAGATGTAAATATAAGGCTTCTAAACTGCACATGGTGAAGCCAAGTGCTCAATCTGATGGTTATGAGTTCAAGCCTCACACTCTGCATCCCTGTTTTGCTAACCTGACTTTAAAGTTCTACAATTGCACAATAGCTGGTTTTATTTACGAACTGTTGTATTTGTACAAAAAGATTCTTCCGTTTGGGCAATCGAATCCCAGTCCTCCACATGACGGGCAGGGAGGGATACTAGCCACTGTACTAACTTGATGCTTTCGTACACAAGCTGTCAAAACAATTAGGCAACCAAAGTCTTATATTTTTTGCCTACATTACTGTATGTATTTAAAAGAAAATCGCAACAATTGCCCATTGTTGCATATTAGTGTGGTAGTCTTGCTCTGAGTATCCAGGTTGACAATCTAGTGGATTCTTACCAAATGAAATAATAAAACTGTCGCCCAATTTTAAGTGCTGGGACAAACTGCCAAATGACCGTTACTCTTTTATAACTCAGAATAACGTTCCAATCCTTCTCAATGGCTAGTGTTGGATTGAAAATTTTTTACTGTAAATAAATCTACTTTAAAGCACCATAAGTTACCTAGAATTACCATTCAAATGTATAACGTAATAAACGAATGAACTATAATTACAATTTTACATTACTTAAAAATTGCATTTATTAACTGAAACAGTTATAATTTAATTGCACAAAAAATAGTTTTTTTCAATTTTTGCAATTTCAACACTCCAGTGAAGACTGAAAAGCCGTGGACCAGAGGATACTATTCGAAGAACCATCCATTCCAGAGGTACACGAAAAGAGAAACATAGGAAACCTCGGTCTGATTGTCTTCTAACTCCTAAAGAAGCTGCAAATCTCATATCGACAGTTTCCTGTTTTGTGTCCAATGCTTTCCCTAATACATGTAGTTCGGGCATCTTTCTGCTCCAAAAGGTCGTGTAAAAGAGCCTGATCAGAGCTGACGGCTTTATTTAGACCTTTAGTTTAACAAATTGCTGCTGACTGCTGAGGAGAAAGTGTGTTCTCTGGTCAGGAATCATTTCCCTGATTCGAGCTGCCCTGCGGATATCAGCCGAACCCAAACAATCACGGCTTTCTGAATGTAATGTGCTGACTTAAACATCTGCGTGGCTGATTCCTCATGTTTGTGCTGACTGTTAATGCGCCTCAAGCATTCTGCTCAGAGATGCTCCTGCACGGGGCTTCATTGTCGAGATATTGTTTGCAAATAGGATTGTAATTGAAACTCACATGGTTTCTTCACTGTTCCAGAATCTGTTGTGCGGTTGTCGCTTTGTGTGAGAGTTCTGCAAGTTTTTACCATGCCTGCGTGGGTTTCCTCCGGGTCTTCAGTTTCCTCCCACAGTCCAGAAACATGCAGGAGCATGTAGTCTGGAAAATTATCTGAAGGTGTGAGTGAGTGAGTATGTGTTCTGGTCTGTGATTGGTTGGCCACCTATCCAGGGGGTGTGTTCCGCTTTTGAGTCCATAATTACGGAGATAGGCTCCAGCTCCCCGTGGCCCCGAAATGGAAAAGCAGTGTACACTAAACACAATTGTAGTTTAAAAGACATATAGTTTTCTTCACTTACGCATAAAGTGATCTTATAAACATTCAAAAGCAGAAGAGAAAATAGCTCAACTATATTAATATTTCCATAATTTTACAAGAATAACATATTCAGGTCTATTTACAGCACATTAGTCATACAGCAGCAGTGAAGCCCACAAACAACCAGCTTATGAATTAATGATTTAATTGTTATGTATAACAATACAATTAACCATGATTAATTACACGCAATTGTGCAATTAATCACAATTTAAGATTTTAATCAATGCCCAGCACTAGTCAAAACTTTACATCTATAGCTCGGGTCAGATTGAATGGTTAGTATCCAAAGCAATGGACACCAACATGGCTTTCCACTAGGGTTCCATCAATATTGCTGTGCATGATTGCATTCTGAAGGCGTGAGGAGGCTTGAAGGTCAACCTCACGCAGGTTTCTAGTCAACTTCTGCTTTTTTGAGATACTTCTTCATGACCGAGTTGACGTCCTCACTGCCCTCAGCTTCCAGTCGTTCTCCTTGAGGCCCACGGCGCTGTTGAGATCCTCCAGAACTTGATGAATCAGAGTCAGACTCTCTAAGAGACGCTCTGGATGGAGGCAGCTCTCCAAAGTGCACGCTGAGGGCCCGTCTCTGGCCGCTTCTGGAGCTGCTGGACGCCAGGCTGCTGGTTGACTGGGCACGTCTAATTGCGGGTAGAATGTCCGAGTTGGAATCGACAGACTCAAGTCCAGTCCTCTCCTTGTCCGGGTTGAGGAGGAACCTGCGATTCTGAAAAACGAGAGACTCTGATCCCAACTGCGACTCTCCAGACTCGGCCACTAGACCTCCCAGGAGACGCCGTCGGATTGGTTGATAGCCAACTTGGGGGAAGGTTTTCACACTAGGCTCATCCTCTCCCTCCTCTGGGATTGCAAGACTGGACAAACGTCGACGAGAACTTGAGGTGGAGGCCACTGATGTCAGGGAGTCGCAAGAGCTAAAGCGACTCATCGTTCCTGTCGTGGACGTAGTTGAGGTGGACGTGTGGCCAGACTCGGACAAGGCACGCATGCTGGAGGCTCGAGGAAGATGAGGACTTGGAGGTTTAAGTATGCCAGGGCGTGGCATATCCTCCAGATCTTCTCCTGGTTCGGGTAGAAGTGCAGAAGAGCGGCGACGCAGTGTGGAAGCTCCGGTGGTCTGATAGATGGGCAGAGACACTGTGCTGCTCTCACCCACCTCTGATCCTTTATCCCACCCGGCACGTTTCTTCCTCAAGCTTTCCAGGAGCTCGGAAAGGGCTGTGGAAGACGAAGCCCTGCCTAGGCCTCCAGAACTCTCTTTGACATTTTCATCCAGATCTTGAGAGCAAGACCTTTAACAGGAGTAGACAAAAAGACCACTGAAATAGCAAGACAACACTACCAGAAACAAGACCCAATAAATTCTTTCTGAACCAACGCGGCACAGATGTAAGCTGTTTGGCTAAAGGACTAGGTAGTATTGCGAATTAGACTAGCTAGTAAGAAGCAGGGCATAGTTCATCTTCAAGTTACCTGAAACTGTAGGTGCTCATGGTGTCAGTGACCGATTGGCGACCAGAGTTGCTCTCTGCGTATGGAGAGTTGCCACCCCCACGTGGCACCCCCATCCACTGACGAATCCCTTCACCGACGTCCCCGGTGGACACACTTGACATGTTGTCACTGAAATACAAACCCATCTTCTATTAACACAGTGTGAAGGCCCCAAAGTCCAAAAACACACGCTCAGTAGAATTACAAACTGGAAGTTGCCCACAAGTGTGAGTGTGTGGCAGTGTCCTGCTCTGTGATTGGATGGCCACCATCTTGTTTTCATGCCTAGAGTTGCTGGGATTGGCTCCAGTGGATAACTGACCCAAGTGTGATTACGAGGTGGGGATGATTCAGAAGCCTCAAATGAGAGTTAAATGAGCTGTGATCTGCAGTCTGTGTGCGTTCAGAATGCTGCGAGTTCATTAGGCCTGAGAGCGCAGTCAGTATTGGGCCTTGTAATGGGAGACAATGCGGCGTCTTCAAACAGTTTGTACATGGACTAGATCTGTTTGCTAGAGAATAAAAAGCATAAGCTCTTTTCCAAGGGCTTGCAATTCAAGCTGTTCATTGACCACAGCGACTCTGTAAGCTTCCGTTGCTCATTCCAGAATCCAAAATCTACACATTTAGCAACTAGATTGGCCTATTTTTTTTTTTACACTTTTCCATTTCTGGGTCATGAGTTGAAGCCTATCTCAGCAACTCTGGGCCCGAAGGCGTGACACACTGGATTGGTGAAAACCAATCCCAAAAAAGGACACAATCACATTTTTTGGACATTTTCCCAGACTCCAATTCTCCTGTTCGTTTTTGTACTGTGGGAGGAAACCGGAGACCCTGAGGAAACCAACACAAACTAGCAAGCTCCACACAGAAAGAGCTGGGAATGGTTCTTTCTTAACAGCAATACCAATAATACACACAGCGTTGTCACACACTCAGCCACTCCCACAAACTGCTACATGAGTTAGCTTAGCATTAGCATGTTAGCTCCGTTAGCTAAAAAAATTGCACCACTGTATATTTAAAAAAAAAAATCCTTCAAACTGTGGTTTCTATTCAATAGATGAAACATTGATTGGGTTATGAAAACTGCATTCAATGTTGTTACCACAGTTAACTACATTAGCTGCACGCTAGGTTTTAGGATCATGTTTGGCAGATCTCAGAAGGCCGTAGAAGCTCACTTTCCAATCCGCAGGACAATAAAAACCGCTTTAAAAATGAAAAGGCGGCATTGTTAAATATGTAAAGGCGACAACTGGGTAGGTTTACCATTCCTGTTCTTGTAATTGGTCTCGGCACATTTGTAGCGGGATTGAGGACTGGAGGCGCCGTGCGACTCCAACACGCTTCTTTTTCTGTTCCCTTTGCTCTCACAGACAAGCGAATGAGGAGGGACGCGGGGGGTCTCGGCTAATGCGCATGCATTATTCAGAAAACAAAGCATATCACAGTTGGTGAACTCTTGTACGGAAGAAAGCTGCTCGCGTTTGACAAAGCAAAGTGAAGTGTGTATCTGTCCCGGTTTGTGTAGACGTGTCGTGTCTGTTGCGTCCCGCATCACTGTCTTCATGCCGAAACTGTGACCTTCATGTGGAAAGCGGGATAACACAATTAAAGCGAGCAACAAGGCAAGAAGAACAGCGTATCACACGTAGCGGCATCAGGCGTTTACTGGCGGCGCTGGGGAGCGTTAAATCAATGATGGAGATGCGTCAGACACCAGTAAGACATGATGCCACCGCAAAATGCAACTGGCAAGAAAACTGCACCAAGCAAGACAATTGAGTTCCCTTATTTGCGCATGCATTGTGTGTGTGTGTGTTTTAAGTTGAGTATGTTTGTTGTGTTAAATGATTTGTGTGTGTGTGTGTGTGTGAGATTTGTTGTAGTCATACTATAGTCTTTAATGAGGATGCACTGTATTACCAATATAGATATGTATTGTATATTCAAAAATAAAATATATATATGTCAATCTATCTATTCTTTCATCCATGTTTCTCTCTCTCTCTACCCCTTTTGTCTTTGTGTCTGACCTACACAAACTCTCTCTCTCTCTATTCGCTCTCTCTAATTGTCTTAATGTGGCTCTCTTACTCTATCTCTTTACCACTCCATTTGTTAACACTCTCTCTCTCTCTCTCTCTCTCTCTCTCTCTCTCTCTCTCTCTCTCTCTCTCTCCTCTGTCTCCTTTCTCTTTGTCCTTCACTCTGTCTCCCACCCTTCATTTGTATTCCCTCTCTTGGCCCCCCCACTTTATTTTTTCCTTCCATTTTCCTCATTCTCTCTCTCCTTTCTCTTTGTGTCCCATGCTCTCTCATCCCTTTATCCACCTTTTCTGTACCTTTCTTTCTTCCATTTTTCATTTTTTCTCCATTGTCCTCTTATTTTTGTTTCTCTATATTTCAAATTTATTTACTTCCAACATTCTCTTTATTCCATCTCTCTCTCCATCCCGCTCCCTTTCATCCACTGTCTCTCTCCTTTTCCCCTTCTGTCATGCTCACCCTCTCTCTCGCTCTCTTTCTCTCTCTCTCTCTCGCTACTTTCCTTCCCTCACTCTCTTTCCCTTCATTTTTGTGTCTCTCAATTCTCTTTATTCCATCCCTCCAACACACCACCCCGCTCTCTTTCTTATTATTCTTCTCATTATCCTCTTATCATTTTTCTGTTGCTCTCTTTCTTTTTTCTGTTCATCTTCTGTTCTTTATCATTAAGAACATCATCCCTTTATCCCCTTCTCTTGACCTCTCTTTTTTCCACCCGCTTTCTGTATTTCTCTTTTTTTTTCTGTCTCTCTCTTTCTCCACCCTCATTTATTCCCTCTGGTCTTTCTCCCTTTAGTCTTTCTCATCTACTGTCTTGGGACCCCCCCCATTCTCCATCCCACAAATGCTACTCCGCATTAAATCAGAGGACAGCGCATGAACACAGATGCATGTGGAGAACCAGGATGGGGTGGGGGGGTGACAAACGCTTACAGATCTTTCCCTTTGGAGAAGGACTCCACTGCTGTCTGCACACTGTGTGGAGAGGGAGACGCAGTCAGAGCAGAGAAAAGCTCCAGGTACCAACATCACATGAATATCAATTTCTTAAATAAGTCTGGTGGAGAGGATGAAAGTCTGATACAGCGGCGTCTGGGGAGCCAGGCATTATTGAACCATTTAAAATAGCAAAGAGCAGCATTGGTTGTTGCGCTGTGGGAAAATCTTTTCACAGTTCACACCTCACATTTTTAATCACTTTTAAATGTAAAAAAAAAAGTTTCTAGCAGCTCTGGAAAGTTAAAAAAAAAAAAAAAAAAAAAGTACTAGTTTAAAGTACTAAAACTATAACTCCCTTTATACACCCACACAATAAATTTTCTAGCCACTTTTCAAAACTACCCGGTTCAATTGATTGGTACCACAAATTTCTAATCTGTCAATCACAAAGCAGCAAAATTCCCTGGATTAAAAACATGAAAGTATTTATCCACAATATGGACTGGTTCCTGTTACTCTAACATCTTCCAAAGTGACCGGATCTCAATCCGTCAGAGCACCTTTGGTATTTGGTAGAATGGAAGATTTGTATTATGTTTTTTATCGTATTTATAATATCAAGTTTTGTACCATGACGAATCATCTTCACACACTTGATACACTGAGAAGCTTAAAAGTGTCATCCACTTTTGAAAAGAACTGCCTGTACAAAATCATTCTATAATTGTATGTATTTATACAGTAAACATATTTATGTGCATAAATTAGAGGTGCGCATAGATACATTTTTAATCTACATTAATCTCCATGTACCGCATTGTTTAAGGAATGTATATTTGAAAACTGGTCTCATATAATGTAAAAATGTAAAAAAAAATATTAAACCCAATTAAAAATGAACTTTCCTCTATGGAAGGAAAGGTTAAGCGTGTCAGTCATGATACCTTTCATCATCACTTTCATCACTGGACTCCACCTCCTCCAGGGCAGCCTGCAGACCCACGATACGGCTGATCAGCGTCTCCAGATCGGCTTGTAATGTCTGTCGGACGGCACTGAGCTCCTCCACTTGCATCTCCTGGGGTGAAAACGCCATCAGAAACTTTGAGAAACCCTTTCAACTGTTTAATAGCAAAATATGAAACCAGACATTTATGTTTAGAGAGTTTTCTTTTCCTAGCCATTGGTTCCTATGTGCTTACTCACTGGTCAGGTCATTATGTGTCTTTTAGAAATAGAACATCAATATCAAGTCGACTTTTTTAACAGTTTTGTTAATAATATAACATAAAAGAAGCATGAAGGCCTGAGCCGAACCACTATCTCCAACATCAGAAGAGCGAGTTTGAAACAGGATACGCGGCGGTATTGATCGCACACTCGTGTTTGTAGCATAATTCGATAACGAGTTTTCGAGAGCCAGTGGAGCGACTGATTAAACGATTCATTTTCCCCCTTCTTCCCCGTTCCCGAGTCTCCGGGACGAGCCGCCACTGTGTCTATGATTAATTCCCATTGTCTCCTCAAGGTTATTGATACAACAAATCCCTTCCTCTCCTCTCCTCTCATCTCCATGACAACCACACCTTCACCGCCGCACCCTCCCTTTCATAAGCAGTAACCCGGAGAGCATCTATGAGCTTCTCTTTATGGCTGAGTACAGTGTTCCTGTGAATATTCAGCGCTCCGGATCCTTCTGGAATCTGGGCCGGCGGGTCAAACCGAATCACATTCCGACAGGTGCCCGCTAGAAACGATGACTATCTGCCGACGCTGTATTCTCACAGGAAATCATGTGCCAGGCTCGTGGGCGGCCGCCGCCGAGAAATCGGGGCTGTAGATACGCATAGATTATTCCTGCGGACGTTCGGTCAACCCAGTTTTCACAGGAACGCCACAATTCCCTCCTCAGATTCCTGCTGTATATTTAATGAAGGATTGAATATGAATGTAGCTCACATGACATAAGAGTTTCAGAACGGCGATTTGTGCTTTTATTGAGCTGAACGCTGCAGAGGAAGGTTCTTTCTGTTATATCTTCTTGCATTTTTCACCACTGTGTCTCGGAGAAGGATCTAACAGGTCTTCAGAAAAAAAAAACTGATAAGTTTGACTAGGTCTTGATAAAAAAAAAAGCATGTTTCCTTAATCCTAATTGTATAATAAACATGTTCCATCCATTCATACTTTTTCTGGTTCACTGGGAGATGCCAATCACAAACACTCTGGGGCGAAAATAGGACACGCCCTGGATTTGTGGACGACCAATCACAAAGCGGGACACTCACATTCACACTCTCACTCATGGGAAAACGTATGTTACTCTCCTGAATGCTTCTAGACTGTGAACATAGAACATGGAGAACATCTATACAAATTATACCATTATAATATAATATATTATTATATACATACTGTATATGTTTTTATATATGTATACCTCACACTGAAAAGTGCAAAACAAAGTGTATTAATATATGTATTTATACGGAAACTATTGCTTATTTTTAATTAGCATCAACTCGATTTGCATTGTTGATCAACTGTCTGTCTGTATAATTTCTAGCTATATGTCTGTCTGTCTGTCTGTCTGTCTCCACATAGGACTTCATGTCTATTTGTCCTTCCACTTTCTTTCGGTTTGTCTGTCTGTCTGTGTTCCATCCATCCATCTATTTATATGGCTGTCCATCTTGCGGTCTGTCTATACATCCATCCATCCATCCACATGTCTTATACAAATAACAAAATAAAATGGTCAAAGCAGAGGATATAAGCATGTACAACACTAGTTTGAGCTCTGGTTGGATTGAGAAGATGTGCTAGTCACCAGATCGATGCGTCTGCGGCTGCTCTCCTGCTCTCTCACGCTCAGGTCCTCCATCTCCAGCCTCATGTCGGCCAGTCTCTGCTGATAGTAGCGAGAGTTCTCCTTCTCCCTGGCTTCCGCCTGGGCCGCCTGCTCCAGCTCCTCACCCAGCCGGACCACGCTGTCCCTCAGACGCAGGACTAGAACCTGCCAGGCACAAACTCGGATCACGGAGCGAGTCGGGCTGAAGGTTGAGCTGCGGTTCTGGACTGACCTCGAATCGCTTGACCTGTCCTCTCTGGAACTCCAGCTTGTTCTCCAGATCACAGATACGAGCCTCCTGCTTGCTCACGATGCTGCGGGCCACCGTAGAAGACTCCAGGAACTGCACGCGGGCAACACTGGTCTGCAGCTGAAACAGCACATCAAGTCAAGCGTCTGGCTGGAGATCAACCAACTGTCTGTTATGTCTGTCTGTCTGTCTATCTATCTGTCCATACATCCATCTGTTCATCCATTTTTTATCTGTATGTTCATCTACCTGTAAGTTGCTCATGTTCATCCATTCCATCCATCTCTCAATTTACCCGTCCGTCATATTACCTCTATCTATCTATCTATCTATCTATCTATCTATCTATCTATCTATCTATCTATCTATCTATCTATCTATCTATCTATCTATCTATCTATCTATCTATCTATCTATCCATCTTTTTCAATTCTTTTTTGTCCATCTATCTGTCTCTAAGTCTGTTCATTTATCCATCAACAATTCATCAATATTAAAGTCTTAATTTATTATAATAAAAATAATATTTTCCGTCTGTCTTTTTTTCCCAATCGGTCTGTCTTTCTAACTACATTTCAATGTATTCATTCATCCACCAACTGTTTATCTATTCAGTCCTTTCTAATGATAACCATTTCTTCTCCATTCATCAACAATATTTTGTCCAAAAGAATGCTGCGTCTTGATTATAAAATAATTATGTGTTTTGTTTCTGCGTTTGTTAAAAAGGTTTGACCCAAAATCCCCAACAAAACCTATTACGGTAATAGTCAGAACTGTCAGTTAAGTGGTTTTTTTTTTTTAATTTACGTTGGTTTAATGACAAAGTGACACTATAGAACCAAAAGACAGCTACAATCGTAACTACAAGTGAAACATGAAGTGATTTGTTCAGTCCAGTACAGAGAGAGCGGTGGGCTCACCTCGCCTTGCAGGGTCCGTCTCTGTTTCTTCAGCTCCTCCAGTTCAGCCTGGAGCTCTCGGATCTGAGAGATGTCACTGGAAGACTGAACACAAACCCAGCTTTACATCTCCAGATCTTTAACACAGCTTGTCTGTCAGTCTGGGTTAAATACATTGGTCCCTCGCTATAACACGCTTGACCTTTTACCGTTAGAAAAAAAAACATTGTATTTTTTTTATTTGCTCGATTTTTACAGCACAGTTTATCGAAATTTATAAATTAATATTCATCTATTTATCTAAATTATAATTTATATTTTAGATTAATAAAAGCATTTTAGATCAAATTTTGAATTTTTTTTTATATTTTGATTTCTGAAACAAATCTTTGGGCCTGAAAACCCGTTGTGATCTTTCCTTGTTTTTCAACAAAAACTTTAAAAGTGTATGACATCTAGCTGGACCGACACGTATATGTTCTTCAGTCACTTCAGGAGCTTGAAGAATAAACCGAAATGAACTTTGCAAGAAAAAAACCCCTCCAAATAGCAAAAGTTGTTGGTCACTTTCTTAGCGGGTTCAGTATGTTTTAACCCCCAATGACCTCAAGTTCAAGTCCCAGAGCCAATTTGAGCATAAATGCGAGACCACCTCATGGCCTCTTTAATCTGAGAGATATCTACCTGAGCTATGAGGGCTTTGTGTTTGAGCATGAGCTCATTCAGGTCCTCCTGGTCTTCCTCCAGCCTCTTCATCAGGTCAGTCCGCTCATGGTTGAGCTGGTTTAGCTGCTCATCCGCCTGGGACGGCAAGCAGAGCGATGAGGTATCTCTCACAGCTTCCACAGAAGCTCTCACCATGCTCTTCTGCTTGCAGATGCTCTCCAGCTCCACCTGAGCGTTCTCCAGTTCTGCACTGACCGTCTTCTGTTCGCGTTCAGCCTCAGACCGCCGGGCTTCGCTCTCCTCCAGCTGAAGCAGACACACACAGCAGAGCATGAGATTCATAATAATAATAAAAAAGTTAGCATGAAACATCCTGGTAAGCTGCGAAAATCATGTAGGAATCACGAAGGTACAGGTCTAAAGCCGTCATGTCTGCTATCTGTGTGCTGCTGTGGTGATGAAGGGATGGCAGTGCCACCTGGCAGCGCAGCCTCTCCAGCTGGTCCTTGGCACCCGGGTCGTGACCCTGCCCGGGCGGCTCCACTGTGGACAGCAGCAGCTGGGCATCACTGAGCAGGGCGTGTGTGCGCTTCAGATCTCGCCTCAGACGCTTCTCCACGTCAAAGTCTCGGTGGCCAACCTGAGAGAAGAACAGACACAGAATGAGTGAGAGTGAGAGAGGAGAGAAAGATAGAGTGAATGACAGAGAAAGTGATAGAGTGAGTGATAAAGAAAGTGAGAGTGAGAGAGAGAGTGTGTGTGTGTGTGTGTGTGTGTGTGTGTGTGTGTGAGTAATGATTGAAAGACATAAGAGACAAAAGAATGTAAATAAAGGAATAAAGAAAAGATATATAATAATGCCAAGTATATACGTATATTGTAAAGCGAGGGAGACAATAAAAAAAGACCTACAGCAGGATAGGCAGAACGACAGACAGAAAGTGAAGAAGAGCAATAAAAAGACAAAAGAATATAAGAAAAAAGTGAGGGATCCAGAGCAGGTGAGGGTCAAGGTGATTAAATAAAACTAGAACAACAAAAAAGAGAAGGATGAAAATAAAAAAACGAACAGAGGAAAAATAGTGCAGAAATAGATTACAAAAAAAAAAAAACAGAAAAAAAAGACGAGATAGAGCAAAGTGAAACAAGGAAATTAAAAAAAATAGGTAAAAATGAGAGTTAGGGAGGGAGGAAAGAAAGAAACCAGGTCGTGGACAACAGATCATTTACATTTTGAAGCAAAGATTCACATCTGTGTGTGTGTGTGTGTGAGCTGTTTAGTTTGACCAATAGGAGTCACTTCATTCAGCAACAGGAAGTGACAGGAAGGACGTTCAGGCCAAATCAGGGAAGGACCTCAGAAAAACCATGATCCTTTTCGATCTTCAAAATTTCTGACTGCAAACATATTTTAATCTCATATCTTCTGTACAATAAAGAACACGAGAGGAGAGGAGAGAGTGAGGCCAGAGCTCAGCGTCTTTCATCACAGCAGACGGCTTTATAGATTCCCACAAGTCCTGACGTGATAATAACTCTGGGTCTTTAGGGTCACGGAGCCAATAACATCAGCTTTGGGCCTGAGGCGGGACCGACACCCTGGATTGGAAGGCCAACCAATCAGAGAGCAGGACACACCCACATACACACTCTCACTCACACTGAATTTTCCAGACTCTAATTCTGCTGCATGCTTCTGAACTGTGTGAGAAAACAGAGACCTGGAGAAAACCCATGCAAGCTTTGCTAAGCTCATAATAAGTATTAAACAGACAAAATTGTCCTTGATCAAATATTTGAATAAAAGTGTGTGCGCGTGTGTGTGTGTGCAATACCTGTTCACACAAGGTGGCGATCAGTCCTTCTAACTCGTGCTTCTCATGAACCACCATCTGCTTCTCCTCATATTCCTGTTCCAGTTGCATCTCCAGCTGTCGCAGCTTCACACACACACACACATACACACAGCTCAGCCCGTGAGAACTGAGGTTGGACAGTAGAGTCTGGGTCTCTCACCCGCCTCTGTGAGGACTTCTGCACGTCCTCCAGCTCCTCGTCCTTGTCTTCCAGCTCTTTCTGATGGATCTGCTTCATCCTCTCCATCTCCATCTCGAAGCGCAGGTGCACCTGATATGAAGAGAGATGTCAGTTTCATAATACTGTATTGGCAAACTTTAATATAGATGTTTAAAATTATTTTAGGGGCCGAAATGTCAGAAAAGAAATCATCCGTCTGATGCTTTTTCCTATCAGTGTGACGTCTGCAGTGACGGCAATAATGTTTTTTTTAAAAAATGGTTTAAACTGTATGTATGTGCTGGAAAGTTTAGTCTGCAAATTTTGAAAACTAAGATTTATTTTTCTAAATGTGATCTTCAGAAATTGCAAATTATTTAAATACGTGTACAATCATCGCCTGATTCCAGTCCCTACAGGATTAAGTTTAAGTACCCTATCAAATGAAAACTAATTGTGATCTGAAGGAATAAAATATTTCCTATGTAGTGACCACTAGGTGGCAGTAAATCATGATCTTTGACACTCTATCACACCTTGACAGGACATCTCACCATAATGTAGTCTCTCACGACCCCGTCCCAGCGCTACAAACTAGCCTTACAGCGATATGTAAAAGCGTTATGCTAGCGTCCTTATGGGGACACGACCTCATGAACCCGTACCTGCTCCTGCTGCTTGACTTTGGTGCTCATGTGGCCGATCTCCTCTGAACGCTCCTTGTCTCTGGCCTCGAGCTCACGGAGCTGCTTCTTCAGCTCGGGGGCGGAGTCAGAGGTCAAGTGCAGAGGTCCCCGCAAGTCACGAATCTGAGCACGCAGCTCGTCCTCGTGCTGCTGCAGGTGTGAAACCTCCACCTGACTCTCCTAGGCCACCATGTTGGAAATAAAGGATGGAACACGGTCACCGACATGTGAGGATAAACACGGGCCACTTGCAAAAACAGCAACGACCCCGGGAAGTTAACGCCACTCGACAGCCTGAACTTTACTTCCTGTGCTGGAGACCTTCAGAGGACAGACGGGCCTCACGTGCACAGCGGCAGATGGCGAATGATCGGCGTTCGACCTTGGGATGTACCTTTAGAGTATTGCGAAGGGTGAAGATCTCGGCTCCGAGGGCTGTGCTCTCCTGGATGGATCTCTCCTTCTGTTCTCGCTCATTTTCAGCTTGTTCCAGAGCCTGGGTCAGCTCGCTGTCAAACCTGTGGACACACAAGGGAGTGTTGAAATCGCATATTTTAGCGCCGTGAATACTGAGATCCTGTATGGAAATCAGACAGACCTTCTCTGTTTCCTGTCCAGCTCATGGGCGCGGCCCTGAAGGCTGTCCGTCAGCACATGGGCGTCCTGAAGGTCAGAGGTCAAACGCCGACAGTGACGCTTTAACTCTGTAACAGTGCGCTTGGATTGATCTAGCTGGGACTGCAGTTCCTGGACCTGCCACACGGGGGAGACAAACAGGCCAAGCTGTATGATTCATATTAACATTGACACACACATGCGCACAGATGTAAGATGTGGCAAGTTGAGGCTTAATGAATTAAATTAAAAAATTATATTTTTTATTAAATTCCAAAAAATCTACGTTTAATACTGTAGTGTTTTTTGGTGGTTTGGAATAAAAGTCTCTAAGACTCATTTACAATTTAAATGTTTCTCCAATAAACATTTAGGAGACGAGAAGCTGCAGAAAAGAGAATGAACGCTGAAAGATGAGCAATGTTCAAAGTCAAAGAAAAACAGCAAAAGAAAATATGTACATATTTATAATACTATATGTATATCAAGAATTTAAAAAACAATAACGCTTAAAATTATAAAAGTTGAGAAAATGAGCAGATGAATCGAGAACATGTGTTTGTAATAGTAATAATAATAATAATAATAATGATGATGATAATAATATGTAATAAAAATTATGAAAATAATTATATCAATTAATAATAAGTTCCTTGACTCTGTCACAATTTAGCAAAGATTCTGATTAGAGCAGGAAAAAAAGATCTGCAGAATCTCTCCTTCAGACAACAGAGGATTTTTCTGTCTCTCAAGCTAGTCCAGTGTCCAGCAGAGGGCGATACACACAGTCCAGTATAGCAGTCCACACAGCCCCAACAAACCGTAAAATCAAAGCGAGACACAGAGTTCTAGCCCAATCATTTATAAAGATGTAGTTGCTCACAAAAATCCTCCATCTAAATGTCCATTTCCGGTATATTCACCGTTGAGGGACAGTAGATCGGTCACAGAACAGTGCTGGGTCTGAAGTCTGCTTATGAGAGTAAAAAAAAAAAACGGACCTGAAACAGTGCCCTGGGGTGAACCCCTAAAATAGACATGCTCGTTCATGAATGAACCAGGCAAAATGAAAGAAAGCATTCATAAAAGACTACTGGCAGAATAACTGGGGAGAGTCGTGTACTGTAAACTTAGCAATTAAAGTCAAATCAACAAGTGAAAAACATTTTTGGTCAGTTCAAAAGAACAAAACTATTTTCTTTAGTTTCTGTTTGAAATCGTTCAGTGCTGATTTAGAAACGGTGTAATATACCTTTGCATCCAGCTGCTGACGGGCTTCTTTCTCACTCTCCAGTCTTTCTTCTGTCTGTCGCAGACGTTTGCGCAGAAACTCCACCTCCGTCTGCGCACACTCCAGCTGCAGCTGCAGCTCACTTTCTGCACACACACACACACACACACACACACACACACACACACATGCGCACCGTCATTTCCACTGACATCTTGGACAGTGAGGCTCAGAGAGAAGCTCGTCTTACCTGTCGCCACTCCGCTGAGAGCTTCCTTATTCTTCACTTTCTGTCGTTCCTCTTCTAACTGTCTTTCAGTGGAGTCCAGAGACACTTTCGCCTGATCAACACGACTCTGAACGAGAGCAAACGCTCATGAGACTAAACCAGAAGACCAATAAATCACGGACAGACAGATAGACAGGTGAACCAAAATACAGACAGGTAGGTAAGTGAATGGAACGATAGATATAGATATGATTTAGGGGGGTTTCGACCCAGGACGTTTGTCCCCCGGGGCTTTGGACCCCGACGATTGATCCTTAGGACTATTGGACACTAGGATGGTTAGACCCGGGACAATTAGACCCGAGTTTCAAAAATTGACAAGCTCATGAGTAAATTTGAAACAGAAAAAATGTGTTAATATATCTCTTGTTGTTTGGACTGTTCTTTAGCATGCTTTGTGTATTTCACCACACGCTCATGGGATAAACAAGTATCGGCAATTTGGAAAGCTGTTTAAGCAAAGCGGCTGCGCGCCCTGCATGAACTGAAGCCGCGGGCCGATCAGGACCGATTCCGTGCGATCCCGTGGATGAAAATCGTCGCAAAAACGAACTTCGATCCGAATGGGTTTTTACTCACGCCTGTCAAATTTCTAGCTCGCACGGGCATGAAGATATAAATTTTAATAAGCCGCGGCGCCGGTCAATCCACCGTTATAAGTGCTTCTTTGCGGGACAAAGGCGCTCGAATCGGGGCAAAGTTATGCTTCTTCGCTGGAGTAAATGCAAAGGAGCCGCCTCCCAAATGTCTAGCTCACACGGCCGAAGATATGATTCTTAATAAGCCGCGTGACGAAACTCGGGTCTAACCATCCGAGTGTCCAATCGTCCTAAGGATCAATCGTCCTATGGATCAATCGTCCGGGTCGAAAAGTCTGGTCACCGTAGAGATTAAGACTAAGAGATAAAAGGCAGACAGACAGAGAGAAGAAAGGATAGACAGACAGACAGGCAGATGAGTAGATAAGTTAATACATTTTAAAACAGACAGAGAAAACTTAGACATGTGCACAGAGAAGCAGACAAGTAGAAGAATGTAAGGATGATGGATGGATGTACAGACAGACAGATGACTGACAGTCGGCAGACTGACAGACAATCAAGCAAATAAACAGACAACCAGATAAACAGAACAGGTGGACAGGCAGACCACTAAAAGAATGGACAGACAGACAGATGGATAGATGAGTGCGATGATGGATGGATGCACAGACAGACCGATAATGGACAGGTTATAAATCAACAGAATAAAGATAAACACGGACCACCAACAGGGAGATAAACAAATACAGGCAGACAGACAGTTTTAGACGTTTAAAGCAGGTCACATGACCTCACAGGCCGCGCTCAGAAGCAGAAGATGGAGGGATGTACCTGTAGCTCTTTGTTCTCTCTGCTCAGGCGCAACCTTTCTGTTCGCTCCAGGTCTAGAGCTTGACTCATGGCTTCCCCCCGAAACCTCTCATCACTTAGCTCAGAGACCACCGCCGTCACCTACACACACACACACACACTCTCCATCAACATCCAGCGCTAAAAGATCATTTATCATCAGCGTCATCAGACGGGTGGTTTGATTCTGACGTGATTTCATAACCACATTCCATCCATCAGAGTCAACGAGGGTCTTACACACACACACACGCGCACACACACACATGCACACACACACCCGGGTCTCCAGGTGGTCCGCTGTCTGGCGCAGCTCGTTTCTTTCCTTTTCCGACTTCTCCAGGCGTCTCCTCAGAGCAGCGATCTCATCCTGAACAACAGCCACACCGTTATCAAGGTGTTATACGAGTCCATCATACAGAACAAAAGATTCAAACAGATGGAGAGATACAGAGAAACAATGACCGTGTGATTAGACGGACAGAACTGAAATTAAGGGATAGATGAATGAAGCAGATAGAAAAATCATAAGTAGAAGCCTTAGCAGAATTTAATATAATAGTCAGATGGATTCACAGATAGATAGATAGATAGATATATAGATAGATAGATAGATAGATAGATAGATAGACAGATAGACAGATAGATAGATAGATAGATAGATAGATAGATAGATAGATAGATAGATAGATGGACAGACGGACAGACGGATAGATAGATAGATAGATATATTAAACAGAAAGTAGGACAGACAATAATAAGATAAAAGGATAGTTGGAAAAAAAGCACACAAATGTCTCAGATTGAATATCAGTTGTGACATCTCAACAGTGCAGCACCTCCTTCGACCTGATCCTCTGGTCATCCATGTTGACGTCCAGCAGGGGGCGCAAGCGGCACAGCAGCTTCCACCAGCACCAGCCAGACACGGCAGTGAGAACCCGCACATTTCTCTGAACGCAGCTCACCGCCATCTGCTGAACCTGATCCCAGACCAGCGCACGGTTAGGACGCAGCTGTCTTACCCTCCAGTCTTTCTCTTATATGATGCAGAAACAACGTGATTTCATTCAGTCACAAGATCTGAGACTCGCATCAGAGCATCTGCTCTCAGATCTGTGTGTCAGCTGATGGAGACGAGGACAAGGAGAACATCACCTTCATGCGGCGGTATTTCTGGCGCCCCAGGTGACCCAGACAAGACGCTTGGAGCTGCACCAGCCATCCGCTCACTAACCGATCCCTCTGCTGATCCAGAGACCTCAGAACACCACGCTTCAGAAACACCTTCAGAACACACACACACGCCGTGAAACAAAACCAGCACTTGTGGGAGGAATATAATAGATCACTATCTGCTTCACTGAGCCAGAGATCTTCAAGTCTCACCCTGCTTGCTCCCAAAACAATGCTTTTCTTGTCCAGATCCAGATCAATCAGGAGCTCCTCTACGGCCTGACACCCAGAGAAGAAAAAGCAGAAATAACAGAGTCACGTTGGACCATCAGCCATTCAATCCGTGAGGGACGCTGAAGATAAAACCAGCCCTTCCACCAATATGTTCATAAGCTGAGATTTAAACGAATAATTTTGTTTGCACCATTAAGCACAAATGACATTTTAATGACTCTCCAGACCTTCCGTTCATCTGGAGTAATGAAGACGGAACCATAGCGCTGCATTATGGGAGCAGACAGGGCCTGAAAGCGGCAGCGGAAGTCCGCCAGGGACATGTGATCAGGGTAGCCTGCAAGAGACAGAAGCAAGAGTGAGTCTTCAGAAACTGAAAAAGAGTCTCGTGGAGACAATGTTATTCTAGTAGAGAGAACAAGAGTCTAGCGGAGACTATTTAAGTGTAGCAGAGACAACATTAGTCTAGTAGGGACAGCATTACAGCGGAGACAGGATGAGTCTAGAGGAGACCAGATGAGTCTAATGGACACCGATTGAGTCTGGTAGAGACTAGATGAGTCTGGTAGAGACTAGATGAGTCTAGCGAAAACTAGATCAGACTAGTGGAGATGAGAAGAGTCTGGCGGAGACAGGATGGGTCTAGTGGAGACAGAATGAGTCTAGTAGAGACCACATGAGTCTAGCAGAAACATCATAATGATAGTAAAGAAAACATGAGATTAGCAAATACAGCATGAGTCCAGTTAGTAGATACAACATGTGTCGGTTGGAGTCACCATGAGTCTAGCGGGGAAAACAGGAACAAAATGATTCTAGTTGAGACAAAACTATTCTAGCTCAGACAGCATGAGTAGAGACAACAAGAAGAGGCAACATGAGTCTAAGTCTAGTAGAGACAGCATTGCAACATGAGTTTAATTGAGACAAAATGAGCCGTAGCTGAGACAACATGAGTCAATGTGGAGATAACGAGATTAGGCAATTTGAGTCTAATAGAGTTAATAACAAAATGAGTCTTAAAATGAGTCTTAAAGAGTCAACCTGAGTCTAGTGGAGAGCAAATTAATCTACGTAGTGGAGACAACATGACTACCAGAGACGGCAGTAGTCTAGAAGAGACAACAGGAAGAGGCAAGTGTGAGGTTAGTACAGACAAAACGAGCCTAGCGGAGACAACATCAGAGTGCTGTAATTGACGTAATCTGGACAACAGGACAGTGAATTTTGGGAATAAGCAGATGTGTGTTCCAGAGACCTGTTCGGTACAGCTGCAGCGCCGGCAGCAGGTGTGTGGAGTGAAGCTGTACACGCAGTGATGGAACATCAAAGACACAACCATCTGTCTTAGCACTCAAACACTGCAGGAAGGCCGGTCGCGCTCGCCGAATCAGATTCACCAGAGCGTCCTGGAAAAGAGTGAGGCGGATGTGCGGAGAAGACCTCACGAGGGCTGAATGCTCGGTTTGACTTCTCACCGCCTGCAACTTGATGGAGATGCAGTAGGAATGTCTCCTGAGAGCCGCCATCCCACCACTTAGAGTCTTCCGGACCAAGCCGCTCCTCTCAAGCGAGCGCTGGGAACCTCCCTCCATGCCACCCAGACCACGACAGAGAGGCGGCACAGAAGCCCGGGGACCGAATAAGGCCTTCACTGCTCCGCTAAGGAGAGACACAAGTTATTAATAACAGAAAAATAGAATTGTTCAGTAGTTTGTGACAGCGTTTAAAATTGTACGATTAAAATATGGTCAAACAACCAACACCATCCCCTTTGTGCCATTAGCATTAGCGGTTAGCACTGGCGATTTTATTTTATTACCCCACATATATCAATGTGAGCTCACACACCTAAAGAACACTTTTATTGGGGAAAAAACATAGTACAATAGTGTACAGACTTATTTCAGTGACCAATAGGACATTAAGCTAATTTTAGCACACTACGCTAAACACCCTAAAATAAGGCAATTGTTTGAATAGTTTTGATGGTCTGCAGATCTTACTGTGAGGAGTTCTGGAGCAGAGAACCAGCGTTGAGAGCAGACGGGTTGTTCTGGACCTGACTGAACCAGCCAGAGAGATCATAGCGGACTGGATCGGAACCCATCAGATGAGCGACCTCACACTGCAGAGGCTGCTCGCACTGACGGACTGGGAAATATAGAAATTGCAGATGTCCACTCTGAACAGTGATTGGTGATTTCCGGCCAGATAAAGGCAGCGTTACCTGTACCATCGAAGTACTGACACACTCTCTCCAGAACCGTGCTTTCTGTGGAACCAGGAGTGACCATCTCTTCATCCAGAACCCACAGGAGACCCCGAGATTCACACTCTGGGCCTCGCACCTGAAGACCAGGCTGGTCCACAGCACACACGACCTCTGACGGACTCTTCTCAGGAACTGCAAAATCTACTGGCACTTTTTCCTGTGAACAATCAATCAATCAAATTCTCTAGATAAATACAGTATATCCATTTATCAATACAATATATTAATCTACTTATTTTTCTGACTTCTTATTTCACTCCCATAATGTCTTAGACAATTATAAGTGTCTCTCCATCCACCCATCAAAAATCTGTTCCTCCATCCATCCACTCATCCATCCATATCACTGTCTGTCATTCTGTCCATGTATGTTACTTTGTACATATATCTGTCAACTTTAATGTAAAAATGAAAATTGTTTTATAATAAATAATAATTATCAATTCATACATAACCATTAAAATTATATTTCAAGAAAATGTAGAAATATTAACATAATACATAGTAAATATGCAACATGCAATAGTGCTACATGTTTGTAGCAAAACAATACATAAATAATTTTACTAATAATTGTTCATTTACTGCAGAAAATATATTACAAATTAAAAATATGTAGAAAAAATATTTATATGATATATAAGTAAAACACACAGTTGCTGTGTAGTTGGGAGAGGGAGCAGTACCAGTGAGTAGCGGTCCAGGGTGTGAGTGAAGGTGTGAGTGAAGTGGAGCTCCAGCAGTCGCTCCTGCAGGTAATTATGGCAGAGCTCAGAGAAGCCAGCGGCCCGGTCCTCACCGCCGTGTCTGGGGTTCCTCAGGCCTGGAGTGTCCACCACCATCACAGAAGCCAGCGTCAGCTGCTGGGAGCGCAGCGCTCTGGAGACACACACCAGTCACGCCAGTCAGACCAGCAGACATCAGCACACGCTTCACCAGCTTCACCTGTTCATGAGAGACACCACCGCGGTGAAGAGCTCCTCGTACAGGCCGGCCGCCATCCCCTCAACACACTGAGCAGCACTGAGCTTCGGCCCTGGAACACACACACCTCAGCGCTTACACTCACTTCATCACTTCATTATATTCAAGATAATGCTAACGGAACAACAATCAAACAATTTGCAAGATTAACCCTGTGAATTTTTTTTTATTTTTATTAATATTTTTTAGGTAAAATGTAAAAAATGTAATACTTATGGAGGAAAGTATTGTTGAGAAAAAAAAAACTTGTTTTTATGGGTAGTTATTTTTAACTATATTGTATATTAATAAACGTATATATACATACAGTATATGTTTTTATATACATGTTAATATGTGTGTGTACATATTCAGTTTGGGTGCTTGCTTTTCACAAACACAAATGATTATATTAACATTAATGTTGATTTAATCGTTATTGTTAGTTTAAATGCTTTTTTTCCTCATAAGATTTATTTTTCTAACAAGTTCAAAACACTTTTCTTGACATTTGTGCTTGTGTACAAACATTTTGTCCAACAACTCAGAAGACTTCACGTAAATCAGTTGATGTCATAAAGTCATATACACAAACATAGACAATCACACACACACACACACACACACACACACACACACACACACACACACACACACACACACACACGCGCGCGCGCTTAAGAAATAACCTTTATGTAGTCTACTGTACAGTGTAATGTAATGTCAGAAAGGCACACAAAACACATTACACTAACCAATATTACCTAATTTAGAATATTATTTAAAATACTGTGTGTGTGTGTTTTGTGATTAGATAGGGTTTAACAGGCTGATGCTGCACTCTCACCCTCCTCCGGCTCCTCTGGGCAGCGCCGCTCTCTGACGCCCCCGGTGGCTCGCTGCAGTAACTGCCTGAGGTGATGCTTGAAGACGGCAGTGTGAAGCTCCTCCCCCTCACAGCCCAGGACGCCGCTGGCCGTCTGCGCGCTGTCAAAGCTCATGAACTGCTTGCGGCCCACTGGAGCAGCAGAGGACAGGTTTGTCTGAGGTGTTTCTCCTGATGCTTTGTGATCAGAGGTGTAGACCCGAGTTACCTTTGCATGTTCCCGCGACACCGAGATGATATATTCCTGCCAAAACATGCCAAATGGCTTTCTGCTCCTCGGCGGAGAAGGACAAAGCGTTCATGGCAGCCAGCAGCTTCCCGAAGCCCACCTCAGCTCTCTGCTTTTCATCCACCTTAGTGACGGACAGGAAGCAGCATTTACAATCAACAACATATTTCCATCATTCGTCTCAATCTAACCATCTCTGTTTGACACTTTCATCTTATTATCTGCATCCATTGTTCCATCTGTTTGTCATCTCCATCCACTCATTTATTTATTCATTAATATATATATATATATATATATATATATATATATATATATATCCATCCATCCATCCATCCATCCATCCACCCACCCATCCTTCCACCCATCGATCGATTCATCCATCTATTCTCTATCAATTTATCATACATTCTTTAAATGATCCTACTTCCACAGTTCAATCATCTATCTCCGTCCATCCATCTATCCCTCTGTTCATTACATTCATCAAATGTTTCAGTGTTGAGGAAACAAGAATAAAAAATGATATAAAGAAGCCACATTTAAAGATGTAGCCAAGCATTATTCATTGTATATTGATTTATTATGTGTTGCTTCACAGAACATGCTTCAAAGAGATTAAGAACGGCTGCTTCCTAAGAAAACCTGACTGCAAAAAATAATACAAACAAGATGGTTCCGGAACACAATTAGATTAGTTAGGAGCTATGATGGAAGATGATCTAAAAACAGCATCCAAACGGCTTCGAGAAGGCCACGAGTCTGTAAATCGTGATCATTCCTACCTTAGTAGGGCAAGTAATGCCAAAAGAGTTGTGTTCCTTCAGCTGGTGCAGCTGCAGCTCCGTCCTGCGGTGGGAAAACAGCGCAGTTACATGCAAATTCACGCGGAAATAGATCCGACCCCCGTCAAGATCTCTGGAGCTTTAGATTGAAGGAAAAGTTTTGAAAGGCCCTGTGCCAAGTACTCGTGCCTGTCTCTGAGGGGAAACCGGATCCGAAAACAAGCCTTTCCCGACCCAGCCATCGGGGCTTTAATGACGAGTGAGTGGGCTAATAACACCTCACTCTGTTCTGCTGGGAGAGAAGGCCGGAAGCCAGGAAGACGCCAGCAGCTAATGACAAAGCTCCAGAGATGGAACTGACCTCATGTTGGAGCCCAGGCCTGCGAGCATCTGGGAGAAAACCAGGAAGTTACTCTCTCCTTCTGGCCTCCGACACACTCGCCATTTCTCCAGGAGCATTGTCTGGAAGACAGATGGAGAGGGAAAGCATTAGCGAGCCAACCTGATGACCAGTTCAATATTGTATTATGTACTGGAACACAAATCAGGGGACTGTGCAACCATTTGTGAGATTAATAATGTGCTGTGATGTCATGATTTCATGAAGAAAAAGAGATTAGGGAAGTTTGTGCATGAGTTAATTACTGCTATCTGGATTATTCAGATGAACGGATGAAGTTGCTGCAGCACTGAGAGCAAATGATTCATATCCAAATGTAATACTTCCTTAGGACTTTTTAGACTGAAGAAGAGAGAAAAACCCAAGTCTTGTCTTCAGAAAATAAGGTATAAAACTGGTTAAATATGTAAATATAGATTAACATAGATTACAAGATAAAAATATAGATATAGGTAGATTACAAGATATAGATTACAAGATTAAAAAAACTTGAAATCAGGATCACTTTGTCACTTTTACAGAGGCAGATGTGAGATTTTTGGCTGTTTGCCAAATTTCTTATCTTGGGTTCTCCAGTTCAACATCATAGATTCAAAGTATTGAACAATGACTTACGATTAAACACATCAATGAAAAGTGATTCATATACTTCTTATCTATACAGAGATTTATTATACAGAAAAATGTATTATCAAAACGGGCAAAATCCAGTCACCTGAAGGTGTGCGGCCGCAGCGAGTCCAGCGTGGTTGAAATCCAGCGACAGCACCATGGCGAAGCGTGTGGAGGCTTCACTGTGGGACGAGCTGACACATCCGAACGATCGCAGGACGGTGAACACAGCCTGGAGACGCTCCACTGTTAGCAAGCACACAACCTTCCTTACTGTTGAGCTCCTCAGACGCCAAAGAGCAGAGCAAAACGTCGAGGGGTCACTCACAGGAGAGACTTCCACCCGCCGTGCCAGCCTGTTTGAGCAGCTCCTGGGAAAATGACTGACAGGAAGTGGTTTTCCCAGTGCCACTGCGACCCAGAGCCACCAGCGCCTGGTCCCGCCGCTGAGCCACCATGGACACGTAGACCCTCCTCACCAGAGCCTTCAGGGGGTCCGGAGCCTCCCAAGACTCCCAGCGTCTGGGCCGAAACCCCTAAGACAGGAAATATATGATATATGAGTAGAGATCTCCCCTGAAGAGTAGAGTCTTCAGTTTCCTCCCACAGTTCAGGAAACTCATCAACTGTATTTGTCCCACCATCCAATACTCTATTTAGTTGTCTGTCTCTCTATCTTTCTCTGTCTGTAAGTCTATCTGTTTGTACGCCCGTCCGTCCCTCAATCTATCCAACCATTCATCCAGGTGTCTGTCTGCCTGCCCATCCACTCATCAATCCATTCATCTATCAAACCATTTATCTATCCTTCCATCCATTCCTTAAATTAACTTAACTTATCATCCATCCAAAAACTGTTAATCTCATCCATTCCCCTAACAATTACTTAATTCATGTAGAGAAACAACCACCAGCCACTTTTCTATGTCCACCAATCCCACATTTGAACCATAAATCATCCACCCATTCTCCACCCAACCATCATCGTCCATTGGAGTTTGAAACACAGTCACAAATGTGACTGTACTAACATGAATGCTTTCGACATATCTCTCTCTCTCGAATCAACACATTTCAATTTTGATTATCCGCAGCATTGGTGGCGTCACAAACAGGATGAGTTGTTTTGTATTCATACAAAAATAACAAGAACTGAATCAACGACAATTGAGGCGTTAGATCGATGGGTTCAGACAGTAAATGAATGGAGAATTATATTACAGTAGCCTCTCGCTTACCTACACAAATTGAACTTGTGAGGTCGGTGCGTACATAAGACTGTCTACTCTCAGACATCCGAGAACCTCAAACGTCTCAATGCTCCGAAAACATCTCAACGTTAAACCTATCGTCTGCTCCCGGTAATAGCCATAGCACGGGTGAGGTTAGTGAAACAGCCCAACTCAGAACACTGGGATTTTGGAGTAGGTGAAGCCATTCAAGAATCAAGAACAATCCTTGTTTACAGAGATTCAATCGTTGAAATCGTTGGAAAAAATCCAGACGTCTCTCTCAAAGCCGAAAGCAAGAATAATCAAAACCTACGTAGTTCAAAACATATTTAGCTAATAAATCTCAAACCCATTACTTGACTGGTGTGGGGTGGTAAACGGGACGGTACTGTAGAATGTCTGTGATACCTTTCCTGGTGGAGGCAGTGGTGGCCACAGTGCCAGAAGGTTTGGCCCGGCGTGAGTGAGGGGAAGATGAGCTTTCGAGCGGCTGGTCAAGGTGTGAAACACACTGGACTCGTTCACACTCAGAAGGTCACTCAGGTCTTCACACAGGTCCAGCTCAGGAGGGTTCAGCTGAACACAGACAAGCCACATCACTCCTGCTCCCATCACTCAAGCTTCAACCAAAGGTCACCTTCTCAATCTCATACTGGGACACGTCGTGGACTGAGCCATCGGAGTCCAGGCGAACTCTGACCCTGCCGTCAGAAAGCTCCGGCGTGCCCTCGTCCGGCTTCAGTTGAGTGGCTGGTACAATCAGAGGGCGAGAGAGGTTGGAATGAAGCAGGGTGAGAGAGCAGAAACTGAAAGCAGATGCCTGTGGGACATTCTAAACACTAGTAAAATAACTTCCTCTAGGAAAGCAAACTATTAAGTCGCACAACAACACACAAGTGATGAAATGTCTTAAATCCAGAGGCTGGCTCATAGAAAACAGATCTTATTTACTGGAGTCGACTCACGATGACTTTAAGAACGAATAATTGAAAGCAACAAAAATCACACTGGCATGAACGCAAATGCAGAATTTTGACCTTGGGAAAACAATTCCACATGCGCCGTACAAAAAGTCATTGTCAAATACAGTGACAAAGAATTTTGAAACATGTGCTGATAACGTCATATAAATGTTACCAGCAATATGTGAACTTTTTTTCATACTTTGCCTAAGCATTGTATAGAGTGCATAAACATTGTATAGACACTAATTGTGAAAACAAAAGAATCAGAAACTTTACTATTTTCTCGCTTCGTTATTGTATCTCGGCTGTCTAACAACTTCTGGTTCAATCATTTCATTGATTGAATATGTTTAAATGCATTTTATTTTCTTTCCTACTTGATTTCAAGTGATACTGACAAACCATTCTGGAAAAAATTATCATTCCAAACTCTGAATAGATGAAAATGTCTAAGCCATTTGTGAAATCCGACACGTTTCATACTTTCCGTCGTTGTTTTGTTCACTGTGTTGACTCCACATTGATACACAAATGCACACAAGTAATAATTCTGTTTCTCATCAGCATGAGAAAAACTATATAATTTATCTTATATTTTCTATGTTGTGGCACTCAAAATACATACATTGTATCATTGCACCTAGACTGATTATAAATGATGCTAATGGAATCTTTCTATTTTCATTCCTGTGAATCTCCAACGCACTTTCCACTTCATGATTGTGGCCTATTAGTTATAAATTTGTACTTGCGCTCAGAATGTAACAAGTTCGAATCCTGTACTTACAGGTACCTTGACAAAGTGTGTGTGTGTGTGTGTGTGTGTGTGTGTGTGTGTGTGTGTGTGTGTGAGTGTGTGTTCACCAGGTAAATACAGTACCGAGCAGATAAAGCCCCTAGTGGACAAAATTGTTAAAATCAACCTTGCATGTATGATTCTTATGACAAGTAGAATAAAGACTAAAAATAACATTGTGCCAAAATTATAGGTTGAAATGTGTGACTGACCGAGTGTGTATCCGTCTTTATGAGCGTACCAGACCTTCCCAGCTTCATACCACACGTCTCGCTGAAAAAGAGGAGAACATCAAGCACAAATGACAAAGCAGAGAGTGTGTAGTCACACAAACCATCACAAATAATCAATGTCCGTTTCACAAAGTGCAGCAGTGATTATTTAAAATGACTGAGGTTACGTGACGTGCATGATAAAGCAGTCATCTTATGACTCTGTCAATGCTCGGTTAAGAACTATAGGAGCAAAAACTGTAATGTTAGAAGAAAAAAGATGAATACAAAAAATAAATTATATTTAATAAAACTAAAGACTAATGTGACTGTGAGTCTGTCTCGCTGTCTGCCGTTCGTCCGTCCGTCCATCCATCCATTATACCCGAATAGTTCACGCAAATTGATAGTTTGTAACGCAATAGTGCCGTAAAAGATGCTTTAAACAAAAACATTCGCGACCAAAAAATTGACCAAAACAAAAATGAGAAATCAAAGTGAAAACCTGAGAGATGAAGTGAAAAAAAAAGTAAAAATTGTAAACATAAAAGGGGAATTAAAACCTGAATACAAGTACCGTCCAAATACATTAGAGAAAAAAAAACTTGAAAGAAAAAAAACTAAAATACTAAACTGATAAATAAAGAAGTAAAAAACAAGAGAGCAAAAAATACCAATAAAGTACAAAACATAGTAAGCAAAAAGGAAAAAAATGTTTTAACTGAAATGAATGAGGGAAAAAAAGCTAAACCCTCCTTAAGGCCCCTGAAAGTGTCATGTCAGGTCACAACCCACACCAGACAAAAGTCACGCTGACACACGTCTACCCACCGCAGGAGCCGTGACCTTCTCTTCTCTGAAGGCCTCGCTGAGTTGTCCCTCAGGATTCGGCCTCTTCTCTTCCACTTGCTGAAACTTGCTCGTCGTCTCCTCGGTTTCCACCGGAGATATTGGTGCTTGACCCGAGGTGGTTTCAGGACTGAGTGTCCGCTCCTGCTGACAGACCCCTGGATAGTTGGGCTTACAGTCTGTCTGCTGAGCGCTGGGGTCTGGTGACGTTATCCTGCGTGGAGAGGACGTTTTCTTCTCCGCCATCATCACGTGACGGCCTCGTTCCCCGTTCAGTTGTTGCTCCGTTCGAAGCGCCATCTCGGCCTCCAGTATGGGCGGCGTCTGGTCGGGCAGCAGGAAATGCTGCACCAGGTTGTCGCTGAGTTTTCTGGGCTGAGAGGAAAGACAAGGACTAGTTAGTCTCAGTAGCCAAGAACCCGCAGCCATCAGACGTCTTCATACCAAGCTGAAGCCTCAAACCTGATTGGTCAACAAGTACAAAGGCTGAACAACAGGTCAGATGACTATGATGAAAATATTGTAATTATCAAAACCATAAACGCTCTATTAGAATGTTTTCTCTGGAGTGGATTTGAAGGGATGAGGATGAAGATGTGATGGAGATTTTATTTTATTTTATTTTCAACACTTCCGCCATGGCGGCCTTCAAACAGAGGAGGCTTTCTAATAGAGGTTTTACAATGTTTTTTTTAAAATAGGATTTCAAACATTCAGTTTGTGTTGGTTTCGAACTAAAATAATGAGTTTGTGTAACTGTTTTGCACTTGTTGTGCCGCATGATGGTATTTTAAAAAAACAGTCTTTTTAATTTTTTCAATTTTACACTACATGCAAAAAAGTATAACGAAAAAAAATAAATATTTAGTTTTTTTTTTGTAACTAAAATTGATTTAAATTTAATTCAAACTGTTTCGTTTCAATCATTAAACGTAAAATAATTTTGTTATTTTATTGAGGGCAAAAGAAATGTCTTTTTTCAAAGTTCCTGTACAAAACATTTAGACAAGATTGGAAAAAAGAAAAATATTATTCATTCATTTACTGAACAGCTTTTTTGACATACCCTGATATCGCGTCAAACCACAAAGCAGGACGCACAGAGACATTCACACTCACAATTCAAACTCCAATTCCCCTGAATGTTTCTGGACTGTGAGAGGAAACCAGAGACCTAGTAGAAACCCACGCAGGCACAGGGAGAACATGCAGACTCACTGCTTTCTCCTCCTTCAGCTCTGGTTCCTTGTGACGTGTCTCCTTCTCGGTTTCTCTCACCAGCTGCTTGAGGAATCCACCAGGAACGGCAGACAGAGGAGGAGGAGGAGGTTGTTGTGTGGTGGTGGTGGTGGCCACTGGTGGCTTCTTCTCCTCCTTGATCTGTTAAGAAAAAAGTCCCGTAAAAACACGAACGTGGTCCATGTACACACACGCTATAAAGATTCAGATGTTTTAGCAACACAAATACTTTAAAGCACACAAGTACTATACATTTACACAAATAAACTATAAAGACACTAAATATCATTTAAAGCCCATATAAAATAACATTATATTGGGAGGCTGTTTCTGGGCAAAATGTATTTAAAAAAAGTATTTAAAGAAATACATGTAAATCAATTTATTTTCAAAACCTGAAAATTTTTTTTAAATGACAATCGATTTGTCCTCAAGACGACGTCTGCAGTGTCTTTCATTATTACCCATCTGTAATGTTCACAGACGTATGTGCTTGTCATTTTTAGACATTTCTTTTGCGGAACTGAAAAGTTCACTGATAACAGGACAGAATCAAACTCCCCCTGCGAAGGTCATCTGTGATTGATAGTTCTAATATTAGCGTACAGTTAAAACCTCGACTTATAAACGAACTAAAGTTTCCTAATAAGGCTGTAAAAACAAACAGGCATATAAAAACAAAGCAGCTTTGTGGGCCGAAAATGGCCCGCGGGCCGCAGGTTGGGCATTTTAGGTAGAATCATCAAAGAAAAAAAAAATATAAAACACTGATTATGTTTTGTTGATGGATTAAAAAAGAAACCTGCTCTCTACTGTGCGCTAACTAATTGTTACTCAACTGATTTGAGATGTTGAAGCAAATGTACTCATAAATACAACAAACATCTTTGTAATAGTTTTATGACGCATATAACTGAAACATTCACTCAAATTAGATCTGTAAGAGAGCAAATGTTTTTGCCTATTTTAATGATAATGTGTGTATGTTTAATTTAGCTTTATTTCAATTGAGTAAAAAATCTGTTAAGAGTTTGATACTTAAAAGCTGAGCTTGTTTGACATTGAGAAACATTTACATAAACTTGACATTTATCGATTTGAATTTTAGACTGTAATAACACCAATTACAATAACACCATTTAGACTGACTAATGTTGCTTATTTAATTCAAGACATTAAACCACAAAATATTTAAATCAGAATTAGATGCCTCGGTAAATCATTACGTAATTTACACTTACAAATGAACACTTATATCAACAATATCAAAGTGGGTAAATGAAAACATAAGTATTTTGTCATGAATATTAAAAGCCATTTGTGAACAACGCTAGTTCATGATTATCATTTTGACCATAGTAATATTGACAGACCAGTGTGTCAGCAGCATTGTTAGAGCATAATTCAGGAGTTGTTCATGTCACAGAGTTACTAGCATCTCACGTCTCCTGACAGCTTTCACTCATTTCTTTGGCATTCCCTGATTAGCACACGCTGCGTGTATTAAACGCACAGTTAGCTGTTAGCTTCAGGCGCAGCGTGAGCGTCAGTCATGACGGCAACTCGACACTTTTAATATCGTGTACAGTAATAGCACATGACGGCTAGCCATTAGAGACAGCACACTGAACAACTGAGAAACGACCGCTTAGCTCATGGCTAATGAAAATAGCCGATTTAACATTGATGCTAACAATGACAAAACTAAATTTCATAAAGAGCAAATAATAGCTAGCATTGATTGCTAAAAAAAAGGCTGAGATTGATAGCTGTAGCCATTTGCATTTGTGCTAACAGTGCTTAGTTATTTTTTATTAGTGTGCTGCTTTAGTGATTAAAACACAAAACATTAGCATGGAAATGACTCATTAAATGTTAATGAATTAGTAAGTATTAGTTATATTGGTTTATTAACATGTGTTTCCAAGAATAACCAGTTATACATAGATGCTAACAGCTATTTTCAGTAGCAGAAAACAAGGTATGTTTATGTTCGGTGTCTATAAAGCGGGTTTATAATAGTTTACCTGTCTAATCTTTTGGTTGGCGATAGTAAATAAATAAGTAAACTTTATTTAGAATGCACTTTTATACACAAAAGATTAGACGTTTTGCCACAAGGACTAATGATTTAAGAAAAAATACTGGCACAGAAAAATATAAAAATAAATACATGAAAATATAATAACTCATAACACGCACACACACATTTAGCAAAACAAGGTTCTTAAAAAAAAACAGTCTCCACGAGGGTTTCCGTTTAGTCATCATCAACAGATTCACCCGTATGCAGTGACGACGGCAACCATTCCACAGTCTACAGTCTGAAAAGCTCGGACCCCCAGGTCTTTAAACGGGTGCTGGGTATCATCGGGACAGGATGACCTGAGCTCGCTTGGAAGAGGATGGAGTTTAAAATACTCTTACACTTGACCGGGAGCCAGTGAAGTGAGAATAGACCTGAAGTGAAAGGGAACGTTCTAGATGTTCCTGTTAAAGCCTCGCTGCAGCGTTCTGGAGTGTTTGATGGGATGTTATTAATAAAAGTGCATCAAATTGGTCAACAACTCGCAAATTTTCATTTAATTTCATTCAAACTTTCATTTGGTGTGTTCTGAATTTTCCAAGTGTTAGTTTGTTAGTGGAACCTCTCGACATGCGTCTGGCCTGCACCTCCCTTCTGTTCCCAAAGCTTTAAGCGTGAGGAGAGCGCCATGACAGCACGAGGGGTGAAAGGTCAAATGGGGATCAGGTGATCTCAGCGTGAGGAGCAGCAACAGGGAAATGTGACACTGTGAACCTGGAGATAAAGAGACAACACCGTCAGTAAGCATTTCTACAAGAACAGTAAAAAATAAATAAATAAAGTGTGTTAAATTCATGAATTAGGAGAATTTATGATTTAAATACATTTATTGTTACTTTATAATTACTACACAATTATTAAATATGTATTAAAACACGTGAATATATTACTCCGCACACCAAATATCACGTTTTCTACTAAATTTAGACATTTGAGAATAAAGCAAAAAAAAACAACAGTACAACAAAACATCCAAATTATGGATTTTACCAAAATCACAAGTATTTTTGTTTTACTTTCGAAATAAAGTTTCAGAACTTTTTGATAATAAAGTTGACGTTAAAAAAACATTTTTGGATTTTCGGTTTCATTGCCAGGAAAAACTAGATGTCTACTGTAAACGGTGATTTATCGTTTTCAAGAAATCACATATTGATGAATAAATCAGAAGTTTTTCAAAGTGATTTTTCTTGTTGACGACTGTGTTAGTAACAGTGAAGTCTTCATCCAAACATCAGCATGTGCAGACCACCAGAGCTCTTCTTGTTCTCTGGAGAAGGCTCTGTGACGCAAAACCCACCACTCCACCAAAACAAAAGCACATGCTGACAACAAACCAGAGGAACCTCCAGTGCTGGGTCTTCTTCTCCTGTTTGACTGACAAAAACACTGCCATTCTGGACATACAGCAGATAACGTTTAGACAAAAATAAAGGCCAGAGGACAACAAATATTATTTAGGATCATGTTCCTCTTCTTCATCATAATATCCTAAAGTTCTGTGTGCAAGAATGTTTTAGAAACAAAAATTTCAACTTAAAGCAAATAGTATATATACAAGTATATAATGATGTACTGTAAATTCACTTAAAACACAGCAAAAATACACACGCAGTATGTGTGGATATACAGTATATTTACTGTATATTTATATACAACTACAGTATATGCATACCCCTGCCAAATATAAACAGCATGTGTATGCCACACACACACTTTTACTTTACAGTCATTTAGCAGACGCTTTTATCCAAAGGGACTTTCATTGCGTTTCATTTCAATTTTTATAATTCAACAAAGTCTTTCTTTCACCTGGGTATCAAACCTACGATCCGGTATTTCAAACACAGACTGAGCTACACACACACACACACCAATAATTGTGTGAAAACAAATACGCTTGAATGTATACCTGTGAGTGTGTAGTATATACAGTATATGTACAGTCAATAGAAAATAAGTATGTTTGATCGCAATTACTACCATAAGAGAATATAAAGCATATTCTCAAAGTCAGAATATATTAACCAATCTGGAGAAATCTAAACCAAGATTGACAGCAGTTCTTCTTCTACCAGGCCTCCACACAACACACCGCTGTGACCCCGAAGCAGACGCCATCTCAGATTCCAGCGCAGTCAGCACCACATTCACTCCACAATCCCACCGGCAACGGCCCAATGTCAAACTAAAAGCGGCGAGTGGATGGTCCTACCTCAGACAGGCTTCCAGGGGAATGTGGGTGAATTATCCGATCAAAACTCCAGAAAACTGGAGGCCGAAGACGAGGCGCACGGTCTCACCACCACCGAGACGGGCCGAAGCTAGGGTCTGGAATGACACACACACACACACACACACACACACACACTCAGATAAGCGTGGCAGCTGAGTGAACAACACACCAGGGCTATAAATACTCAGCAGTTGTGAGGTGTGGGTCACACTACCCTGTTTGGGAAACATCTGATCACGGTTCTGCACCAAGCAAACTCAACCAGCACGTGGACTCAGAATCCCACGAAAACCTTTGGGAGAATCAAAAAGTGACTTGTGGATGAGTTACGGACACAGTGATGAGGGACTGGGTGAGCGTCGTGGAGCTGAAGACAGACTGCGTGATGATGGACAGACTCAGCTGTGAAGTCCAGATGGAGGGGGAGCAGTGGGAGGTGTGGGAGAACAAAAGCCTGGTATCACACTCACAGATCACGAGGAGGAAGCGCCGGGGGCTCGTGGATATTCCTGCTTTCAGAACAACCAGGATGAATGACGCCACAGTGAAGGAGCCAAAGCTTCTCTGATCACACATTGAGTCTTATGTGAGCGACTCGCTTTACTGGGATGAACGTAAATCCGTTACGCTAATACTAGAAATCCCAACGCTTTTCATTTTCCCAATCGGGAAAACCGAGTGTGTACGTGAAAATGATGACACAGACCCCTTCACAGAGTGTGAATAAAATACATTGACACTCAAAATGTTTGGATTTGATGGGGGAAAAAAAACATTGTAACCACTTTTTCCGCTTCTGGGTCAAAAAGAGCAGGGCCCAAATTGTCCATCAAAGTGGCCCTTTTCAGCCAGTGGTGGGGAGCTGCATTGTGTTCCACGGACCTCGCAGCCCAAATTCACAGAACTGACATTTCTCTTGCGGACCACTAGGTGGTGCTATAGTTGCGGCCCTATGGTTAAGTATCACTGAGCTAGACGACAATACCTTCAAAGAAAATGAGGGCGCACTCACACTAGGAGCTCTGATTGGTTTTGCCGGACCTGTCCCGTATGGCAGTGGTGTACTCGAGCGCGTTTCACTGGACTCCGGCAAGTGTGTGACCTCACGTTTCATGATAGTCCACAAACCAACCAGAGCGACAGAATCCACTGCTTCAGTGAAAGCACCGTTCTTCCACAGTTGCACCGTATTAATGAATGTCATGCCCGCATTCTATATAGCATATACGTTATGACTCATTTGAATTCCAAGAAAACGCACACCTGTTTCTATTTTGTTCGTATTATCACTAACTTTTCCAACAACATTTTTATCAGTATCAGCATATTATATCATAAGCGCACTTGTAAAATGGTAGTGTGAGTGCAAGCCAGTAGAGCACGGATGGCCTAGTGTGAGTACACCCTGAGAGACCCAGATTCAAACTCCAGTCTGCCGACAGCGCCCCCTTTCTGTGAGGAGTCAAACTGGTAGAAGAAAATCCAAGAAAAATAAAATAGCAGCCAAAAAAAAAAACAGTCACAGCCAGTTCAATAGGTTTAAGTCATGGACAAAATCAGGTTTGCATACTCACGAAGAGAAGCCTAGGCTAGCATTAGCAATTAGCACACAACACAGACATTCCAAATGAAGGCACGCAGGAGCGGAGGAACACGGAGAAGGGGCTTTTATTTCAGAACTGTTTAATGAGCAGTTCCACACACATGATCCCAGCTGTTCTTGAAAGAAGAAAACAATTACCAATCGTGGAATAATATTATCAATAATAATTTTAATCATCATCATCATCTTCATCATCATCATCATCACAACCTTAATGGTAAGAATAACCCCAGACAGTAGTATTTGCGTTTGTGGCACATGAAAAAGAGTTTTGCTTGAGTGTAAACCCGGTACTTGACATCACCGTGCCCTGGGTAAAACGTCTACTCGCTCCCGACCAGACAATAAATATGAAAGAGCGCAGGAGAATCCTGGAACCAACAAACAAAAATAATATTCTGCCACTCGTAGATACAATATCTAAACATTTATGTGCAAGATCTGAGCTGATTCTTCACCACGAATAGTTGAACTCACATCGAACCCCGATCCCGTCCGCCGCTCGCCTCTACGTCGTAAAGTCTTCTGTTGCGCTAACAGACGGATTGATTTTCGTAAGCTTTTTTTTTGTGTTTTCCTATCGTTCTCTTTCCTCGTCGCGAACTACGTCGAAAAACCTGCGTTCACCGGACAAATTACCGCTACGGAACAGACACAAGCGATCGTATGAAGCGAAACACTGAAGTGAGTGAAAAGCTACCGTTAAAAAGAACAAAAATAAAACCCCTGAATAAAACATGGATATTTCGGACTGGCAGAGGTGCCACCCTTTTCGAGAAACGCACTGGCGGTTTCCACTCAGCTCAGTTTTAACACGGTAGGCTTGAGGCGTCATTGACGTCCCGCCTTGTTCCACGTCACCTGAATTTGGTCACATTTTGTACCCTCTGTCTCTCTCTCTCTCGCCCATTAAAGCGTACCAGATTTAGTCGTGGGATGAGCGGGCGCTACTACGTGGCGAGCTTTCCATTGGTTCAGGACATTCTCCTACAGTCGTTTGGCACGTTTTTTTTTCCTGTCCACTTGAAAAGCGTGGCGGTAAAAGTGCAGTGATAATATTCTCAAACAAGCCATTTTGGTTTCAAAATAAAACCCTTGAAGGGCACTACAACATCCTCAGGATGGCACCTCCCCGACACACAAAGGCTAGGAAACGAGTCCCCCCCGCCAAACCTGGCGATAACCGGACCATCGCTCGAAACTCATGGCTGGGAGTCCTCGAAAAAAAAAAAAAATTACTGCATGAACAACAACAAAAAACAAACGAACCTGAATACACATGAAGAAAAACGTCTTAAAAACCATTTCATGCCTGTGAAGCTGTGCTTGTTTTTTTGTTTTTTTTCTTGTGTTTGCTTTTTTTCATTCAGAAAACAAAACCCTAAATAAATGCACATAACATACTCCAAAAAATATGTAATCTATAGAAATCTGCATTTTGCATCACATTCGAAATAATATAAAACGTTAGAACTAGAATCAAATCGAGCCTTACAACAAACGGTTTAAAGTTGTCTTTTTTTCCGCCATCCCAGCAGCCGCTTTCACGAACGCCGACGCTTCAGTGCTCGCCTGTCCACGACGCTCCATTGGAAAACATAGAAAAACGCCTCTTCGCACCTCATTATGAGATAAGCCTTCCGCAATCTGCTCTCACGCCGAAGGTCCTGAAAGAGGCGGGGCTGCGCTGGTCTCTCTGCCTGAGGTGTGTGTGGATGTGCTTTGATTGGTTGATGTGAAAACCCCGCCCACCCCACCCCGAGCAGAGACATAGGGACAAACACAGACAGGCAGAACGGAGAAGTCGCCATATATGCAAACATCGCCAAGTAGGTTATACTGTAGATGCACAGAGAAAGGAGTTATGTACAGTCCCAGATTCCCAGACATCATGCAACGGGTCCACACGGGTGCCACAAGGTCCGGGGAAGTCTTCCAGGCGGTCCGAGAACCACGTCTGCGCTTTGTATTTCGTTTCCAACACTGTTCTCGGGGTCCGTTGGGTGGCGTAAACACCAGACCTGGATTGGCTCGGGTCTGCGTTTCATTGGCACTTGCACTTCTGCAAAAGGGGCAAAGAATGAAGAGGATTCACAGGGGCGATGGGAGATGCTGTAAACATCCCGCCGAGTCAAGCGGAGCCACTCCACCCAACAACCAGAGAAGGAGAAAAAAAAAATACATTCAAGGTGAAAGAAAGCCATTCTTTCTCGCCTGTATCGCACGGAAACACAAAAAGTGCAGCGGATTTGGTGTTGACGGGGGCTGAGCACCAGAAAAAAAGCCAAAACTCTGAACTAGACATCTCGCCTGCGCCTCTCTTGATCCATCTGAAGTGTTCGTCCAATGGAATTCGCCCGTGCTAGCATGCGTCCACCGTGGCCAATCAGACGAAGACCTGAAGAGTGATGCGGGGAGAGGAATGATATTGTTCCGAGTGCCCTCAACAGGGGGCGCTAAACTGCCTCTGACCACCCAGGAAGAGGCTTCAAGTCACATGGTTTGGCTTATGATGCGTACGGTCTTCGTGATGAAGTCCCTGCAGCGTCTGGTCTATATAGGTGCATGCCGTGTGCGCAGGAACTCATCAAGTCCGCCGGGCGAGAAAGACAGACCACGAAAGGAAAAGAGGTGCAGTATCCCAGCCTGCACCACTGGACCAACTAGTCAGCATCGGCTTTAGGATTCAGCTATTAAATATTTAAGGAACGTCACAGCACGAGTCCGGCAAGACCAAGCGTCTGGAGGTGCCAGTTGGGAAGTCTAGCGTTGACCAGGAAGAGTGAGAGCGTGAGTTGATAAATAGGATGGAGAGGTGGAGGCGGGTGGTGGAGCTGGGCCGCTCACAGGCCGTTGCTGTTGCGGTGCGTGAGTGGAGGTTTGGACAGTTCCACCACGTTGGTCCGGCCCTTGCCGATGACTTTGGGTGCGCGGCGTAGCAGCTTCTGAGCCTCGGTGAAGGCCTCCGTCAGTTCCTTCTTCCACTGGACGAACTCAGGGTCACTCTGGAGAGAGAACAGACATCACGCTGTCACTCGCCGCAAGGCTTTATGTTTCTACAGCAAAGAAACTAGTGGATTAAGTCTGTAAATTAAACAGGCTTTATTAAAATCCTGCAAAATAAATAGAAGTGTGTGTCTCTTAATTGGACCAGACGCTTATAAAGACCAAACTGATTGTGTACCAATGTGTTCTTTAAGCAGAATCGACTGTATAAATCTGTCTGTTGGCTGTCCATTCATCATCCATCCATCCTGTATTTGGTATCCGTCCGTCCGTCCATCCATCCATCCTTAATTTGTCCATCGATCCATCCATACAATCAATCAATCATTCATCCATCCATCCTCAATCCATCATTCATTCGTCCATCAATCTGTTCGTCGGTCCAACTGTATATTCTCCATCTATCATCTATTCGTCTACCCATTTGTCCATTTATCCATACATCCATCCTACAATCCTCATCCATACATACATCCATCCATCAGTCAATCATTCATGCTTCCATCATCCTGAATCCATGATTCATCCTTGCATCCATCTGTCTTCTCCATTCATCATCCATCAATCCATTCATCCATCCTTCCTCAATCCATCATCCATTCACTCTCCATTTGTTATCCATCCACCCTACAATCCTTTCATCAGCTCTTCAATTTGTCCATCTCTTCATCCTCCATTTGTTATGCATCCATCCATCCCCAGTCCGTCATTCATTTGCCCATCAATCTTTCTCAATCTATCATTTACTCGGCTACCCATTGGTTTGTCTATCCATCAATCCTCCAATCATTGTCCATCCACCATCCATCAATCAATCCTTCATCCTTCCACCCTGAATCCCTCATTCATTCATCTGTCCATCCGTCCGTCCATTCATCCATTCTCTATCCATCCGTTAGTCGATCTATAACACATCTGCAATAAACACTAGGATACATTTCTAGTCCATACAAAATCAATGAATCATAAACATACATTCACTAGTGTAACTTTTACAAATCTTAGCAAACTCTAATTTTACAAATCTAAACTTCAGTGCAGACTGAAACAACACCAAGGAGCTTTAACAGAGAAAGCGCAAGAGGGGAAGAGGATGATGAAGCTCTGAGGAGACGGAGATGTCCCACCTCGCACTGCAGGACAAACTGCTTCCCTCCTTTGATCCTCAGCAGGATGCACTTTTTGTCCTTGATCTGCGTCTCCTCCACCGTCACGATCTGCTCCATGGTCAGCAGGTTTTGCTGGGGGAGGACGGATAATTAGAATCCCTCCTGAGAATCTCAACAGTGCTGAGGAACATGTGTCTGTCAGCAGCGTGATCTGCTACAGGACGCCTCGGGTTCCATGTGGCTAGGACAACGTACAGTAAGCACCTAAAAACACTGCGGCTCATCAAAGCGTGGGATCTACTGTAGGATTGCCTTATTAACCATTTTGCACCGAAAACACTCTACTTTTATAGTTTTGTTTTATGAAACCGGATTACCTTGTAAAAACGGTACTATATGTTTATGTTTGTTCATCTGCACGTAATTTATATTTATGAAAGGTCATTTGTCCTAATTATATATTTATAAATCTATCAAAAGAATAAATGTTAAAAAGGATAAGCAAACTGTTTAGCTATAATAAGAAATGTCTTCAAAACATCTATTTTTGCTAAATTAGCTACGTTTAAAAAAGAAAATTTGCAAAAACATTGTTTACTAAAAACAAATACAGCTGGAAGCAGAGATTATGGGGTTCAAGTTTCCATATCCATATATTTCTTTTGATTCATCAGCCAATCAGATCGACCAAATAGAGAAAACAGAAAAGTTCCATGACGACAGATTATAGAAGCTAGAGAAGCAATTGTGTACACACACATCATCATGGAATTGTAACGATAAAAAAAAAAAAAACGTTCCGAATAACAAAAATGTAATGAAGCAATATAGATTAATTGAAAATAATACAACTTCATGAGCAATTTGTAAAAAAGTGTTAAAGTTGGAGGGCTTGATTAATACCAACACTAATTATAAAGAACCAAAATGACTTAAACGTGTGTAAAGCTAATGACATAAAAAGCATTTTGAAAGCCTTGAAAATTGAAATATTTCACCACGTTGCCCACTGATCTGCTCCAGTTCTCTGACGTTTTGAGATGAAAACTACACTTCTTTATCTTAGTTACAGATCCGGGCAGAAACGCAGCGGCCCCAGGGAACCTGCAGTGACCTACTTCTGCTCCAGCACCATCACTTCCTCCAGCAGGGAGACGCTAGCGCTAGCAACACGCGGATGTTAGAAAGGAAAGGCGGCTTGCATCTTCACACACTCAAACATCTAAACTGCAGCAGCAGGAACTTCTCAGAAGGATCCACCACTAAACTCTAAACTGCCGTGTGATTTCTCCTCCCTCTTGGAAAGTTCTGGAGTGATGAGGAGAGGAGGAACCACACTCACACGAGACTTACCTTGAATCTAGGCTTTTTGAACATTTTACTCCAATGCTCCTACAGCATGTGGACACACAGGCCATAGTTGTTCTCAAACACGTCTGTGAAGGATCGTGAAAGCAGAATAGAGGGAGTAAACGTCTCACCCGTGACTCTCCTTCTCCTCTCCACTCCACACGGTTGGGAAACAGGTAGAAATAACGTCGCTGCCACTGGGTCAGGAAGGGGTTTCCTAGCTTTAGCATGTAGCCGTGCATGATGCAGTCTTTGCCCAGAGCGTAGTCTGCACAAACACAGAGAACTTCTGTTAAAAACATGTCTACTCTTTTTCGGTCTGTCTATCCATCCATCCTGCACAATCTGCAACCCGACATCAGGCTTCTCTGCGGCCGCCGGTGGAATCGTGATAATTGATTGGCTGACGTCAGTCTGGGCCTTTAATTCATGGCGGAGAATGTTGCACAGGCGTTTTAAAAGCCATTTCCTTCTCACGGCACAGTGGTGTGAAATTACGGCTTGTCAATTTTCTAGACAGCTAATGATTTAATGCTAACGGGAGTGTTTAGCAGAACACATTATCTGTTACATCCCGCTCAAAACCAGAAGTGACGCGTGGCCGACAGCGAATTACATGTTTTTTTTTAGGTTTCCGTACACACACAATTCACAAGAGAAATATTGAAGAAAGATTTAAAAGTGATGGAGTGGCCTAGACCCCAGATTATAATCCCATTGAAAATCTGAGCAGGGATCCGAAAAGCGATTCTAATTTCGCACGTAAAAATCCATATAAATATTTTAATATTATATATTTTACAGGGTTTAAATTAAACGCATGTTTCTTTGTAAGTGGGACAATCTTACATAATCATCTTGGGGTCATATAATGTTTCTCTGACTGTGTATATTAAATATATATGTTTATTTACATCCAGACCATAAGCCGTTGCTTTTTTCACACGCTTTGAACCCTGCGGCTTAAATGATGATGCAGCTAATTTATAGATTTTTACGGGCTAATGAGCTTCATGCCGCCAATAGTTCAGCCTCACCATGTCAGACCTATGACTCACCACGCCCTCATCATGGAGGCGGGGTCACTGCATGAATCCTGCGCTTAAACCGCGCTTGCGGAAAAAAAAGTATTTACAAAGACGGTCTCAGTTCTTTTAAATATTTAAGCAAATATCATATTCTCACCATCTTTGAACAAACATGACTTTCCACTTTGTCAGGCTACTACAATAATGCAATAGCAGATTTTTGTGAGAGAAGACAGAGCGAAACTGACAAAAAATTAATCCATAAAAAAAAACAACAAAATTCCACAAAAAAAATGCATTTGCTAATTGGCCGAAAACTGACTTTACAAAACTGATGTAATAAGTGTAAATAGGTGTGAAGATTCTCACCCTCTTCATGGCCTTGCTGCTTGTTTTTGGCCCGCTTGCGTGCTTCGTTCTTGTCCGTGTCGCTGTTGACGGCTTCATACACCGTCTCAGCCACTTCCTGCTGCCAGCGCTCGGAGATCACCAGCGGAAAGTTCTTGTACAGCTCCTGATCACTGTCCAGAAGCTAAAATAGATAATTACACACACACACCAGTGACAGTCAGCGATGAGGTGAACTCAGCTTCTGCTCAGTCAGAATTCACAGGCCTAGATGCGTATAAAGCCCAATGGAAAATTCCTCCATGGTTAAACTGGAACACAAGTGCTCTCGATATTATATTTGGCCTTCTCACGGCTGGACACACACACACACACACACACTGCTGGCCACTGGACTGACACTGAGAGGTTGTTCTCCGAGTTCACTGTGGAATAAAGGTCTCTACAAGAATCAACAAATGATTCAAAAGGTGCGGGGGGGGGGGGGGGCGATGGACCCTCAGAGCTGTGATTGTGAGGGATTTCTGGGTATTTGGCACAATGCCATAATACTAGTCTGGATTAATCTAGATTAAAGATTAATTCCAGGATTACAATGAGAAAAAGAGAGAGAATATAGGGCTATTTAAAGAAACTTTTAGTCACGGTCACACAACGTATAAAAATAAAACAACAAATAAAAATTTAAAAAGAATCATTAAACCGCACTATTTTTCAAATAATATGTCCTTTGTGTTATAGGTCACATGCTCAACGCAACCTTTAAATTCACTTCCTCCTAAAAACAAAAAACTGATCTGAACTGCGGAAGATAGATTTAGTAAGTTCTGAGGAAAAAAAAACTAACCCTAAAGAAAACCAAGTAGAACCTTGTAGTAACTTCCAAAAAAAAAGTCAATTTTTTGGACTAAATGTCAGAATCTTTCCATCAGTCATGTGCGTGTGTGTATGCGGCTACATTATTGCTTTCTCGTGTCCGGCTGAAATCGTTCGCGACTAAAAATATGAAATTGTATAAAAATAAAACATTTGTTTTATTGTCTTGGCTACATCTCATCTTCACGCTATACAACATTCATCCACACGATTTACCTTAATTCCCTTGGTGTCCTCTTCATCAAACGACCCGATGTCAAACGCGTCGGCGGCGTTGACCTCTCCTCTGGGGGGAATCAGGGGTGGGGGGTACTGAGGAAAATGTCATTAGAATAATTAATATGACAATAATTAATATTTCCCCAACATGCGTTTTGCCAAAATCAGAAATGTGCGAAACCTGAAGCGAAGCGTACATCAAACTAGCGGCGAGCTAAATACAGTTACGCTAACAGGAAATCGTTTGAGCACAGACAGTAATCGCTTTATGAAAATACATTAACAAAGTTGCGGTGCAGCTCGCAATAAAGTGATTGTTGCAACTTCCTGAAAACGGCATCAGCAGGCTAAAGTGTTTGCACTTAACATCTCCATCACAAACGAAGGACAAAAACCTCCATCCATCCATCACCGCGTGTTAGCCTACGTCCATCTCAGCGGCGTGACCATTTAATCAAGCCGTCGTCCGGGACGTAGATGAGCGGTGATGAAAAGCCGCCTCACCTTTTGGAGATAGACTTGCTGCCAGTCGATTCCTTTGAAGAACACGTGCTCCTTCACTTCTGACGCCCTGCGTGGAAAAAAAACCCCAAGCAGATCACATAACAACATCCACTACTGACCAGCAGGTGTCAGCACTTCAAATGATTCCCAGCCAGTTGAGAACTACAGGCTTCGGATCAGAGCGTTAACACGGGTTTGAACACGTGTGGCTCAATAACTCAGGCATCGAGGTGTTTTATGTTGCTCAATCAGTTCACCACCTCAACCTCAAGGGTTCGAGTCCCAAGGAAAGCAAAATATTGATTGTATAATCCACATACCAATTTTAAATCTCTGGATAGAACAGTCTGTGTAGAAAAGAATATGCAGGAGAGCGAGGGTTTGCAACGACAGCCCTAAGGGTTCGAGTCCCAGGGAAAGCATAACATTAAATATGTAATCTACCTGCCAATGAAAGTAACTCTTAGACGAAACATCTGCTAAAAGTTTAAATGATGCTTGCAACTCCAACCCCAAGGGTTCGAGTCAATGGGAAAGCAAGACCTTTAGATGCTTCTGGCATGAAAAAGGGAAGAATTCCTCACCCCTGTCCCAGACAACCCAGTCGTTTGGCCACGTCGCGCTGCAAGAGTCCTTCCAGCAGAGACTTCAGCTCGGGCGAGAAAGAGTCGGGCAACTCCACGTTCTGCAACAAAAAGCCTCAGGATTACGTATGAAGGACTAAGAATCTTACACAACTAATGTGTCTTAGCATATAGAACCCAGTTTCTAAATCACTTCTACAATTGCTGCATTTGGTTCTAAAAAGCAGAATTCAATTGGCCAAGAGCGTCTTATTTTTCAAAGCTATGGACGTCACACACCAAAAAAAAGTGTTCTATTTTTTTTTACAAGGAACTACACAAATCAGCACAAAAAGTGAACCAAAGAGCTGTCAAGAACCTGGAAGTCAAGTGAGAGATAAATGATGTGAGAAGAACGGCGTGGACATTGACGTCTCCGTGTTTTTAATCCCTTGTTAAGACAGGTGCTGCTGCGAGGAAATCTTCCCACTTCACTTCCACGGAAAAGCGTGACTCATGAGTCAGCTTCATGTTTAAAACCAGGATCCTTCAATTCACCAAGGTTAGAAAACGCCGGTTCGAGTTTCTAATCCCGAGAATGAACAATTCAAATAATGATGTATCCCCTGGAAAATGTTTTTTTTTCACTGGATCGCTGCATTCTACGATGGATTACGAGAGGACATCTTGTATAACAAACTTTACAAATGAATAAATGAGGCTTCGGTTCACAAACCAATTTTTTTCAATGACATTGGGGATAAAAATGTATAGATTTGTCGAACTGTATTCGCATCGACGTTTTGGTCGCCACAATGCAGAGAAATTGACAAAACGTAATAGTCAATTGAATTCATAAGATATATTCACGCGGTCAATTCTACAAATGTATTTGCGATGTCACAGAACCAGCCAATCGGTGTCAGTGGGCGGGTCGGCTGTAAATGAACAGTCAGTGACGTCACACAATAAAAGGAAAAATGGACAGAAATTGTGAAATTTGTCTAACAAGCTGGTGTTAATTTATTCCCTAAAGAGTCTGTGTTAGTAAAACTCGTCCATCTGACGCCTATGTGCGTCCGTCTTCGAGTGACATCACTTCCCATTCATTCAAATGTCACTGTGTAGTAGCCCCTCCCACTGACAATGATAGGCAGGCTCTGTGACCCCTCCCAGAACACACAAACAGATCGCAACTCCAACACATGAACGCTTGGCCTCTAATCGACGGGAGCGCGGTGAAGGCCTCAGACAAAGCCTGCGCATCCCAGACTCCGTCACCAAGATCGAAGACTGTTATCAGGACGTCTATAGACCCAGAGATCCAGATCTCATTCTCCTCCACTTCCTCCGCATCAGATAGATTTCCACTGATTACGCTGGTATTGACATTTTATGGTGTGTAGATCTGCCTGGAGACAGTCAGGGTGAAAAGCGCTGGATAAATGAATGTTAAGTTGAACGTAAAGCTGGCGAGAGTGACAGCAGCAAGTAGGAATTGTTTTGGTTTGTGAACCGATCGTGATCCAGAAACCACTGCCAACAAAAAAATCTGTTCAGAGGGTTTATCAGTTTGTGACGAAGCGATCATGGAATTTGACCAGAAATGATACCAGGAAATTGTGAAAAACCCTGAAGCTTCCTCTTACAGAAGCATTCAAATTTAGATCAAAACAGAACGGAGAGAAGGAACGTGATGTTTACCATTGTAAGGGTCATACGGTCGATCTCGTGTTTGTCTTTGGTTTTGTGCTGCCTGAATGGACTGTGCCTGCAAGAGAAGGAAAAAAAAAAAAGTTAGATCCGACCTGCTTTCGTTCAAAATATTCTCATCCACTTTTTGAACCATTTTTTCCCCTAAAGAGCTCTGCCATGCCGCTCTTTTTATACAATCAAAATAAAAACATTTAAAGCAACAGTTCCTATTAAAAAAAAGCAAATGTGAATCATGCATATTAGTGTAACATATTTGTAAAGAGGAGCCGGGTTTGAGGCCCAGCCAGGGACTTTCTGTTTAGAGTTTTCACCTTGTCCCAGTGATCGGGTGGTTTTACTACATTTAAACCATCCTTATAAATGTATATAAATTATACAAATGGCTGTGACTGAGAAAAAAAAGAAAATACATGGCTTAGAAAATACATAAATGGACTAATCACCACCAGTGGTTTTCAATTCATCAAAGAGTTTCATTCCGAAGACAGGATGGAATAAAAAGGATCTAAAGCTCCCAAACCTCTTCCTTTTGCAGATGTGAGAGTTCAAAATCTGTCTAAACGACCTGCATCTGCTTGTGGGTGGGTGTGTGTGTGTGTGTGTGTGTGTGTGTGTGTGTGTGTGTGTGAATTTAGTGGTTCAATCCGAGTTGTTGAGAGTCAGACACTCGTCTCATCAGTGCCGTGGTGAAAGGAAACAGGAGACACGGATCATCACTCTGGATGTTCGCAACCACACGGTTGGAATACAAACTAGGTTGTTCTCACATGACCTCATAACCACTCATGAATAATTCATCAAAAGCCGGCGCCTAAACGTTGCATCAAGACTGATTTGTTAATAGGCTATTAGACAAAATAGTTTGCAAAAAATGTACAAATAAAACAAGATGATGATTATGTCTTGCCTTTCCTTAAAACATGATTTATAGCCAATAAACATGCATTCCTCTTTCATTTGCACTGACTTATAATGTATATATATATTATAAATTGAATACAGCCTTAGCCATTTTAGGAAAAACAATTATGAAAAAAAAATCCTTTTTAGACTTGAGGTTCTGAGAGGAACAAACTAAATATAAGTTGAAAATGCAACAGTTACCGGCTACTTTGTTACTTTATTATTCTACACATTTGAGGAACATAACCGATGCTAGAAAAAAATCTAAGGGTGCTTTCACACCTGCCTTTTTTAGTTCGCTTGAATCGCACCAGAGTTCGTTTCCCTGTTTGGTACGGTTCGTTTGGGCAGGTGTGAAAGCGACAATCGAACTCTGTTCCGCACCAAAAGCGGACCAAACAAGCGTACCGAGACCAAGAAAAAAGCTGGTCTCGGTACGCTTCCAAACGAACTCTGCTACGGTTCGCTTGTGGTGTGAAAGCGGTCTCGGAGCGCTTGAACTTGAACCGTACCAAATGCAAAAACAACTGCGCATTTTGACTAAATTCCGCTGCCGTAGTGACGCTGCGCTGAGGAATAACTCAGGTAAATGTCCGTGTCAGCTTTCCCCTGAAGTGAATGATTGCGCGTGCAGCATTCAAATATTCTTTTGCAGTCGCATCTGCACTACACTCTCGGAATATAAATGTGTGTATATAATAAATGTTTGTCTCAAGCGATCAATACAAACTACATACGATACTTATATAGTTTAATACAGGCACAGAGCCAGCGCAGTCGTCTCTCCAGACTGAATAATGTTGTCTGCTTTATTTATGGAATTTATCCACAATTCTGATTAGTTGAAAAGCAGTTTAAGAACTATTTAAGGGACACATCTGGCCAATGAGTGAATTTTGACTAAATTCCGCTGCCGTTGTGACGCTGCGCTGAGGAATATCTCCGATTCCATGTCACGCTTTCTCCTCAAGTGAAGATGCGCCTTCGCCGCGTGCAGTATTAAAATATTTGTTTTGCAGTCTCATCCGCGCTACACTCTCGAAATATAAATGTGTGTATATAATAAACATAATAAACTATATTCACGTTCTGTAGTTTAATAGGCACAAAGCCAGCGCTCTCAAAGACCTCCGTGAACTTGGCCCCCCACCCAACGCCAAAAAATGTGGAAATAGTCTCCTTCGTTTGTGCTCGTTTGTGCTGCAAAAAGTTTCGTTTGTGCTTTTATAATTTTTCAGATATTAAACAAAATAAATTAGCTTAAATATAGCTTAATATCTGGAAAACCAAAGAAGCTCAAACGAAAATCTTTGCAGCACAAACGAGCACAAACGAAGGAGACTGTTTCCGTTCATTTCGGAGCTATCTGGGGGGCTGAGTAACCATGACCTATAAAATATTTTTTAATATCTGAAAAAAAAAAGCACAAACGAAACTTTTTACAGCACAAACGAGCACAAACGAATGCGACTATTTTCGCATTTTTTGGCGTTGGGTGGGGGGCCAAGTTCACAGAGGTCTCTCAAAGTCGTCTCTCCAGACTGAATAACGGCATGTTGTCTATTTGCTTTATTTATGGAATTTACCTGCTAAATAACTAATTTTGATTCGTTGAAAAGAAGTAGAAATATTAAAAGGACACATCTGGCCAATGAGTGACGTGAATGTTGTCACATGACTGAGTTTTGGTTCGGTTCGGATGAGAGCAAAAAGTGTGGTGTGAAAGGGGACTAAAATGCCAGAGAAATGCAACAATGTATCATTATAGTCCCTTGGTCCGGACCAAATGAACCGAACTACAGGTGTGAAAGCACCCTAAAATAGTTTTAAATTTGAAACGAAAATAATCCTCAAACACGCATTTTAAGCTTTCCCTGCGACCTTGGCGCTGAATCAGAACTTAAATTATGTAGGAAATACACAAGTACTAATATTACCCTAATTTTTTTTTTTCAGTTTTTAATGAATTTTCGATTAATAATCAAGAGCCAATCAGACATTTAGATGAATACCAGTGACAAGAAAACAACCAATCAGGTTATTTTTGGTTTCTCTTCCAACCAACATAACAAGAAAATACGTAATAAATTAGTTTAATATACTATTAAATAAAATACATAGAATTTGCAAATAAATAAATGCTGAGAATTATGTATTTATTATACAAACAGCTATACACAAATATAAAGGTTATTAAAAATATACGCAACGCCGACACAGCTACACTGTCTCAAAAGAATATCTAGAATCTTTTGTGATATTAAACAATTTCGCATTCTAACTTTTTTTCCCAGTTGTGTGCTTGTACAATCATTTTTCAATAAAACGGGAAAAGACCTATAAAGAAGTTTAATAAAGATCTAATCACAAGGCTTTGTTTAGCTGACATATGCACCAAACGTTTCTTTATCGACTTCATAAACACACTTTTTTTTAATTTCACAGAAATTATGAACTACACAATCATAAATAAAATTATTTTATGACAATTCAGTTATTGAATTAGCCCTAAAGATATGCATTTGTATTACACTGATTAAAATAACGTCTTAACATATTAGTGAAAAAAAAAGTCTATTAAACATACGAGTTCCATTTCAGTAAAGTCAGTGTTTGCAACAGCAAAGTCATGGGTTCGATTCCCAGCGAAAGTAATGGATGTCGCTTTGGATAAAAGCTGCAAAATACATGTATGTAAATACTAAATGAGCCCTAAGCAAACATAATTAATCCCATCTCATGCATATTAATCATCACAGAGTAAATGATAATGCACTGCTGTCCCGCGGCCGTCCAGCTCAACCTGCTCGGCTTTGAAGCCTCACACACACCTCGATGGGAAGACGTGGACCAGACGTCTCTTTACAAAGCAAGCGGACCCTTTCTGTGGACCCTTCCCCCGCTCTGGCTCTTTCTTCTCTATGATGTCTATTCCTGACCTCCTGCTTCCAAACCCCTGACATTTCAACTTTACACTCCACATCAAACAGTATAAAAAACCCACAGAGACTAAAGGAGAGCGAGACAGATAAAGAATTCATGAGTGGGCCAGTGTTGATGGTGGTCTCACCCTCGTAAGAGTTTGAACAGCATGCAGCCCAGAGAGAACCAGTCTGCGCTGCTGTCGTACGCCGTTCCTTTCTGCAGAACCTCGGGAGCCATGTAGCCATGGGTACCTCTGCAAACACACCAATTAATTCACATTAGATTCAAAGCCAAAACGCACGTACACGCGCATCCCGCGGGCTGAGCACACATGCACACTCACATCACAGGCGCTTCCATAATTATATATCACACGTACGACGGCGTTATTCAAAATGATGCTGCACAAATGTGAACAAACATCAGATTTTTTTTTTTTTCCCGTTTTTGGACTTTCAATAATGTATTATTCAAGCTCAGGAGGGAGATGGTCTTATCAAAGTTTGCATGAATTAAAAAAAATGTAAAGTCACACATTATTTGTGTATGGACTTTATCCTGAATGGAATTCCTCCATGCTCGATGTTTGTCCAAAAAATCTCCAGATTCCAGATGTTAAAATTATTACAAGTATTGCAAGTATAATTATAAGTATTCTGCTAGGTATTTTGTGGCAGGAATTAGATTTCGGAGCGGTCTAAAAAATACAATTCGCTTTTTCTGATCCCATGACTCTACGGCGTTTCACTTTCTGCATTACAAATATAGATTATGTCATCTTTTTGACTGACAATCACATAATACAACGCACACAAAAATGTTTTTACACCTCTATGAAGGCGTTTTTGTATGAAATGTAATATAATTCTCAATCATTCTGGTCAATAGACGAGTTGTGTGTGATCTTCAGGTGTAAAAACATTCATAACTAACATTTGACGTCCTGAAACACAGTGTGTGTGTGATCAAGAGAGAACATCCTCAGACCACACCTTGATCAAACAGCCCAAACGGTGTTTTGAAGGAACTTACACGCTGGCGTGAGGTTTCTTCTTCGAGAAGTCGCAGGCCAGGCCTAGATCAGAGATACGAACATGCCCATGCTCATCTAGGAGGATGTTTGCAGGCTAAAGAGGAACAAAAACACCATCAATTTTTTGTACAAGACTAGGACAAAAAGAACATTATCGTTTTTTGGCTTTTTTTTTTACTAAATGAAATTCCAAGAAGAGAATTACCATGAATGGACAAAGGTTCATTGTGCATAGTTGTGCTCATTTAGGTTGTTTATTGCCGTTATCATTTTATTGATAAAATTTCAAGTTACATAAAAAGTACAATTAAAATAATTTTGGGGAAAATAATAATCAAATTATACTTCTATAATACCATTACTAATAATAGTACATATTATAATAGTAAGTGTATTATTAACATACTTTTTATATTATTTTGAACAATAGTGTTATTTCACTGTTTGCTGTACTACTACTGTTTTATTGCAGCTATTATTTAGTTTGTATTCTTTATTTGCACAGATTGTTTTTACCCTGTCATCACTGTTTTTTTGTTGTACCATCTCATGTTTCTGCTGTAAACACTGCTGTAAATTTTACCCTAGTCTAGTGGGATAAACTCATTCATTCAACTGTATATTTTATATTTGCATAACCATCTATTATATTACATATCCATCCACACATTATCACACACATATCTTATTAATAAAAGTCTTGAGTGTGTCCGTAATAAACAACCTTTTTCAGTAATCAATCGCTATATCCATGTCTCATTTACATTGACAATTTGAAAAACTCAGTCAATAATGTATCAGCCAATTATGACCTGAACCTATTAATGGCTAATGAGCCTGTATTCGATCCTCCGGAACAATCTTAAGTAGTCACACTGTACGGACAACACAGAAAGTGTCCGCTAATCACGCACTAGAGCGGCTTGACCCACAAATGGAAAACCGAATCAGACAGAAAAACACTGTTTTTATTTGAGAATCGAAAAATTACGTATCTGTATATGTTTTACGGGTCCACTTTTAACGCTTTATGTACACTTTTCTTAAATAGTCTAAATGTTTGTACAGGGTCGTGCAGCTGTAACTGTATCTGACAGGAAGTGAGATCAGATGTCAGTGTGTAGATACGTCAAGCTGGCTATCAGCTGTGAAAAAGTTCACGCTACTGAAAGCGAAGCTGCATCGACTGCAGGTCAGGGACATTTCCCCGCTCAGTGACGTCAACCACGTGAAATATTGATATGAAAATCAAATGCCACAAGCGAGGACGTCGCTAGTGAAGCAATCGCGGCTGATGCGAACCAGACAAGCTTTTGGGATTAGATTTGGACTTCTACTACAGAAACGACGTGCGTCTGGACAGACTTGGAAAGATCTCCATTGCAAAATACAGAAGAAAAAAAAAGATATGCAACGTAAAGTAGTAAATAATGAGTGTTTTTTATGTTTTTGCTCTCGGCTGAACCATCAGTTTCTGAAATCAAGAATTGTGGCAAGAAATTTCACGAAGAACCACTTTGGTTTCGTGAACGTCAATCAAACCAATATTGTAATTTCCTAAGGAGTATCCCGGCGGACTCTTTTAAAAACGACAAATCAGAAAGATTGCACAACCGGTCACCTTGACTCCGTCAGATGACGCACTTTTCCATTTAAAGACAATAAACAGCGCCGCCAAGACCGACAACTTAGCCAAACTTCATAAAAAAAGAAGCTCAGACGGCTACGCAGAACAGACAGAACACACAAACTCCATCGGAACATTCATATGAAATGAGGAAATGGTTACGTTTCTATAAGATTAATGTTGTACAACAATTTAAAATCCATTAAATGTTTATACTAGCTTTAAAGAACAAATGACAAATTCATAAAAAAAATTATTCCATTTTAACGTTCAATTGGTTGCAGAAGGCTTCTTTATGAAAAGATCAACAACATTGATTTGTTTGACAAATAAAAGATGTTCTTTAGCCGTACGCCACCTTTAGTTGTCTTTTCCTGCATATATTTAAGAATATTGATGTGACACCGGCAAATGAAAGCAACTACAGTTTTTCAATAACAATGCAACTAATAGTTTTCCGGCATTTTAGTCTTACAACACTTTCAGCAAAATCATTTTTTTAACAAAAGAATGTAAGTATTTTGTGTAATTTCGCATGGTTGCAGAGTCCACTTTAACATTAATAATATAGATTGAACAGCTTTACAATTGTTGTGTTATAATTGTAAATCATTTGAGTGAGCACACTATCTGTCACTATTAACGGGTTTAAATGAACATTCGTTTCATTTTCTTTTTTAAAGCCAGAGATGAAGTAACAGTACACACCTGTTAAAAAAACCACGGAAAGTGAAGAGCAGTGGCGACTAACCTTGAGGTCTCTGTAGACAACAAAGCGATTGTGCATGTGTTCAAGGCCTAGTATTATCTCGGCGGCATAAAAGCGCATATCCTTCTCGCTGAAGACCCCGTGCTGAGACAGGTGATAGTGGAGGTCTCCCCCTGAAAGACACCATTACAACAGTTCAGTATTGATCAGCGGATGCACCGCGCTCAAAAAAGTTTGCGGTTCAAAATTCAAGCAACAATTGCAGCGCTGTACCGTATTTTTCGAACTATAAGGTGTAAAAACATTGACAATCTCACTTTAATTAAAATTGTAAACATTTTTATATATTTTACATTACATTTAGAATCCGAAGAAAACCATTGCCCTTTATTAATAGCGTGTTTTATAATCCACTATGCCTTATAGTACAAAAAAAACTGTTAATCTTTTTCCGCGTAGAATTAAATTTCATTGTTGATGAATTCTTTGCAACTTTTGACTGATAAGGATCCACATATCCATTACTTTCGCTTTCAATTAGCAGATATTTGGTTTGTTCATGTGTTGACTGTACATGCATGTAGATAAGACTGTACAGATAATACCGTATTCCCACGAATATAAGCACCCCTGTGATTTTTCAGGTACAAAAAAAATAAATAAATAAAAAAATAAATGAAATATGGAAAAATGGGCGCTTAGATTTTTGTATCAAAGAATCACTCCTCCAAGTTTTTGAGCGTCTAAAATAAAAAAAAGGTGTGCTTATATTCGCGTAAATACGATAATCAAATTCGGTCTTGGAGTGGGAAACTGTTGTTCTGATGAAAGTGCGGAGGGTTTAAATAAATTTCAATTATTTAATGGTTTTATTTTACTCCCATTTCAGGGCTTGAAGAGCAAGAGCATCAAACCAAATCAGTGGTAATCCAGTCACCATGATGTTCAGCAATATTCAGTATTCATGGTGAAGACCCCAATCAGAAACCAGGCATTACACAAATACAAACCAGTCAGGGAAACTGCTAGTTCTGCTGCAGACACAGGAAGTGCGAGGGTGTCTGATGAGGAACCATCACATCTCAGAGTAGAAGAGAATGGGGCTCTGTTTCCGTGTGGTGTTATTTGAGAACACTGACGGTTATTCACTGCATTTTACAACAAAGGTCACACTTTTTCCAACTTCAACACCTCATGTAGTGGAGAGAAATATTTTATAATAAATATTTATACTATTTTTTGAGATATACTATTTTTATATTTTTGCTTCGCAAAATAGAAGTATGTACTTATACATACTGTCTGCATGTGGTACTCTCTACGGATAGCCATCGGAAGATCTGTATCTATTCAATTAGATTGATTTACTACCGTTCTCTTTAGCTAAAGCTGTTTCGGTTTGAGTCAACTTATGCTTCACCACTTTGTTGATGAAAAAAACAAGATAATATTTAACAGTACAGCACAATCGTGAAAACAACATTTGATCACCAACAATTGTAAGAACATTTGAAATCAAAAAACAAAAACTAAATTCCTTGTTCATCATAGGTAGAGAAAAGAGACGTTGTAAGCATGTAGCACATCGATCAATAATAAAAACAAGGACACTTTGTAAAAAGAGAGATTTAAGTCACAATTTTAGTCAGAAAAGTCTTTGAAGTGAATTTAAAGCAAAAAAAAAATTAATGTTCAAATTCGGAGTTGCAACATTACAGTAAATTATTTTAGGGTCAGGAATTTACGGTTAAGAGTCACTAACAGGAGTCTACCATCATGTCATTTGAAAGTGCCTGAAGGCCGTGTGAATGTAGAAATGTGTCTTTACCATTCATCAAGTCCAAGATGAAGCACAGCTTATCAGGAGTGTGAAAGGCGTACGTCATGCACACTATGAAGGGGCAGTCCTGTGGAGAGAGAGAGAGAGAGAGAGAGAGAGAGAGGTGTTAGAGAGACGAACACTAGGATAAAAAGCAAAACGTGTTGAAGGAACCACGCACCCCAGTGCTGACCAGCGACAGCATGATTCTCTCGTTGAGCGCCAAAGTCTCTCCCTGCTTCATCTTGATCCGTTTTTTATCCAAACACTTCATGGCGTACCTGGAACGCAACGGGTATCAACAGATCTTCTCTAGACTCAAACCAAAATGAATTATTACAACCCAGTCGTACATTTTCCCCGTATCTGCCTTTCTGCATCCATAAACCTCTCCGAATCCTCCTCGGCCGATTATCCTGTGCACGCTGAAGTCGTTCATCGTCAGCTGGGAAAGGAGAACCAACGTTATGAGGAGCGCTTTTGAAAAGACCAGAGAAGAAGAAAAACGCAGCCAGACTTACGTGGATATTGAGCTCTACGTTTTTCCACTGACAGAATCGAGTGAACTTGTCACTGCATGAAAAGAAGATAAAAAACAATGAACTGAGACAATATAGACCTTGATAATCTTAAATTACTAATCCCTCTAAACAATCCCTCCAGTTTTCCTTGGTTTGGCGATTCTCTTAATACTTCAATTTGTTTCGTTTCAAACATCAAACTGAACTGCTGAAGATCGGTAAAGCAATAGCCAGAAAAAAACGCTCACGAGTGGGTGAGTCACTATGTAACCCGCGTAATAAAGAAGACACAATAAAAAGTCTACAGTTGACTATCATTCAAGCTGGAGAAACATCTCAGTCAAACCAAACAGAAGAACCAAAGGAAAGGCTGCAGCAGGTGACCTTCAGATGATTCTAGTCTGAATCGGAATCTTAAAACAAAGTTCAAATAGTCGAATTATGTGACTTACACAAATTGTGTCCACTCGCAGGATGCAAGCGTTCCAAAATTTGTAAAATTCAAAAATAAACTAGTTCCAGTGTGATTTTATGTCAGATATTATGCGGATATGCTCCTCGTAAAATGTATCAAAAATTGAAACCATTTCGCAGACAATTCCAGGGCTTTTTTTTCCTCTCGCAAAACTGTGAAATCCAGGAGGGACTGATTTATTCCAACCATGAAACATCTGAACAGCATCTGACCTTTCAATGAACTTCTGAAAGATCTTTCCTCGCAGACTGTCACAGATTTCCACTATATACGGCTGAGAAGACAAAAAGACACACGTCCAGGAAATGTTACAAGATTGACGGAGATGGAATCGGATCATCTACGTTCACTTCCTTTGTGCCGAATCCACCCGCACCTGAAGAAACGGGTCGGGCTTGAGTTACATGCCAAGAAACCCACCTGAAAGAGGTTTGGAGGGACTTGCTTCTTCGCTAGGTGAGTCTGGACGTGGTCCACCGCCTTTTTAGAGAATGGCTGTGAGAAAGGAAGGTGGATTAGGTGGCATTTGAGATAAGAGAGGTCAACATACGAAACGAGGAAAAAAACAGAGCAGCTTCCCCTCACAGGGACGCAAAGCTTAGACATTAACCTCCCAAGAATTCCTGGTTCGCACAAGTCGATGACATAATCAGACGGGCAGAGTCACATATAGGCCATTGTGTTGGGTCACCGAGGCTTCCGTCTGCTGAAAAGCCACGACTGGAGAGCAGAGGCTAATGGGACGCTACTATTCTTCACAGGGAAACCCGTTTGAAAGGAGACGGTTTCCATCCTTCTTCTGGCTTCCAGCATTAAACGTTAACACGTTTAATTAGTTTTAACTATATAAGTTATATATACACGCAGAACGCAAGAATCATTTTCACTGGTCTTTTTGGTTTGCATGATCAAGGAAAAAATCGGTATTACGTTGAGCTAGATCGTTATTTTTTCCATTAACGGACAATTCTTTAATTTATATAACGGTAGAGTGATGCTAACTGATTAGCGTGACAGGCTCGTCAATGCTTTCCCAGAAAGGCATTTGTAATCAAACACAGAAACACCTTGATATTTTTCTTCAGGCTGTCAATTGGTGCAGCCAAAGAGGGAAACGACTGGAAACAGTTGGCTGCCTTTCTGTTTTAATGCCGATCAGAGCGTGTGAAAGATCTCCATTGGCTTTGTGAAGGCAAGAACAGAATTATCTCAAAACCTTTTCGGAATGCGCGAACAGCTGGTTCGTAGCGTGAGGAAAATGGAGAAAGACATCATTACTCTATGTACTATAGTGAAGGACAGGCTCCTGGCTTGTCTGATTTTTGCGTTAAAGTCGTCTTTCCAATTTAGCATTTAGGTGCGGATGTGTTAAAAATCGTGTTTACTACTGAAAATGTAACTTTAAATGCTTTTTTGTTTATTGAACAACATTGTGATGCACTAAAACAAACACATGGATGTCCAAGTTCAAAATCATATCTGTTGTTAACCAAAATATCATGTAATAATATGGCCATCGTCACAATTGTGTAAAGTTTGATTTGACCAGCGTTGTGCAGCACAAGCTGTGGTCATCACAGGCTTACATGTGAACACGAGAGAAGCTCCTTCATTATGTAGACGTCGTAAATCTGCCGACTGCGAGATAGCCTCTCCTCTTCAGAGTCCAGCTTCTCGTACTCTTTAATCTGCGGGTGACAAAACAAGACAACGGCATATCAGACATGACCACACGCTTTCTATCAGTGTTGGTTGGGTCAGCGCCGTACCTCCTCGTAAAACTTCAGCTGCGGAACCGCCTCGTCGATCTCGTTCAAGCAGAAATCCTTGAACAAAAGGAAACCTGGACAACACAGACAAACAAGAAGAATTCCTTTAGATCCACTGATGAAACGGAATGGTTTAGTAGACGAGAGACTGGCACACACACACACACACACACAAATGTTCTGGTGCGGGAGAATAACTGAAATCGAAACTAACTGAATATTTAACGCGACAGTTTGTGATTATTCAACCAAATCAATAAAGTAAATGTGCAAATTTACTTCATAATTCCTGCTAAGGTGTGAAAAAAACCTTATATCACTAGGTCTGTAAAAACTAATAGTTTTAATTCACAAATACTCTTGACATACAACTATATTGTGGGCAGAGGTTGCAAGTTCAAATACCTCAATTTTGATACGGCCCCTAGTGGCCATATTGATAAACTCACTCACTTTACCATTGGAAAACACACAAAGCCCCCGACCTGACATTACACATTAAATTGAAACAACAGCATAACTTTAAACAATTATTAAAAAAAAAAAAAAAAAAAAAAGTCGCACTGATACATGGTAGTAAAAAAATGTAATGTGTCACTGTTGATTAGTCAAAGCGATCGTAACAGACATAAAAAATAAATAGGGGTTTAGTCAGACATAATTATTCGCCTAAAAGGTTAAAAAAAAAATACAGAATAAAATATGTTTTAAATACGTGTGGATTGGTGGATTTACTAAAAAAATATTGTAAAATACATGTGAGGTGCACAAATGTCATAACAATATAAAAATCAACTAAAAAACACAAAAGCAAATTATATTATTTGAATCGAAAAACGTAATGTCTAGACGAGACGAAATTCCTCATGAATTCAGCTAAACGCGGCGGTCCCAAAGAACGGTGGCAAACGCTCTCAACGAGAGATAATAACAACAACTCTAACCTGCGGAGTTTGGATTAGTTACTGTTGAGAGGATTATCTGAAAATCACAGGACAGACACCAATCTCCTAATTCAGAAAATCCCCCGCCAGACAACCACCTTGACCTTTCGGTATTCTGCTCTCCGCCAGCTGCCACTGCCCTTCCCCAACATCCACACACTCATTTGCTTTTGTTCAAGAGGAAATGAAATAGTTGTGAATTAGACAGCACGTGCGACTCGGAGATGAGGGTGTGATGAAGAGGGAGAAGATCGGCACAGACGGATGAGATGAGGCTGTTACCATAGCAACAACAACAACAACAGGTTTGATGATGATGATTGAGGGTCCACAGAAGAACAGGCTGCGCTCTGTATCGGTTTACAACTGGTCCAAACAATACATTTCGGTTTACACATCAAATTCACAGCTGTTAAAAGATGTAAAATAAATACCAAGATTTTATACGGAGAGTTTACATTTTGATCCATTATTTTGGCCAAACAATGAACAATTCCCTGAGATGTAGGACCTACAATCTTGGTGATGAATGCTTTGTGTTTACAGTACACACGGAAGAATAACTTTTTAAAACTTTTGTAATTCGGCATCTGAAAGGGAAGACAAAGTGAAACTGAAACTAGAATTACACCGTTTGTGAAACATTTTTCTGCATCACAACCAACAGCTGGACTATGATAAATACATTTATTTTTGGATTTGTTTTAATTAACAAATATTGTGTCTGCAATATGAGTTGCGATTTTGTTTAGTCTTGATACATTATTGTACATCATTATAGACAATATAGGTGGTTTTTGAGCATGTGTGACTTTAAAAAACCCATCCTTTCTCCCTCTGATCTTCGTTTGAGAAATCCCAGCAGTCTTTGCTGCAGAATCATTTGTTCCGGGCTTGGGAAGTGACATTTCAGCAGACTGATAAACACGCAGTCCGACACTAACCCGTTTATCTCACCGTGAGCATCTGAAATCTGAAAATGTTACGTCCTTTCGAAACGAAGACGTGAGCGAGCGTCTGCGTCTCAGAACGACGGCGTTTGTGACCACGACGAAAGCATAAAACGCAATTTTAAGCTTGTGTCATTTCAACCTTCACATCAATCTGTTTGATTTCACTCCGTGTCGACTAAGACGGTGTGGAAGTGATATAAATGGATCAGATTAAAGCGTCTTAAGGCTTCCTGGACAGGAAGGAGCTCTGTCATGGCTTCTGCTGCTACCTGCTTGAACTGATTAGTGATGTTTAAATAGGTGGTAATACGCCATTAATTAGATTGAAACAGGAACATGTGCTGACTAGTAAGGGGTCACGCATGGTGAAAGTGAGTGAGTTTGCCAATGTGGCCACTAGGGGCAGTTTCAAAATAGACTGAATTAAACCGTCCAGTGAAGTGACACACACATACCTGGAGCAGCTGGTAGTCGACAATTTAAAACTTTTTTTTGTAGCATAAAAAGGGACTCAAATTTTTAATTAAAATGTACAAAAATAGGTGTGTTTTATAGCAATAGAAATAAACAAAGTACTGCACATAAGCAGTACTTGTGAACTACATTCATCCATCAATACATATTAAGATTTGATTGTTTCGTTTCTGGGTCACAGGGAACGAATTCCAACAACTATAGGTCTCACGGAAATAGGATTTCTGTAAATAGGATCACACCATGGATCTTTGGCCAACCAATCAGAGAGCAGGACGTACATTTACTCTCACTTACACCTGTGGTCAATTTTCCACATTCATCTGCATGTTTCTGCACTGTGGGAGGAAACCAGAGACCCAAATAAAACCAAGGCAAGCAAGGAGAGAAAATGCGCCACAAACAACATTCTGGATTCTGAAACCCGTTTTTCGCTAGCCACGGTGACAACACAAAAAGGTCATGATTCGTCAAGAGGCTAATGCTGTTGCACGAATCTTGACGCAATAGCCATAGCAGAAACTAAAAAGAAAGTTATTTTAGTACAATTTCACTATATTGTAATAATTAAACCGCACACCTCGACAACCTCCCAGGAAATGAGCAAGAAAGAGAAACTAAAATAAAACAGACCGTGCGCGATTCACGTCACAAGCTAATACCATTATTCTTAGTCCAAATATACCATTATCCGAGCTAACTCCCGCTCCCTGACTGCGCCATTCGCTCGCGAGCCAGAAAGCAGGTAAGGTTGGTTTGCTGACGGAAAGCACTTCCTTCCTCATTTCCACAAAGTAAATGTGAGAGAACGTCCCTGTGTCACAAAATCCCATTAGCGCAGTAAGTCAACGGAAATCCAGCAACAGCCGCCAAAACCAACTACAATATGCAAGTTTCATGGAAGTGCAATTCACTGCTTCTACAAAAAAAAACCTTAATATTTTTGGCACTGAAATTAAAATGTGAAGATTTCCAGTGTGGGTTGAGTTTTAGCTTTATTCGTTTAGACCGAAATTTGATGAAAAATCTTTACTAGTTGTGGAAACAATATTGTAAACCTAATGAATGGAAAATATAATCTTCAATTTACCTTACATACTGTTTAGTTATAAAACATAATTAAGTCAAAAAAACTTCAAAGCTTTTTTTGCATCATTGTATGTGCATTTACATTTCTATAATATGGGGTTATAATTGTGGGTTAGGGTTTGTTTGTTTTTTAAACAATATTTTCCTATAATTGTAACAAAGCGTTGAATTGAGCAAAGCAATAGATAAAAATAGATTTTTTTTCAGGGTCATATATTTTTCAGCGAGTGTGTGCGCTTGTGCTTATGTATGCATGCATGTATGTATACCTATACAGTATATTTCATTTACGTTATTTATAAGCATGGGTATATATCTTTTTTTTTGCGTGTGAATTTTTTTTTCATTTTCATTCTTATCGTTTTATTATATATCTTTTTTTAACATGTAAAACAGTTTTTAATTTGCACCTCATTACATTTTTTGCGACTAAACCTTTTATGCCCTGTTATTTACCAATATTAATAATACTTTTTGGATTATACGCTGAACAATTAGTCTTGCACAAGGTCACCCTTTTTGAATCAAAACTTGCCATCTCAAGAAAACAAAGCACAAAAAAATGAGAATTTCATGAGGGTCCGAAGGGGGGGATTTAATGCCCAGGTTTATCCATTTCCTGAAATACAAGGTGAGCATCTTAGTGATGTTTTGCAGGTAAAAGTGAAAGATGGAAAAAGGGATGGCCCATTAAACACACACAGACGAGTGCGCGCACACACACCACACACACACACCGCAGCAGACTCGGCAAACAAGTGTCCATTTATTTTCGGCCTAAATTGTCAATCACTCCACTGAACACACACACTGTTCTCGTCTGGTACGGCCACACAAACACCACACTTCCTCGTGCACAGTTTCATGATCAATAACAGTGTGGAAGGAGGAGGAATGCTGGAAACAGATCCGGCTGTGACGTGGGGTTTTTAGCACCTAACGTGGCTGAAAGCAGAGTGGCCGCCGCGTTCAGAGGCGTTTAATCATTTTCATTCCAAAAAAAATTTTTATATTAAATATAAAGAATATATGATTAAAAACATGGAAATTGCCAATGAAGTGGCAGTTGTGTTCTTCTCCTTGATCAAGACACTGACCACCACACACACCCCGACACACAGGCTTAAAGCTGCCCACTGCTCCTGGTGTGTGTGTTTAACTTTACATCTAAAGGTTACATCTATACTAAATATACTACTACTACTAACATACTACAATTAACAACTTGGTGAGCAAGGCCGTCAGAAGCATCAAAACACAAAACATTTGTAATCACGGTGTGTAACTATTTATAAACAGTTCATCACATTGTGTAAACTAAAAAACAAACACCAGTTTTCCAAAAAGAAAGAGAAACACGGTAGCGTCGGGAAAAGCGTCCAATGAATCAACAGAAACCTCTGGACGTTTGGTCCGAACCGTCTCTGGACACTCGTTTATCACTTTGGCCGGTTTGGACGTCTGCCATTGGATAAAAGGAAGTTCCAGCTTAACTCGCAAAGCAAACATCTTAACTGAACGTCACGGACTGAATTAATTGTGTTGTGTCGTTTTAAAGAGGCCGATCAATCGATGCCGGCGTCCACATGCCGCTCGGATCCAAACTCTATTTGATTTAGTAAAACGGTTATAAAAAAAAACCCTGCGCTTTGTTCTGTCTGTCACGCGACTAGAATAAACAGAGCGATTACAGGGCAAAGCCACACATGCAGATAGGCCCGAGTCGGCCTGGGAAACTACTTCATGACAAACCACAGCATGAAAAATCCACACGGGCCTCGGGCCAAATCTGGACAGTGGACGAGAGACACGCCACAGACACACAAGAGAGCAGAATCAAACCGTTAAAGAAGTCCGACACGGCGCTAGTCACATGATGCACCGCTATAAATATGAAAACACTTAAAGCTACACTTGGGATTTGGATTTGAACATTTCTCATTCGTGGGAATCTGTACAAATAAAGAATCTGTCCATCTTTCAGTCTATTTGTCTGACTCGATTAAATTTGAAGCTTTTTTTAGAACCATTTAAACTTAAAATGTTTCCCACACACTCGTCAAACATGTAAAAAACTCTAAAGACTGAAAAACTCGACTGTAATGTAATTCTACAATAAATACATAATATATTGATTTAACTATATACAGAATAAATTATATTCCACAACAATTCTGAGACGTAAATCTGCTCAGTAAATCGAAGGTCTACTAAATCACACACACCAGGGATATAAATGGTGGATAAAATATAAATGGATATAAAACATACATAAATATATTAGATGTATCCAGGTAAAAACGTCAAGTTGATTTTTTCACCCAGATTAAAAATATAACAGGAAATGTGTGGAAACGTGTGACTTCCTTTCACTTTATCCGCTGTATTATGGATCTAGGAACTTCGAGCATCATCACAAGAGATTTACCGGACACAAGCGAATATTAAAAACTCTGCAAAAACTCGTAATGTTTCGAAAAGCCCAAACAGAAAGCAGACAGGAGTAGCCCTGGCGATCCGAACGGAGCGGAAATAATGACATTGACTGGCCAATTAATTCTCCAAATCCCAAAGCAATTAACACTGGCTGGTGGATCAAAGAACTGTCACTTAATGAAACGCCACAACGTATTCGCTCCTGCTGGCGAGAAGACACAGATGCGTAGCAGCAACGGACTGTGATGGAGGACACATCAGAATCGTGCGTCGCGTCATCGATAAACCCAAAAACACGAGCAGCGCCACCAACTGAACGGCTAATGGTCACGAGTCAATCCGGCCTGGAAAATACAGAACCACACACAAAAAAAATGGCGTTAAACCGTCAAGATCTGTTTTCCTGACCAGATCTTACTAGGAAAGCAAAGTCTTTCTTCTTTAATTCATTCTTTAATATCATTTTCCCAGTCACAAAACAAATACAGGATATCTTCGCTGTTCCCATGGTAACTGCAGTTGCCAGGCAACACAAAACTCTCAAACATCCATTCCTGAACTCTGACAGATGGAGTGAGGAAGAGAGAGAGTTGTGAATGAGGGAGGGGAGGCCGAAACAAACCAAGAAAGCGAGAGGACGGAGGGATGGAGTAACATCATAGCAACAGATAGCAAGATCGATAACACGAGATCCGCTGAAACGGGGAGCGTTCGCTTGCATCCTCAAGGTTATGGAGATAATGAAGGTCGTCTCCAGTCTGAGTCGGTGATCATCCTCGAGATGTTTCGAAAAGGCACAAACTCGGTGTAAGAAGGTTGGAGCAAAACGAGAGGAAGCGGCAGATGGACATGTTTAACCATCAGGTGCCACACAGAGCCACAATGTTTATGGAATGAGACTGTGAAACAAAGTGTTTCGAAATCTAACAGGCTAATCTCAAAAATCAGCGTCAAATTGAGAAAAATGTCAGATTGAGATTAATGTAAAAGTTTAGGCCAATCGAAGTTTAGAAGTCAAGTTTCCTGGATAGAATAGAATAGGACTTTGTTGTGAATGTATAATTAAACTAAATTAAACAATTACACAAATAATATAAATGACGAGTGTTATATAAATAAATGTAGTTTGAAAATATTATATATAATATAATAAATATCTATGGGATATTTTGTAAACCTCACTTGTGTGTTTTTCGGGGGAATGTGCTTGTTAGTTCGTTGTTTAGCAATTGTGCTGTTATGCAATGTAAAAACACAACCTCGTTTAATGACAATCACATCATTTTTCTATTGGACTTTGAATGATGACGCAACACTTGATCTGATTGGATGTTTGCTTTTCACTTTTTTCAGCAGTATGGCTGTCCAATTTGGGCGTGACCTACCCTCATTTGGCACAATATGAGAAACACATATTCTGCATGTTCTATGGAAAGTTATCGTTATAATATTTATTTCTATGAACATGGTTTGGACCAGTAATAAACCGGGATTGGTTAACTGCAAGAGAAAAAAAAAAGGCGTATTGAAACATTCAGTCATAATACACCACATTATAGGCCAGTATATTAAATACCGCCCTGTAATATTGCACTTTATATTTACAGCGCACATTCGGGTAAGAAATGTGATGTGAAAACATCAGGAAGTGTCTTACAGTTTTAACTGCCCAGGGTAAAAAAAAAAATGCTAGTCTGTATGTGTGGGATTCTACTGACCTTATATACACACAGACTTATAAAAACATCCATCTATTTACAGCAATTACAGTAATGCAAAACAAGCATTACTTTGAACAGTGTTTTACTACATTAGATTACACCTGCATAATTCCTTGGCAATAATAGGGTTTATTAAAAACCCTTGAATACACAACATCTGAGGTGTTCCTTCACAATAGTAGGGTTTATTCAACCGCATAAATAGAGGCAACATCTGCAGAATTCCTTCGCAATAGTAGGGTTTATTAAAAAGCCTTGAAGACACAACATCTGAGGTGTTGTCTCTACCAAGTAGGGTTTATTAAACCTCATGAATAGATGAAACATCTGCAGAATGCCGTCACAATAGTAGGGTTCATTAAAAAAAAAAACCTTGAAGACACAACATCTGAGGAGTTCCGTCTCAATAGTAGAGTTTATTAAACCGCATGAATAGACGTAACATCTGCAGAATTCCGTCGCAATAATAGTTAAAGATAATAATCGAAGACACAACATCTGTGGTGTTACCTCTCAATAGTAGGGTTTATTAAAAAGCTACAATTAAGAACCTTAACCTAGAAAAAAAACACCAGAAGGACTTTACACAAAAAAGCAGAACTTCTATAACAGCAATTGGGAAGGAAACTGGATTGGAGTGCGATTCACTGAAACCGCTCTGCATTGGCAGATAAAACGACCTGACGCTCACGAACACGCCTGAGGCCTTGGCGAAATATGTTTTGTGGTGTCGCTGAAGTTCTGCGTCATATGACCGTACTGGGCAGAACACGATCACGCAGCCACAGTGGTTCTTCAACATCGCTCCATGAAATCAAAGTCAGCGGCTGCGGGCCAGAGAAAGGACGTGTGAGACGCGGCTTTACGACATTAACACCATGGTTTTGACAGCTCGGGCTTCTCTCTGTAAAAGCTTTAATGGAGTACAGGCCTGTTCACACCAGGGTGAGGATGTGTGCAATGTTTCGCCTTTTTGTTCCCACTGTGACGTTTGCGGGCACCGAGCTAAGTCTAGGCGCGATTCCTCTTCCTTCCACAAGGTGGCGAGACTTTACAATGGTGCTTCTAGTTTAATTCTTGATCCACAAGTCTAAACAATCTCCAGACTGGTAGTTCTATAATGGAATATATTTACTCTCAAAAATAACTACATCATTTAACTTATTATTATATAATTGTGTGCAATTCTGCACAGTTTGAAGGTTACAATATTATTAGCCCTGACAGTTTACAAACTTTTTAACTTTTTGCTCGACATTCGGCTAATCTGATTTTCCTGTAATTCAATCGTGTGGATTGTTCTGTCACGCGACTAGAATCGACTGTACTCTTAATTGTCTTTAAGAGAACGTTAAAGAACCTTACATGGCTGGTGTCAATGAAACCGAACTGAGACTTCGGTGACTACCATTAAATGACGTGAAGTTAATAAACAGGTTTGTGTTTTTGCTCAAAACTTTTTCCCCAGAATGGCCCCTAAAAATGGGTTTTTGGAAATAACCGATGGCTTCACAGCAAAAAAAAAAAAACATCTTCTGGGCATCAGAAACAAGCACTTGAAGGAAGCAATCAGCGGCCATTGCTGGCATTTTTACCTGATTATGCTCTGAAAGATGCTGCAAGATGCTCGTCACCATCCCCGCAATCGGAAGCGGCGTTAAATATGCAGCACTTCGGGCGCAATCAGATCAAAATTCAAAATTCAGGCTAAAAGGCCAATCACAACGCAGGCCCCTCCCACTCTAAAGAACAGCACTGTGAAACCTTCAACAGCTGCGGGCAAAACAAACCAAACCAATGCATCATCACTCAATAAAAAAAAAGCAATAATTAACACATATCAAAAAACGCAAATAGAATTAGGACTTTTTGTTCTGCTAATATTCGTCCTCTTTCAAATAGATCAAACATCAGTCGGGACGTCTGTGGGCTTGTGGCGTTCTTCACTTTGCCCTGTTTAGAGCTAATTTAGGAACAGAATGATTGAGTAAGAGAGTTTTTCTTACGGGTGATGAAATGTTTGAGAAACAGCAGTTCGCTGTTAAACGGATTTCTGCAGACATGCTCAAAAAAAAAAGAAAAAAAAACTTGAGCCAAAACGTTGAGCAATTTTTTTGAGTGCATTATCTGTATTTGCGTTATTTATGTTATTATTATTGTGGACAAAATCAATCTGTCTGATTGGTTGACATTTCGAAGCGGGAAACCATTGAAAAACTTTTGGTGATCCAAACATACTAATTATGATACACACAGACACACAATATATTTCAGCAAGGACCGTTCCTGCGAGTGATTTCCCCAACGTTGCGTTGGACAGCCATTGCGACACTCACTGTTGCTGTTCTCATGACGCACAGTTTGAAGAAAAAAAAGAACCAAAAAAAACAAGTGTGATCCTTTCATGAAGCAATAAAACAGCTACAATAAACTATTCATCTAACGCGAGGAACAAATCTTCTCAGAGAATCCAGACTACCACTGTGTGTGTGTGTGTGTGTGTGTGTGTGTGTGTGTCACAGGTGTGTAAAACCTGCAGATCACTCATTCCAAACCCCTAGTGGCCATAACTGGCAACTACACCTCACTATGTGTCCATTAAATTCGTAAACGATTAACAGTCCATTAAAAACACTCGTAAACGTAGACGTGAGGCGCGACCTAAGGCCTGGGCAAACACTATCCTCGCGCTTTGTTTTCCCACGTAACATGTATAGACGGTATCGCCTACACAACCCCAGAGGTTCCGGTTAGGCAGGTTCTGCTGTCAATTACAACTTGGCAATCAAATATTTCGCCGGGCAAATGTCTGAGGTAAAGCCGAGGCATTTTATGGCCAACAGACACCCATGGGTCCGGGCCTTTCTGCTCTTCGACTACCCCTGCAAAGCCAGAGCCATCTCTATTCATTCCCGATACATTATTAATGCCCCATAAACTTGTTGCTCCCTATTAGGTCACGTATTACTAACTGGATCACAGCGATTATATGCTCCGCACAGCAGGAACTGCCTCGGAATCAACCGCATTCCGGCAGGAAACCGTTTTAATGGCAAATTCCGAAATTTCTAGAATCTAGACGTTGCGACCTCAAAGACAAGACGCGGTTACATAACGATGTTGGGTTCATCACGTCAACTTGAAATGCCACGGCAGAGGCAAAGACAAAGACGAGTGCAGAAGGGAAGCGTTAGATTACGCAACTCGCCTCCGAGTCATTATCTCCCTCCACTGGTTAGATGCAAAACCAAGACATTTGTCATTCAAATCCAGCGCCGTCGACTAGCGGCACCGGTTGGAAGTCCGCTTCACAGCTGCACAATCCGCTTCAGCCTCAACGCAACATAGCCGATGCATTTCAGAAATTCGGTAACGTTTCAGAAGAAGTCACGTTTACAAATACGGTGGGTTTCCAAAAGATGGGTTTGCAAATGCGATATTCCCATGGCCAAAGGATAGCGTATTATCCATGAAATAAGACCTAGCAAGAATTTAACTGCACAGTAGGTCAATCAAAACAAACTTTATTGTGAAGACAGAAGACAGGCTGACGTCATCTTTTGTAAAATGACATCATGAATATTGCTTTTTGTCACGTAAACCTACAAAACTGGAAAATAAATTGATCCTTACTGCAGTAGAGTAAGATTGTGATCTGAAACAAATGCGTGAGTTTGAATCTTTAAAAGACAACTTGACATTTTTCCAAAAAAATTGACATTTTTCCTCGATGTGAAAATCTGAATCTGATCATTCAGTGCTACATTAAAGTATATGCATACAAAAGCAATATAAAATAAAAACCAAACTAGCATGCTATTATGCACTAACATGGTGAAATGAGAAGCTGCAAAATAAGTTATTGTAATACATATAGAATGACAGCTGATTATTTCACACATCACACTGTGGTGTAAATATCTCCCATAATGAGGAAGTGTCTTTGTCTATCCCAACTGTAAATATTCAACACAATCGCTCAAAAACTTTCAGGTGCATTCTGGGATGCTCTGTAAAGTTTGCATATACGCTAGATGCTTGTTGAGCATTTAACCCAAGCACTCCAAAAGATCAATGAACGCTACAATGGGAGGAGTGGGGGGGGGGGGCAA